>WBNM01016582.1:41609-239247 GCA_013399055.1 Ramphastos sulfuratus | reverse complement strand
TTCTATGATTCTATGAAAATTGATCTTTCACAAACATCTTCTAGGGGCAGTTGCTGGAGCCAGGCCTCCTTCACATGTGTTCACACTCTCCTATTCATTTCACACATGGTCTGGGCCACAGGTTTGTTTTACCAGGTTTAGTGCCTTTGCCTTCACAATTCCAAAAGCTGTCAGCCTCACCCACATCTCAGGTTCTGTCTCCTTTTGCTGTCTTTATTATACACTTTTACAACTACCATCAACTCTTTTGAATAGTGGCTCAGTAAAGTGGCAAGGCCTCAATGTATAGAAGTACAACAGATTGCACAAATCTGTTACTTGATAATGAGCTGCTCAGTGTGCAGTAGTTCAGACTGATGTAAATACTTCTAGAAGGAACCATATCTTATATGGTAAGAGAATTACGGGAGATAGCTGTATTTGGGCTCACTGCCCAGCACTGTTGTTCTCAGAGTAAACATTTCACTTTTCTCTGCTTCCAGTCCACAACCAAAATAGGAGAGCCTTGTCTAAAATTAGCTAAAGAGACTCTTTCATCCTAAGAACATTTAGATTTGGTATTTCAAGTAAGTGTTTTAAAAGAGTAATTTTGCTTTATAGCAGTAGTCTCTTGGAATGTCTGGGCTGGATGCCCTTGGCCATATCCACATGAGGTCTTCGTAAGTGGGAAATTATCTTTATCTTCATTTATCTTTTTTTTTTTTTTTTTTCCCTGTAATTTTAAAATACATTGGCTGGAGAATTGCATTTCAAACTATGTGATATGTCTTCTTGAGGGTTTCTGTGTCTATTTATAGGCAGGACTTGAACGCCTTTTTGTGGGGACAGAATTGGATGGATATAAAGTAGAAAAATGAAGATTTCAGCATCAGTTCATTTCAGGTTCTAACGTGGATTTGCAAAACCTCTTTCCAAATGACAACAAACTCTGTTTCCTTAGAAAACCACAGAATTTTTTTGCCATAAGTACCTCAGAAAGGCAGTCTCTGTAAACGTAACTGTACTTGCTTTTCAAAATTCATTTCCTTGAGAAAGGAAAAGCTGCAATGATTATTTACAATACTTGATGGCCTGACTCTCGTACCAGTGAAGGCAATAGTAAACACCGTCTTGATTCTATGGAAGAAGGATCAAGTTTCTAGATAGCTACACAAATATTTACCAGGCTGGGAGGAGTCTGGTAACACCCTCCAAAATAAAGATCACAATATAGCCTTAGTTTATAACTTCCTCTTCTCACGTGTTAATAACTTCCTTATGCATGAGTCTTTCTGGAAATTCTCCGTGTTTGGTTTCTGCCTGGAGGTGATGTGTGTCTTTGGAACAAACTCACACCACACTTCTGACCAGGCAATCTGCCAAAATGGCTGAGATTTGTTGCTTGGTCTAGAGGTAGCTGTCCTTGAGGACTAGCACCTTCTCCAGAACAAGTTAAAAACTAGAATTGCCAATGCCCTTGTTTCCAAGACCATTTTTGAGCCACTGTTCAACTTTTCACAAGAAATGTAATTATTTCACATCACATTATGATTACTGTTTCTCATCCGAAGAAAGCAGTCCATTTAGATTCTCAGTTGAGTCTCCTTAGGGGTCAAGAAGTGAATGAATAATTCATTCTTATTTTCCTCATTCATTCATATGGGTGGAGGAAGTCTAGTAGGAGAAGATATGAATTGCTTCTAGAATACCTTGTCTCCTTTTCTTAAATGATATACATTTTCTTTTGCATTTGGGGGAGTTAGCCAAAGGGAAACTCCTCCTTCAAGTATTGTACAGTTTGTTTCTAAAACAATACACATCAACTAATGAAAATCTTCTGAGTACTTTGAAAAGCTAGGAGGTTTTCTGTCTAACCCTGAAAAGTTCTAAGCTTCTTCAGCAGAAACAAAAGAAATTAAAGGTACTTGTCTTTTCTTTTTCACTAATATGAAAGCTGTGAATACACAGATTTAAATCTGTAGGAATAATATGTTAATTTATCTTTTCTTTTTTTTCCCCCTTCATAGGAATCCTGTCTTCAAAAAAATTCTATCCTGTGGGGTTTTTTGACATTTCAGAAACACACTATAATATCTCTGTATACGATAACAATTCTAAACTGGAATGTGTGGCATTTCCTTGCTCCTGTTGAAGAACTGAGACAGGATATTGAATCAGACACTCTGAATCTGCAAAGTTCTCTCTTTTCTCTGTCTCCAATATGTGCAGTATCCTGAGTTTTGTTTGATGTAGAGACTGTGGCAGGAGAATATGAAAAGACTGGGATTTTTGCAATTTCTAATGCATCAAGTAAATAATAGAGGAAAATGGCACAAGCAGAATAATCTTATTCAGAAAAAAAATCTTATCTACAGTTTCTGGTTCTGGCAGATAACTCCGATAACAGAAGAACCTTGAGTTTACTGGGGAGTGGACAGATGCATCTGCACAGGTATGAGGTCTTTCCAAAATGTTAAGATGTCAGTCACCCCTAATCCAAAAGCTGTGTGATCCTTCTATCCAAATGCTATGTCAAAGCAAATGCAGCCTACCATTCATCATGGTTTATTATCTTGGAATCATTACTGTGCCAACACAAATGCAACTGTTAATTGCTTCAGAGAATAAGCAGATGTCAGCCCATAGCACGTCTCACAGGCATATCCTAAATTTGACCACTGAAGCAATCACTAAGTGCATTTTCTTAGTTCAGCATTGAATAGAATTGCAACCCATAACTGAAGGTCTCCACTGTGAGGCTTGATCTAGCAAAATTGTTCTGGTATAGTCCTAATGGAGTTACCTAAGATAGGGTCTGATATTTTGCTAACACAGCCAGGGCTAGATTCAAGTGTGCAACATGAAGTCAACTTAACGCAGCTACTCAACTAACGTATGAAGGTAGTGGAGGTCAACAGCTCAATGACCAGATAGTGACAAATGATGTCCTTCAGGGGTCTGTACTGGGAATGATTGTCTAATATTTTCATCAGTGACATAGACAGTGTGATCGAATGTACCTTCATCAATTTGTAAGTGACAACAAGCTGAGCAGTGTGGTTGGTACACCTGTGGGATGGTATGGCATCCAGAAGGACCTGGAGAAGATTGAGAAGTGGGTCCATACAAACCTTATGAGATTCAATAAGCCCAAGTACAAAGTTCTGCATCTGGGCTGAGGTAATCCTAAGTATCAACACAGGGTGGAGGAAGAAGGGATAGAGAGCACCCCTGCAGAGAATGACTTAGGGATAGTGGGATGAAAAGCTGGACATGACCACCAGTGAGCACTTGCAGCCCAAAAAGTCAAAAGAATCAAAAGGATCAAAAGAAGTGTGGCCAGCAGCGAGATGATTCTGCGCTCTGGTGAGACCTCACCTAGATTAATGCATCTGGTTCTGGAGTCCTCAGGACAGGAAAGACACTATAGGAGAGACATTGACTGTTGGAGAAAGTCCAGAGGAGGACCATGAAAATGATTAGAGGGCTAGAACAACATTCCTATGAAGAAAGACAGCTGAGGTTTTTCAGATTGGAGAAGGCTTCAGGAATACCTTATTGGAGACTTTTAGCACTTAAAGGGGGCTTATGAGAAAGGTGAGGACAAATGTTTCAGTACAGCCTGTTGCAACAAAACAAGTGGTGATACTTTTAAACTAAAAGAGTAAATTCAGACTAAATGTAAAGAATAATTAGTTTTTTACCCTGAGGGTGCTGGAATGCTGGGCCAGGTTGCCCAGAGAGGTGTTAGATGCCCATCTCTAGAAACATTTAAAGCCAATTTGGACAAGTTCTGAGTAACAGGATCTAGTCAAAAGTGTTCCTGCTCATTGGCAGGTGGTTGGACTGGATGATCTTCAAATAAATATATTTATATATTATTTATTATGTATATAATAAAACAGAACAGAAGGTACTTCTCACTGTTTGCTTGCACTGTCTCTGGTAGAGCAGGATTGAGTTCTCATCTGAGACCTCATATAATTTTCTGCAGTTGATGTCTTGAACCATGAGACTACGCTGCCAATATCACACCAATCAACANCTGAGCAGTGTGGTTGGTACACCTGTGGGATGGTATGGCATCCAGAAGGACCTGGAGAAGATTGAGAAGTGGGTCCATACAAACCTTATGAGATTCAATAAGCCCAAGTACAAAGTTCTGCATCTGGGCTGAGGTAATCCTAAGTATCAACACAGGGTGGAGGAAGAAGGGATAGAGAGCACCCCTGCAGAGAATGACTTAGGGATAGTGGGATGAAAAGCTGGACATGACCACCAGTGAGCACTTGCAGCCCAAAAAGTCAAAAGAATCAAAAGGATCAAAAGAAGTGTGGCCAGCAGCGAGATGATTCTGCGCTCTGGTGAGACCTCACCTAGATTAATGCATCTGGTTCTGGAGTCCTCAGGACAGGAAAGACACTATAGGAGAGACATTGACTGTTGGAGAAAGTCCAGAGGAGGACCATGAAAATGATTAGAGGGCTAGAACAACATTCCTATGAAGAAAGACAGCTGAGGTTTTTCAGATTGGAGAAGGCTTCAGGAATACCTTATTGGAGACTTTTAGCACTTAAAGGGGGCTTATGAGAAAGGTGAGGACAAATGTTTCAGTACAGCCTGTTGCAACAAAACAAGTGGTGATACTTTTAAACTAAAAGAGTAAATTCAGACTAAATGTAAAGAATAATTAGTTTTTTACCCTGAGGGTGCTGGAATGCTGGGCCAGGTTGCCCAGAGAGGTGTTAGATGCCCATCTCTAGAAACATTTAAAGCCAATTTGGACAAGTTCTGAGTAACAGGATCTAGTCAAAAGTGTTCCTGCTCATTGGCAGGTGGTTGGACTGGATGATCTTCAAATAAATATATTTATATATTATTTATTATGTATATAATAAAACAGAACAGAAGGTACTTCTCACTGTTTGCTTGCACTGTCTCTGGTAGAGCAGGATTGAGTTCTCATCTGAGACCTCATATAATTTTCTGCAGTTGATGTCTTGAACCATGAGACTACGCTGCCAATATCACACCAATCAACAGTAGGAGTGTGATGGTTTGGGAGTTCCCTGCCCCCCCACACTTTGTAAAATGACCCAGACTAGAACTCAGCCAGCTGGAAGTTAAGGAATGAAGCTCTATTTACAGCTTAGCACAATATACAAGCAGATATATACACTATATGCAAGAATATTTACCAAAACATACAAGGTAAAGGTAATACAGAAACACAACACCCCTCCCAGAAATCAGAGACCCCAGGAGGGGCTCCCAATCACCCTTCCACCTTCTCCCCACCCCTATACCTTACCCTAAGGTTTGTCTTACACACAAGGGGAGCTTGGAGGATCGACCAGGGGGGTTAGAAGAAAAGTGGTTAGTGAGGTTACTCGGCAGAGAGGAGAAAAAGCCAGAAGCTGCTAGACTGAGACGCTGTGCCCCAGAGACTGTGTTATCTATGTTTTGAGTACTTTTTCTTAAACATCTCAGCAAGCCTATGAGTGAAGTAGACATCACCATTGTTTCTTTTTCTTAGCCTGTAATACAATTTTCTCTAATAAAATATTACAATTAGCTCAAACCAGCACAAGGAGCAATGTGAGGTGAGATAGGTCATCATGGGAAAGGTTGAGAAATGTTATCTCTAACTTCTTGCACTGCAACTTTCTCTAGAGAACTGTGGAATATGTCTATAGCGTTTCAGTATTCTGGCCTATACAGATGAAGAAAACCTTACAATACTGTAGCTGGCCAACCATTTCTCTGGTACATGCTAGAAACTCCTTGGAACTAGTGCTTGTCTGGGTTCAATCATTAATCTCTGTAACTCTACAAGTAAAAAGTTTCAAATATTTCCATATTTCTGTATCTAAGCTCTCTAAATTTGCCTTCATTTCACATGACTTTTTGTCGAAGACATCCATCCATGTAGCTGAAAATAGCTTGAATGTAAGGTGAACTGTACACTTAAAAAGTGCATGGTTTTCTCTACTGACCATATAAGATGCAAACCAGTGACATTAGATAATGTGTCTCCAATGTAGATATCTATATTGGGTAAAACTAATATCTTTAGTCAAATTAAAGCACTTTATGGAAAGTGGAGATAAAAATGGGCCATATCAACTCACTTAGTAATATTTTATGGTGAAAAAAAATAATCTAAGCTTGTTTTACAATTTACCTGTTCAGAGAACTGTTTATAATACTTAGCATTTTTAAATGGGGTGGTGTTTTTGTCATGGTTTCAGGTCTTAAATCTTTTTGTGCTGGACAAAAGAGGAAATTATTGAAGCTTCATTCCTCAAGTAGATAGTAACAGCCTGCAATCAAGTCATCCCTTAACATTTTCTTTGATTAAACTAAACAAATTGAGTTCCTGAGTATTTCAGCAAAGTATGTTTTTAATCCTTTCATCACTTCAGTGGTTGTTCTCTGAACTGTCTCCAATTTAGCAACTTGGAGCCAGAACACTATATGTGGTTGTATGATCTTTTCTTTTATTTCTTTTCTTTTTAATTTTCCCCTAATCTCCTTTTTTTTTTTTTTTCCCCCATTTCTTTTTTTTTTTATTTTTCCCCTAATTCCCTTTTTTTTTTTTTTTCCCCATCACAAAACCCACTGACATTCAGCTCTTGGATCTTTCCCTACCAAATGCTGATATCAATCTGTGTGTTCCTAGCGTGCTTTCTTACGCCTGAGTGAAAGAGTGTTAACATGAGCTCAGCATTTGGCTGGCTGCCTGGGCTGACATGAACTTTCCCCTGAAATCACCATATCAGGACTTCCACTTGCAGTGTCAGGGTTGGAGGCAGCAGCAGTCTGAATAAAGGAAGATGAAGAAGCAACCACAGAACTGTGTCTGTCACACCAGCTAGTGATAAAGGAGTGTGTCTGTCACACTAATAAAAAGGAAAGGAAGGGTGACTGAGGGAGCCACCTGGAGTTCTCCGCCTGTACAGAGAAACCTGAACTAGAGAGTACTGCATTAATACTCTAAAAGAATTGTAATCTATGTAATTTAAAGTTGGAAAAGATTACTGGAACATCCAGACTGCTCTCTTTTCTATCATAAGCTATTATTTTCCATCCATTTGCTCTTGCAGTTATCCCAGTTATTCATAAGTGGCAAAAATCATTCAGGAAAGTAGCCAAACCCAGTTCTAACTGGTGTCTAAGCACAGTCTCTCTAGAGTTCCTCCACAGTCAGTGGGAAAGAATGAACTTCCTCCAAAAGGTGCCTCTCTAAAGGGAAAACTTGCATTGCTCTCAGGAGTGTCCTAGTACAAGGGTTTGAACCTTTGTCTTGGTTTGGAGACGTGAGGAGTTTGTCCTTTGGAGTCTTTACCCTGTGGTTACTCACCCTGCTGTTTTGTTTCTGTCTTTGATTTTCAACTATGAACTCCAGTTACATGTCTCTAGTAGATAGGAGGATCCTTTATAAGTAACGTTTTATTCCTGAGAAAGGAGCAGATTTACTACATACTGGAGAGAACCAGCCTTCCCTTGTTAAATGACAGTCTGCCAACTACATGTAGGAGATGGTGAACACTTTGCAGCCACTGTCTCTTACTGTCCTGAGATCAAGTACTATACTGGTACGCCACTCCTATCTTCTACTAAACTTCTCAGTGTTACTTGGGGAACTGAAGAAGGGCCAACCTGTGACCAAAAACTGGTGAAAAGAACAGTGTAAGGTCAAAACTGCCTGGTCTACCCTTTCTGTGCTTGTGACAACATGCTACATGTCTAAGTGCTCAAAAAGTATGTAATGATTTTGACTTCCCTCATTCCTTATCGTATAACCCCTGGATGAAGATAATCTTGGGGAAGATCCAATGGATTCCTAAAAGTTTTATTCCTGTTAATAAACAAGAAGATTAACATCAAAGTACCTTGCAGTTTGCAGCAGTAAGAGGCAGGCAGAGCCAAGCTGAGTGAGGATATCCCTTCAGATCTGCACTGACCATCAGCCAAAATCAGCTTTATGAGGTTTGCTCATGGTCTCACAGAAAACACAGTATAACAAAGAATCAGATCACTACTTCCTAAATTCCACAGTAATGCCTAAGCTTTGGGTCCATTCCGCCTCAATGTGACATTAAACTGTCTCTGGAGTTACAGCTATCGCTAACTTAACTTTCCTTGATCACTGAGTGCCAGCCTATGATCTCTGAAATGCCTGGTGCTCGGTTTGCCAGTCCCTACAACCAGTGGAAATTAACAGCAGTGTCTCACAAGCTCTGATCTCCAGCAGGTCAGGGAGCTGTGCAGTAAAGAAGTCCAAGCAGATATTCCATGCACTTCCTAATGAGCTGCTGCCTGAGTGCACAGTCATTAACATCACTCTGGCACTCACCAGCTGCTACTTTGAACAGCTCCTGAATGAAAGGGTCAGCTGCACATGATCATGTCAGCTGAGTCAGTGATCCTTAATCCACTTTCCCATTGAAATGTAACTCTGATGCACATCCTCCAACTGAGCAGAGAGCCCACCCTGAACAGGTGCTGGGTGGCTCAGCCAGATAAACTCTTCTTGAACAAGCACAGAGATATGCTTCTGAATCCACATATTTGAAATCTGTCAGAATAAATAGAAGTTTTCATGGGACTCTGTGTGTGTGTCTATGCAACATATGTCAGTTCTCTGCAGACTAGAGACAGTCCAGTATAAGTAGAAAGGAATATGGAAAAGCAACTTTTCAAAACGTGTTGGGTGGCCAAGTTCTGGCCCGTCCTTTAACATTCAGTCTTGACACTTTGTCCTTTCCAATGCAACAAGAGCTAAAATCTGAAGATTGCAATGGAGGAATGGAATGTACTAACAATACTCTCCTCCATAGACTGTCTTTTAATCCAAAGTCTACTTTATACTCAAGAGACTGCAATGCTCATCTCTGTAATTGAGCTGGGGCTATCTTCTGTTATACTGTCAGCACATAGTATAACACACAATTCATAGCGCTGTTAGCAGGATAGTTTTTAACAACAAAGGAAAGAAGCTGGACCTATTAATAGAGAATATTCATGCAGACCAAATTTTTGATGTGTCTGCTGCTTTCTGCTCCTTTACAAATCACTGTTCTCTTAACAAAAGCTGGCTAGAAGTAGACATTTAAAGGCATGTTCCTAAGGATCTAAAATGGTAACACTTTGCCATTGTGATCCAGACCTGTTTCTGTAAAGTATTGACGTAGATGTAAATGTCTTAGTTGGAAAGGCACGATAGTTGAAGGAACCAATGGATGAGCTGAGATGCTATGGATTATTTATGTTGCCACTACCGAGAGAATATTAAAATTAAAAAAAAAAAAATAGTTCAGGGTTGTTAACTTTGAAATAATTTTACTGTTCAAATGCTAGCATATATTAGACAGTTAGACAAACAAGTCTCCTAAAAATCCAATGCTCTCTACAGACAGAAAAATCCTAACCTGTATGTCTGTCCATGATCTGTCAAGTAATACCTCTAATATATTAAAAAAATGGAATTTGCAATTCATTTAGCTTCTTTAATAATAAACCATGAACTACTATTTTTATTTTATTTTCAAAATGCCTGTCAGGCAACCTACTGCAAAGATGTAAAGAATCTCATAGTCCTTGCAGGGATGGGTTTTATCCAAAAAGGCACAAGGACTATTTAAACACTATTAAGTGTATGGATTCTATGACAGCCCTTTAACAGAAAGGCTCAGACTAGGGATGCAAAGCTTAGTCTGTGGATGGTTTGTTCCCTTCTGTGTGAACACAGAGGTGTACCTCTCCATATCTTCTACTGTTAATATTAACAATATCATCAAATTCTGATTCTATAGATACCACCATCATCATTTTCCTACCCAAGTTTTCACCTCCCACTGTCTTCCTTCTACTTCTTTTGACAGCTGCAAACCCTGTATATATGGTTTTAGGTAACCTGTTGCACCTTGTCTTTGAAAGAGAAATGAGCACACTATCACTGTTTGTTTCCACAGATGTGAGACACTTCGAGGTGTCTTTTCTGAACCCATCAGGAAACTAGGGAGATGCCATCATGGCTGTAAGTCATTGTCGTGCTGCTTCTTCCTGGAGGCAGTTACACATTAGCTCTGTTTTTCTGAGAACAGTCCAACCAAGCATCAATGCAGTATATTACCAAAATGGGCCTATCACTCTCCTCTCCTACATCTTAAAGAGATTTTTGAAAATATCTGAATGAAGACAGTCTCATATTCTTTTCCTGTGCACTAAGTGATTTCTCCCTCTTGCAGACTGTGATGATTTGGGAGTTTCCTGCCCACGCGCCCCAATGAAGTCACCCAGGCTAGATTCAGCTAGCTGGAAGTTAAGGAATGAAGCTATATTTACAGCTTAGCACAATTTACAAGCATATATATACACAATGCACACAAATATTTACAGAAATATACAAGTTAAAGGTAATACAGAAACACAATACCCCTCCCAGAAATCAGAGTCCCCAGAAGGGGCTCCCAATCACCCTTCTTTCCACCCTCTACCTTATCCCAGGGTCTGCCTTACATGGAAGGTGAGTTTGGAGGATCAGCAAGGGAGGTTAGAAGCAGAACAATTAGTTGGGTTAACAGCAGAAGCCCAGGGAGAAGACACACCAACTTTGACAGAGAGAGAGATTCTGTCTTATCTATGTTTGTGTCCTTATTTTTATACACCTCAGCAAGTCTATGAGTGAAGTAGACATCACCATTGTTTTCTTTTCACAGCCTATAATATATTTTTTTTTCATTAAAATATTCCAATTAACCTCAAACCATCACACAGACAGAAATAATTGGGAGGTATGTGCCTTATATCACTTTCAGATAACATAGAGAACCAAGAAGCAAGAGGATGAGTCCTTTGCCTTTTGCCCTTCACTAGTTAAAACCAGTCTTCCTGATCTCTCTCTGTAATGAAGTGCTCCAGAAATATGCATCCAGGTTGAGAGACAGTTAAAATAATAGTTTAAAATACAGTGGGTACAAAATTAAGCCTGATATTTGGTCTAGTCATGAGTCAACCTGATGTTCAATAACCTGGGAACTAAGTAGGAATACAGGTTTCTGAGAGGATAGAAGGATGAAGAGGAAAGCAAAGTAAAATGTTGAAAATTAGGCAGAAGGCTGAAAGTCCATGCCAAAAACATTGTGTGAAGGAAGTTGTATGGAGTTGAAAAGGATCAAAGGAAGGAGGCAGACACAACTGAGGTCAGAGTGGGAGAAGGGAAAGATTAAGGATAAGTGAAGCACTCTGGACCAAATTCTTTGTCCTTTTCTTTGGCCTTTAGAAGGCACAATCAGGGATTCAGGGTCTGGCAAATTTGCCTTCCCTTCTTCCCCTGTAGGCTTCCTAAAATCTATTGATGTGTTCAGTTTGTAACTGTGATGTGATATAAAAGCAACGTGTATGGCAGGAAGTGTTTGCAAGATTAGGCTTCTATAATAGCAAGGTCTTCAGAGCACAGACTAAATTCTCAACTGGCATGTACTGAGGGAGATCCATTGAATCCACATACTCTTTGGTCTTGAATTAAGTGCCAAGCATATTAGTGACTGAATAATGACAGGAGAATCTCCTTTTTAACTTCTGGAGGCCCTACCTGGGTCCTTGAGCTCAAACCTTTTGTCTCTTTAGAAATTTAAACTATGTTTGTTCCATTCTTACATCCACTGGAATTTGCAACACATCTACTTTGTAGTCTGGACAAAGCTTGAATATTTCCCCAAACACAGTGTGAATCAAACCACACAGGAATGTTTGTAAAGAACATCTTGGACCCTTTGAAAACATATTCAGTTCTCAGAAGCACTAATGCATTCCACATTTGGTCATTAAACACTAATTGGTAACATGCTGTGGATGGGTTCACTCTCTGACCAGTCAGTATTTCCTAGGTCACAGCACTGCAAGACCTCAGTGCCCTCATGTGACCTGCCCTTTTGAACTTTTAATCCTTCAACTCGTCAGAGAGCATTAGTAGCTCATGCCACTTTGGTAACCACAGGCATATTTTTCTCTGTCTGTTTCAAAGTTTGTTTGGTTTCTCCTCCATTCCACTCCCACCCCCTCCTCATTGATGATGTAGGATGTCTTTTGGGGGCCTAATTGAAGGTTTCAAGGCATCTGATAGTTTATTATGAAAGTATTGTCCTTGGTAAATGTCACAGGACTCATGTTTTATTATATTTATAACCTTTCTTCCATTAGTCTGCCATTTCCCTGATAAATTATGACCTTGGTTCTATCAGTTTAACCAAGCTGGTTTTATATATAGCAATGTGTGTGTGTGCAAAACACCAGGGAGAAGCAGGGAAGTGACCAAATAGCTTTCTGTTAAAACATAGCTAAAACAGAGCTTGTACTGGCCTCTCCTAGAGTATGGCAAGCAATTTAATGATTCTGATAAGAGAAGAAATTAGGGAACAAATTATGCCAAACGTTCAAGTCTCAGGTGGTGTCTCTGACTCTAGTGGACATAGAACAATACATCCAATACATTGAAGAAATGTAAACCATTTTACTTAGCTGTATAAAATCCATTATGGTCTAAGTCTCAGGACAGACTACATGTAAACTGTGTCTCACCCTTCAGATCAGCTCAGTGGATGACATCAACTGGATCTCTGCAGGAATTTGGAGAGAAATGATCTGGACACAAATAAGTGTAGAGCTAGAACTGGTCATAGGAGCCACTACTGCCACAACCCCTGGATACTTTCTAAGGAGTCTGCCCAAAGTAACTAAAAAAACACCGTCTTGTTACCAGCAGATGTGTATCTGAAATACTGAGATCTGCACCTCACCTGGTGAGTGTGAGGGATGTAAGCTGGGCAGTGGCTGGTGCTTTTATTCAAGGAAGAATGCAGAGCCTTTCTAAATGAACCAGTAAATGAACCAGTGCCAGGAATTGTTCCCGGGCACAGGAACAAGTGTCTGTGCATTTAGATTGCTATACTAGTACTGGGCACATTAATTTATTAGTGTAGACTTAGCTAGAATAGCTGAGTTCTGTGCACATGTTCTTAAGGAGCAGGCTGATCTCTCATTTAAGAAATGAACATCTTTAACTGATATTGGTCTTGCTTTGCCTCCCCCTGGAAGTGGGCAAGGTCAAATTTATTAAAGTCTATCAGAAGGAAAATTATACAAAAAATAGTGTTGTTTTTTTTCTAAAAGGTACTTTTAAAAATAATAATTTGGAGTTCTTCCTATGCTTCAGGATTTGAAATGTTTTCATTTTCAATTCCTTTAGCCAGCCTCTTAAGCAAGTAATTCTTAATGGACATGAGAACTTTTTCAGAAGACTATAGGAAATTTCAATTCTGATTAAAGAAAAAAAAAAGAAAATTTTGAATAAAAACATTTTGTTTTTAATGAGAATTTTACCAGTGGTATTTATTAATTCAGATCACTGAAACTGCTCTTATGCTTCTGCTTTTTACTACCTTTCCTGCAAAGCATCTATGTATATTGTATAGATTTATTATTTTTTCCTCCAGATCAGCAAGGGCAGGATCTATCCTGTCCTTCAAGGATTCTGTCCTCATACTTTCACCCCTCCCACATGTCCGTGACAATATGTTAAGCCACTGGAGTCATGTTCTTGGCAACATCCCCACTTTTCAATGCTTCATTCCCAATTCCCACGTAAGGGCTGACAGACTTCGGTGACCTTTTGCATCAACACTTGTTTACTAAAATTAGATTATTTTTCTTCTTGGCATATAACCAGACAGATTATACTCCTCAACCTGTCATCCATGTAGAGCAAGCAGCCCCAGAAACTGATGATGCAGAGAAACTTCTCCATGAAGAGTAAAAGAAGCTCAAGGGGAAAAAATCAAAAGGAAATTAAGTTCTAGCAGTTTGTACGCATCTGTCTATAGTGAGTGTACCTATTCACATGTGATATTAAGTGGTGGTGTCAGCCACAAAAGGTTGGGAGGTTAGATACAGGTCAGATAAGCATCTAGCTATTTAGCTGTGTCTTGAAAGTTCATTTGAATTTAAGATTCATGGAAGCCATTGGTAAAAGTCCAATAGAATTTCAGGGGTGCTGCACATCTTTAGCTGGCTGGAGACAACACTCAGGATATCTAAATTTTCTCATGGCATTTCAGTGTCTGAAAGTGAAAATTAAAAGGATTAAGAAAGAAAAGGAAAACCTTCAGTGTGATATTTTGAGGAAAAGTCTGCTCTAAAATCACTTGCACCTAGAGATATAAGCTGCAAAGGGTACCTTTATTCTAACCTGAGAATGATATTACACTTAGACTTCCGTTAAGAATTACAGTCCCATGATGTTTATCAGTGTATTAGCACATATGAAGCAATCACTCTCCAACAAACTTCACAGTCTTGCTTATTCTGAGATCTAAGAAGGTGATAAGTAACTAGAAGAAGACAGTGAGAAGATTAACAGAACATTTTGGTAGTTTGGGATTAGCTATGTATTTGCTTTTTTTCCTGGCCAATGAAATATTTAGTTAAAGAGACTGAGGCTACTACTTTTTTGAATCAAGAAGTCATTCAACTTTCACTGGAACTCTTGGTGTGTGTGAACTGCTCGGTCTCTCTTTTCTCAGTGGATGTGTTAACATGAAACTTGATGCTCTACATTGCTAGACTCAACGAGGGACTGGACTGGTGTGTCAGTGCTTCAGCATCTGCACTGCTCCCATCTCCAGAAGAGCCATTCCCAGAAGTAGCTGTTGCAGATCACTCTTCCTTTAGCTCACCAATTCCAAGAGCTATTGATAGCATGTGTTAACTATATCCCTCCATGCTGGACTATACAATGCCCTTGACTGCTAACATGAAATGGTCCTTAAGGTGACCTTGCATGTCTTAAAGAAAACAATCAGATTATACTTTTGTGGGCTATTTACCAGTAGAGCTGATGGGTTATTAACACCAGCACTCTCACTTTGAGCATCTAGGTTGAGTGCCCTCAAGAGATAGTGCTTGAAAATGCACACAGAATGAAAAGAGAGGTGGTGCAGTCCTTCCAGCAGGTCTGTGAGTGTGATTCTGCCATGACGTATGAGCAGCCCAATGCCACTCTCCTCTCCAGCAGGTAACACATCACAGGGAAGAACGTTGCTCGTGTGACCGCTTCGCTCAGCCCAGCAGCCCACATACTTTTCCAATGTGATGCTGTGGAAAGCAGAGTGTAGACCATCAAAGCCTGAAGTTTTCATTCTCTTCATGTGGTTACATTGTAGTTGTGACACTGCAAGTGACGTAAAGGGAGAGAAAAAGGCTGCTTTTGGCTGCTTTTTCAGCAATATGTAACCACAGATATACTATCTCCCCATTGATTTTAATCTCCCTTCACAAATACTCATGTATAACTAGATTCAAGCCACTGATGTTGTCCCTCTTTCTCTGTCCCTGCCATTACTTTTCTTAATCCTTTTCAGCAACAGAGTGGGAACATCACCACTATATATTCATTGGGGATGAGAAACATTTCATGTTCCTTAATTACGCTTGTTGCAGCATGTTTATATCTGAAGACATAATCACAAAGCCTCAAAATCCAGCTGGCAGCTTATACCATCTTAGAGAGGTGAAAGCTGGAACCCCTAACAGGGGAAGAAGGAAGGGTTCTGATCTTATCCTGCCAAATTAAAATGAAAAGCATATCAGGAGTAGGCTAGCTTGACATTCGCACACTAGAAAAAATGTGTAAATTGTTTTAAATGAAGATTTTATATTTTGACAATATTTTTGAACAATATTTTTGTTGGAAATGCTATACTTCATTAATTATAAAAATAACCAGACCACTGACACCAAAATATTTCAGTCAAGCGGAAGACTGAAACAATTCTTGTGGGTTAGCTGACCAATGCTCTTTGCATTTCTGCACCTACATGTTCTTTAACATATGCTTCTTAAGCATATTATGTGTCCTGTGGCAGACCTTCTTGCAGACTTAGGCACAAAGATGGTCTCTACTCTTCAACAAAAAGATCACAGT
Organism: Ramphastos sulfuratus; assembly: GCA_013399055.1. Classification (NCBI taxonomy): domain Eukaryota; kingdom Metazoa; phylum Chordata; class Aves; order Piciformes; family Ramphastidae; genus Ramphastos; species Ramphastos sulfuratus. Next base: position 223,283 of record WBNM01016582.1, on the reverse strand, counting down.
TCATTAGAACACAGGCTACTGGCCAGGAAGATTAACTTATCAGGGGAAGTATTGTAGGTTCCACAAAAAAGCAGGAACACTTTCAGTCAGAATATTTCAGTTTTTGCTTCTTTCCTAAAAACGTGACCTCTCTTGAGAAAACACTGTATCTTTTATTTTTTAAACTGCTTTGTGTGCTCCTGCCACTACCTCACCCTTTCTGCAGGTGGGAGACTGCTTGTTCTCTGGATTTCAGTATGCTGTCATGATTTGGTTTTGGGTTGTTTTTTTTTTTTTGGGTTGGTTTTTTTTTTTTTTTTTTTGGGTTTTGGTTTTTTTTTTCATTTTCACTGAAAATTGTCAAGAGAGTGATAGCATAGGAACAACACTGATGATTCATTTTCTTACCATCTCTAGTCAGCAGTGTTGTGGCTGTGCACAGGTATTTCCCCTTTTGCTTTCTCCTAAGGGTCCATTACTTGTACCAGTGAGTTTGATACAAAGGCAGTTTTATTGCTTATCTATGATCAGTGAAATCAGCTGGATCCTTGCTGCTGGGTTCAATCAGATTCGGGGCTCCCCTTTATAATACTGGTCTTTATAATGAGCAGAGTAAGTCACAAGTAAATTTGGCTTCTTGTTCTTCTATAACAGCCACTTCTGCATTCACTTGTGTATTCTCCTTTTGTTGCATCAAATCTAACTGCAAGCAACTCATAACTCACTATCTCTGTACCTACTCCTCCTCACCCAGAAATTTTTCTCTTTTTCCAGGGTTCTGTTTTGACAGCTCTGGATTCAGACATGGGCTGCCCCCACTCCCAACAAGGTGATATCGAGGAGACCTTATAGTAGCCTTGCAGTATCTGAAGGGGACCTACAGGAAGGCTGGGGAGGGACTATTTACAAGGTCTTGCAATGCCAGGACAAGGGGCAATGGGTTTAAACTGGCAGAGGGAAGATATAGACTAGATGTCAGGAGGAAGTTCTTTACAGTGAGGGTGGTGAGGCACTGGAACAGGTTGCCCAGGGAGGTTGTGGCTGCTCCCTCCCTGGAGGGGTTGAAGGCCAGATTGGATGAGGCCTTGAGTAACCTGTGCTAGTGGGAGGGGTCCCTGCCTATGGCATGGGATTGGAACTAGATGATCTTTGAGGTCCCTTCCAACCTTACCATTCTATGATTCTATGATTCTATGATATCTTGCATAGAAAAATGCATACAAATATGGACTGATCTCAGAGTTAACTTTGGAAAACCAAATACATTAATTCATTGTTTCATGTTAAAAAAAAAAAAAAAAGCAATGACTATAGATTACATTTCAATAACATGCTTCATACAGATTCCTCCAAGCCTTTTACTCCAACATTATTCCTTGAATTAATACTGTTTTAAAAATATGTCACATATTTGGTGGGGTTTTTTGGTTTTTTTTTTTTGTTTGTTTGTTTGTTTTTTAATTGTGGCATTATTTTCACATTTTTCTTGTTCATCTGTGAAGGACAGACTGACTGCATATGATGTCTCTGGCTGATCTAAACTGAAGGAATGTAGCCACTACAGGTGGTCTAGAACCCATAATGAGAGGTCATCATCTTGTTATACGCTTCCTTGACAAGTCTGGGTACAGTCTTGCAGTAACAAAACAGTTACAATCAAGGTCACAAGTTTTGAATTTCCTGAGCTGAACTTTTTTTGTTCTATGTAAGGTGAGGAAGAGAGAAGTGCTTTTGTTGTGATTCAATTTAGCTATTGTCTGAGAAGGAAAGAAATCCTCAGCGATGTACTCCCAAAAAGCAGTAATTGTCAGTTCCTGAAGTTTTCTGAAGTTTCATTTAGTGTTTTTCATGTGTTGCCTATCCCAGGAGTGGATATGATTTATATGTATCCCAAGAGTGGATCCCGAGAGTGGATATGCTTTATATGTAGCTCTTCTGGCGAGATGGTTGCTAGATGGGAACTTGCAAGACCTGAGTTCAAGAGTGTCTTCACCACAGGTTTCCTGTGAGATTTCGCAGAAGATAGTTGGGTCCAGTCCTCTGCGATACTTAATGTTTTATCTTCTGCTGAGAAAAAAGCAGGAACTGAGCACTAAATGCCTTTGCCTTGGTTTTCCTACTTAGGATATAATTTTTCTTTACTGTTCCTCAGAAAAATGTAAATATTAATGATTACCTTTTTAAATTGCCAGAAAACAAAAAAAAAAAACCAACAAAAAAACCCCCACAAAAACACGCACACACAAAACACACCCAAAAAACCCAAACCTGACAGCAACAGCAACAACAAAAAACCCCAACCAAAAACCCAACAACCAGTATTATGTGATCATCTATCAGTAAAGTACTGCCCATTTTCATTGCATGTGATCAGACCTCTGACTTCACTTATGGGGAGGAATTTTTGAGTGTCCAGTGAATGTGAGTGAATGACGTTTCTCTCAGATCAGAGGAAAATGTGAGTGTTGCATGTTGAAACCAAAGGTGAAGTGACAAGTACCATGAAGGCACTTTCCACTGAGTTGTTTCTTAGATGCATTTTGACTACAAGATTCCCTTGTAATCTTCTGAAGATGGTACTTTTTATTCTTTCCTTTAAAACTTTGTGGGTTTGATGTAAAAGTAAATATTATTCAAAGAAGCAATTAATATGTTTTTAATGAATCTTGCCCAGTTTTGATGAGCAAAAAATGTAGATTGTGATATCTTTTTTTAAAAAAAAAAAAAAGTGTATCTTCTGATTTTGATTGTTTTCTTTTTTTTTTAAGACTATATTTTAAGATTAGAGTGACTTTTGTTGCTTTTAAAACATATATTTTCATTAAAGTATACAGTGATGGGATTCTGTGGACAAAAAATATTGTCTTCAGGCAAACGGCAGTGTTCTGAGTATAAAAAACTATTCAAAAAATATTTCCTTGAGATAGATGGAGTGTTTTCTGCTCTTGCCTTCAATATTATTCATAAAATGCAGTCTCAAATGGTCTTGTATGCATGTAGGTAAGCCTAGTGACAGCCTGAGCTCTGGTATAACTGGGTAATCTTGCTATGACATTTCGAACAATGACCTGTGCAGTACCCAGGAAGACAAAATCATAGAATCACAGAATGGTAAGGTTGGAAGGGACCTCAAAGATCATCTAGTTCCAACCCCCTGCCATAGGCAGGGACACCTCCCACTAGTACAGGTCACTCAAGGCCTCCTCCAGCCTGGCCTTGAACATCTCCAGGGAAGGAGCATCCACAACCTCCCTGGGCAACCTGTTCCAGTGTCTCACCATCCTCACTGTAAAGAACTTCTAACATCCAGTCTAAATCTCCCCTCTGCCAGTTTAAACCCATTGCCCCTTGTCCTGTCATTGCAAGACCTTGTAAATAGTCCCTCCCCAGCCTTCCTGTAGGCCCACTTCACATACTGGAAGGCTACTATAAGGTCTCCTCAAAGCTTTCTCTTCTCCAGGCTGAATAGCCCCAACTCTCTCAGTCTGTCCTCATAGCAGAGCTGCTGCAGCCCTCCGATCATCTTCATGCCCCTTCTCTGGACCTGCTCCAACACTTCCATGTCCTTCTTGTGCTGGGGGCTCCCAAACAGCTAGCGATCTTAAAATGCAAAGCAAAACAGAATGGGAGATGTTTATAAAAGACCACAAATCAAGAATAAAGTGAAGAGTGTGTGGAGAACCTTTCCCAAGTATTGTATGAGAACAAGAGAGCACAGAGCTCTGTCCATTCTAGAAAGAGCTGTATCACCTTAGAACAAGTAAATGGGATTACAATAGAAGATATGGGGCTAGACTTTTATGTAATGATATAAAAGCAAATAACTTCCTACACTTCAGACTCCCCCGCTGCAGGTGGGAAATATCAAATTATCTTTTCCTTGGTGAAGCATTTTGAGATGGACATAGAGTAGGCACTAAAAGCCTCTCATTGTGAGGAAAAAGAGGTGAGGATCCCTGTCAGAGCTCCCATCTCTGGTCATCAGTGGACAAGGGTATCCTAGGCAAGCAATCTAGCTGAGAAACATTCATGCTCCTAGGTTTTTTTGTGTGCATTAGAATTTGAGGTTAAGCGTGAGAAGCCTTGGTGATTACAAAACACTTTCCTTGAATATGTCTTTTGATCTCTGGCCTTCAAATTGCATAAACCTTTTTCCTTTCTCAGAAGTTTCTCAGTTCTTAGAAACAGCCAGCACTCAATGAGGCTGCTGCTGAATATGTGCTGTAGTGGAGCCATAAGAAAGAGAACCTAAAACTCTAGTTACAGGTCAGAAGTTTTCTGGGTTTTTGGTTCATGTGTAAGAGATCTGTATTGGTGATTTTTATTTGCTTCATTCCTTCATTCATTGTGTCTAGTCAGCTTGAGGAGCAGACATGGGCTTTTATCCAACAGTGTGCAACATGATAAATATGTGTTCTGTTTTAATGCTTGCTATGGTGTCCTCTGGAAATAGACTTAAAACAATGACAACTGTACTTGGCATTTGGTTGGATCAGCTGGGCTGTTTCGGAATCACAAAGTCCTAACAGTAGAGCTGCAAGGCCAGGAAAGGTTCTTTTCCAGCAGAATTTACTTTTTCCAGCTTTACTTTTGTTGATATATCTCAAATCATTTGTCAGGAATCCCTCCGTCTGCTCCTTGTGGTTACGATACAAAACCAGGGAATGCTGCAGAGGGAGACCTCACAGATTAAGCTTTCTTATCTGGTTTTCATAGAAGCATGATATTTCTGGATGCCAAATGCATATCTATCTATACCTTGAAGTCTTGCAGAACAATTTTAAAAAAACCAACCAACCAAAAAAAAAAAAAAACAAAACAAAACAAAAAAAAAAAAAAAAAACAAAAAAACAAAAAAAAACCCAAACAAAAAAACCCCAAAACCCTAAAATAAAACAACCAAAGAAAGAAGGTTTCTTGTAACTGAATTTACAGTATAATGTTATCCACTTAGAGTTCACATTATTCAGAAATGAGCTTGGCAGATGCTGGTTGTATAATGATGCTGAGTGAGGGGAAATGATCTGACCATACACCTAAGAGGTGAGTCATGCTACATCATGGACTTATTTGTAATATGGAGAAGCGCTGTACCTCAAGCTTCTGAATATATCCCTCCAACCTCTTGCACAGAGTTTGTGGAAGCGTTTTCCCCACCTACATGTGGGCTGTGGGCTTCACTGACATAACACAGGATATAGCACCTGGCTACATTCCTGTTTCTTAAATGCATTTGATGCTTATCTGGAAAAAATATTTCAAAAGACTCACTATTTCTATTTTTCCTTTAAGAGATTAGACATAACGAAAGATCTCAGGAAAGAATCTTTACAGTATCCTTTTCCTCTGTTGACATCTAAACTCTTGTGCTTTATATGTAATTTCAGTGACCAGTAACTTAGGAAATTTGGCACTTTCATCTCTTGTTGTGTCCTAAGTCGCATTAATTTAGGCTTCAGCACATGTACAGAAGCAGCCCAAGTACCTGGCTGCTGCTTAAGCACAGCTGAAATCCAAACAGGAAGTAGCATAGCATCAAGGCATTTGACCATGCCATGGTTGGCTTAAACTCATCTTTGTCTTCAGCAACATCCTGCTGGGCATATGCAGCAGTAGAACTTCAGCCATCCATAGAAATTTACAGCTAAAATAGAAATCATCCTCAGATTTGACCCATCAGCTAAGCCAGTCTTTTCAGGTGCTTGGTTTTAGATTTAGATAATTAACCTACACTAATGTCTCACACAAAGCATACAGATCTTCCTTTTTGTTATCACCCTTAGACATACTCGTAAACATTCTTTAATATATATTTATTTTTTATATGAGGAAATGCCAGCTATTTTTGACTAAAAAAATAAACGAAAAAAAGGGCAATGTCCATCTGGTTTCCAATGGTGCTGGTTATCACATGTGAGAGTTTATCATCACTGAAAATTGAGCTTTGTTTATTGACATTGTGGTATGTGTGCTGTGGGAGGATTTTCAGAGGTTAGAGAAATTTTACTCAAAGGAAACTAACTGCCGTTAGTACTTCTAAAATCCCCCTTGTTCCTCTTCCTACACAGATATATCTACTAATTATTAACCTCTAAACTTTCACATAGCAAATATGTTTGAGATTTGATGTTTTCTGGAAGCAACTGCAAATTAAAACATTCTATAGAATGAATGAAGATGAACCTGTAGGCTTGTCTTCTTTTCCATTAGCATTTTTTTTCATTCTTCTTCTAATGACCTACTAGTGATTACTACTAGAGGTAGGATAGGAAGACTTCTGACCTCGCCCAGTCTGGCCATTTGTATGTTCCTCTCCTTAGCACTTAGCACTTATACTGCCTCTGGATTATGCAATCAATCAGTTACAGAAGATATAGAGATTGAATTACACTAAACAGAGAAAGATGATGTCATTCATTATCATAAGGTGGGAACGTCTGAAAAAAGCATAAATAGTGAGACGTTCTTCTCCATAAGCAATACACTTAGGACTTGAGAAGCTAGACTACAAGGTATTATTAAAGTAGAATGAATTAATTTTCCAGATGTTACATCAGCACTGAACCCTAGGAATGTTAAAGTAATGCAGAATTTTACTTACTGAAATACCTTAAGCTTATGTGTATTGTAGCTTGCATTAAGGAAAAGGGGAAAAAAAAGAGAGAGAGAGAGAAATGGTTTATTAGCCTGAGAAAATTAGTATTTTTTGTAAGCCTACATGACTGGTGTGAACATCTGATGCCTGTCATAACACCTGTCTAGTTTTCTTTGAGCATACCCTCTGTTATCCCTAGGACAAACTGAAGACGTTCTGAGAAAGTAGGTAGACAGTAAAGTGTCCCATTGCTCCAATCAATAAGCTCACCTCTGTATTTAATTTTTTTGTAGATGGTAAATCAACAGTTAAAACTGTCATTTTAAAGTCTGTTTTACTGTCGATTAGAGGAAAGACAACTAAAGTGAACTGGTCTTGGGTGTTCTCAACTTGAAGACAGAGAAACACATTCCTGAAACAGAAGCTCTGCTCTGTTTCTTGAACTAACTAGAAGAGCACAAAAAGCCCAAGATATTTTATCTCATTTACTTTAACAAGTAGGCCTTTAGTATTCCTGTCCTGATGCTTTGATGGAAAGTTGTTAGTCTGGCTTAAGAGTTGATTGAAATTTTGTCACCTTGAAATACTAATTTAATGCTCATCAGTAATTATTTTAGTATTTTAGCAGGTTACCATTATTCAGCTGAGCTTCATTCTTTCAAATATAGATTTAGAAGACCTGTGACTTAAGGATTGTTCACCTTAAGTGAGATGCAATTACAACCACATATTTAGAGAATTTTTTTTTCACTTGTATGTAAGAAAAATGGTATATGAAATACTGCAAAATATTAACAATATGTTCAAACCAAATGAAATAGAATAAGAATCTGGACTTGGTTATGCATGAGGCATTCTCTTTTTCTTGGGAAATGGAGTTTTCAGCAATCTTGTAAATGGGGAAGCAATATCACATGGTTTGCATTATAATTTATCCTACCAGCTTTCTCTTTCAAAATGAAGTACTCACTCTAAGATATTACATGTTTGACTTAATGTGGTAGAGAAATAAGAACAAAATATTAAAACCTTTGTGCTCGTGATTAGGCCAAATTGATTCTGATCAAGCAGAGCTTTAGGAATTCCAGCTATGCTTCTAATTTCCCATTGAAGATGATCACTATGGCCATCAAGCTTTTCAAAACAGATTGAGGTAAAAAGACTGATCCTGTGGTTAATACAGCTGATTTAGATCTCAGCTCATTTCAAGTTTGAAAGATCTGATGTTTTAGTTGATTTTAACATCTCTCTGCCTCAGTTTCTCATTAATAAACTAAGCAGTGATTAAATCCTTTCTTCTCTAAGTTGCTAATCTTTCCAAGCAGGAATCCACCCCAAACATGTGCACACAAAGAAACAAGTAAGTTGACACTTACTTGGTTTCTAAAATCTGTAATATTCCTGTTGGAGCACGGAGACTCTGGCAACAAGTATGCTTCTCTCTAATCCCACATTTGAACTCTTTTACATGGAGTCTAAAGGCTAAATTAAAAAAAAAAATTGGGTGCTGAAATCCTGATTTGCAGCACAATACAGTCTTGGAGGAGTGTCTAAAGCCTACAAACAGGTGAGTTATTAGCAATGAATTGAAGAAAAAGGGTATAGAAAGTAGTAAGTTGAAACATGACTCTGGTATTTGACTTTCTCTCTAATAAATCTAAGTCTATAAAACACCAAGCCATGCCTAATGTACAGACATGAACATTGGGCAATGTATAAACTAATTAACACACAGATTCACACTTTCTCTTGTTTTTGTGACAGATTTGGAAGTGATATGAACACATATGTTTCAAATAATTTATCAAAGTGAGGAAAGAATCTTCACACAGATCATGTCCCAGTGATGACACCCTAGATGATGTCTGGAGGATACCTGGTGGCAGACAGAGTGATCGGAGAAGGTGGAGGTAAAAACGACCTGTTGGCTGACTTCATCTTATCCCTTGCCACTCATGCAAAGCCACCAATCCCTGCTTGCTCACAGCAATGACTTTTACAACATTTGGAAGTCATTGTTGATAGCTACTCTTACAAGCAGGACAGCATATACAAGAGGTCACAGCTCTGATTTTGTAATGACAGTATTCCTGGTCTGTATCAGGAATAGTGTGGCCAGCAGGACCCTGTACTCAGCACCAGTTAGGCCACATCTTGAGTACTGTCTCCAGTTGCGGGCCCCTCAGTTTAAGAAAGATGTTGAGGTGCTTGAACATGTCCAGAGAAGAGCAACAAGGCTGGTGTGTATGTACCGTGTACCATGTGTGTATGTAGTGTACATAGTGTATGCATGTAGCAGGTGTCAGCTGCTGCCCTCTACTGCGCTAAATTAGACCTTCCCACCAGTGAACCATCAGCAAGTTGCTTAGATCAATGTCCTACCTCTCTGAAGATCACTGCAGGGGCAACAGTTGTCATCTGTGAAGATCTGCCTGAAGGGCTCAATACTTGTATATCTCAGGATTGTTCTGGATAGACTGAGTGTACAAAGAAATCTGCAAGAACAACACGAAATATGTGGGTCTGGCAATATTTGAGGACAGAGGGGATACTGTGAAGAGGCTGTGCAGAGAACTATAGCAGGTTTGGATACAGGAAAAGATTTTTTAACCTAGCCTTTGCTTGGTTCAGATTCCAAGCCATCGCCTACTGAGAAGGTAGTAGTGAAGATGGCTTAAGTATAGGCAAGTTTTGGTTTAGGCTGGGAACAGCTGCACACTTTCCAGACTCCAGGCTGGCAGAAGACCTTGCAGGCTCCCTGCTGTTCATTCACAAGTCTGCAAGATTACAGCCCTTGTAGATCTGCCAGCCACTTTGCTTCTCTGAATGCACTCTAACCTAACAGCTGCAAAAAAGTTCGGCTAGCTGAAGCTATTTAAAAGAGATTTCATTTTAATGCAGATGATTTAAATGAGCAAATTTGTTGCAAGCAACAAGGTGGGGCTGTCAAAAGGGCAGTGAGAAAAATCAGGAGTGCTGGGCTGAAGAATGTGAGATTACAAAGCGCAATCACAAAAGGACATCTATTCAAGCCCCAAATACTGTTATGATTAAAAAAATCCTAACCTAATATTTTCTTTCCTTAAAATTTTTAATTTGCATGTGTATTTGTGGAAATGTGCATGTGCAGTAAGAATATTTATACCAGCCATATGCCTGGGCAAATTGCAGAGTGTAGAAAAGGAACAATGAGAAATTAAATTGCTCACAACTACACCTTGTTAAACCTTCCAAATTGGAATGCTTATTCTCTTCAGAAATTGTTATTTAAGACTTCTCACATATTTATCTTGCACATCATGCAAGTCATGACAGAATGCTGAAGTTCCTGCTGACTGGAGAAGGGCAAACACAACGCCCATCTTCAAGAAGGGAAAAAGGATGACCCTGGGAACTACAGACCAGTTAGTCTCACCTCTGTGCCTGTTAAAGTCATGGAGCAGATCCTCCTGAAGGCTCTGCTAAGGCAAATGGAAAACAAAGCAGAGGTGATTGGTGGTAACCAGCAATGGCTTCACCAAGGGCAGATCTTGCCTGACAAATTTGGTGGCTTTTTATGAAGAAGTCACAGCGACAGTGGACAAGGGAAGGACAACTGATGTCATCTACCTGGACCTGAGTAAGACATTTGACTCTGTCCCACATGACATCCTGGTCACCAAACTGGAAAAAACATGGACTTGATGGTTGGAGCACTGCTGGATAAGGAATTGGCTGGATGGTTGNTCCAGAGGAGACCACAAAGATGCTCAGAGCAGTGAAGCAGCTCTGAGGACAGGCTGAGAGAGTTTAGGCTCTTCAGCCTGGAGAAGGCTTTGAGGAGACCTTAGAGTAGCCTTCCAGTATCTGAAAGGGGCTACAGGAAGGCTGGGGAGGGACTATTTACAAGATCTTGCAAAGACAGGATGAGGAGTAATGTGTTTAAATTGGAAGAGGGGAGATTTAGACTGGGTGTTAGGTGGAAGTTCTTTACAGTAAGGGTGGTGAGACACTGGAACAGGTTGCCTAGGGACGTTGTGGCTGCTCCCTCCTTGGAGGTGTTCAAGGCCAGATTGGATGAGGCCTTGAGTGAGCTGTACTAGTGGGAGGTGTCCCTACCTATGGCAGGGATTGGAACTAGATGATTTTTGAGGTCCTTTCCATCCTTACCATTCTGTGATTCTATGATCACAGAGTCACAGAATGTTAGGGGTTGGAAAGGATCTCAGAAATCATCTAGTCCAAGCTCCCTGCTCAAGCAGGATCACCTAGGACAGGACACACAGGCATGCATCTGGACGGGTTTTGAAAGTCTCTAGAGAAGAAGATTCTACAGCCTCTCTTGGCAGTCTGTTCCAGTGCTCTGTCACCCTCACTGCATGTGGTTAAAAAGTATTGTGGCAATCAAATACAGAAAATACATTAAAGTATCATACTCTGTGTGAACACATTGATTTACTGATGACACTAACAGTGTAAAACTCTGCTAAAAAACCATGGTTAGCCAGGACCTTGCCAGTGACTGATCACTGATTTCAAAGGATTGAACATTTTTTCCTAATAATAGTATTTCTTTCAAATTCAGCAATAACATCTCACATTCATTATTCTTCCAATCTTATCAATATTCTTTCTATATCCATGAGATTAGCTGGTCCTGGCTGCAGCCTTTAAGGACACATACAGGACATCCCTCAATCATCTAAGAAAAAATCAACACATGTTTTTCACGGTTGGAAGCCTGGCCTAGAATGGCCAGCCACGATCACTAAATGAGTGATTAGATAGAGTGGATTTTGGTTGTACAGAGCCTTCTCTGACCAGCACTTCAAAACTTTTTTTTTTTTTTTTTTCTTAAACCAGTGGCCTCAGAGAAAACATGTACAATTTGTGATGTTTAGCTGCTATGCCATTGTTTGCCAGGGACAGTTATGTCACACTTGCTTAATGACCAAGAGGAAGATATTCTTGCATTAGCACTGTAAGCAGAAAGTGGCTGCTTTGTGCCAGTAGGAGTTTAAAGCACGCACAAAGTATGAAGGAAGCTTGTTCGCTCAGATTAACTTTGCAGACACCCCTTCTTCATTTTGTGTTACAAAGGAAGGAAGAGAGTCTGGAAAAGGAATACTTGGCCTTGGCTCTGCGTAATCAATGTGAAACTACTTTTGTTTGTTGGCTACCAAAATGACAAAACAGAGCAAGAAAGTTTGTTTCATTACAGCTCAACTTACTAAGTGCAGTTCAAGGACAGACAGGACCTTACAGATACTCAACTCAGACATACAGATGCAAAAAATAGACACTAAAAATAACAGAAGGAGATTATATAAACAATTTAAACACCCACCTCACACATGCTATTAAAAGAATATGTTCTCAATGGCAATGGCTCAAATAAATCACTTCTGAGGTTGTAGCAGTAGTAGGCTGAATCTCTGCTCTGATTTAAGAGAAGCTAGACTGAGCATGGCTTTTTTCCAAATAATTTTGGCCTTATTGATAATGTAGGGGGTTTGTAATTTTCTGGAAGAAGTAAGTTGTGAGGATGAACAGTATACTCTCTCTCTGTAAAAAATTGTCCATCAGATTAGAGCTCTAATAGTCCAATATAAGGTTAATAAAACTTGCATAGAAAACCAAGAGGGAAGATACCACAGTTGATGCAATATTTTTAAAAGTTGTGTGAGGCTCTATGAAACACATTGTATAAATAAATTCTTATTCTTTGTTTTGGAGCAGTTATGGCAGATATATTGATATTTTGGAGATATTTAAGGGATTTTTTTTAATTCTGGTAGCATGCACCAAAAAAAATTATTTTCCTTTTGTTTTGAACTGCATTTGGCATCCTACTTGTTCCTTTAGGAACTCTTTTTCCTTTATGTTAAATAATTAGGACAAAATGCTTTTATTATAGCAACATGTGCTATTGTGGATTTTGCATATTTATCAGTCCATATTTCTACATATCAACCCTTTTTGTGCTTTGAGAATATATGTATACATCAGAAGCATCCTTTTTTCTGAGCTGTGTTTGTAAAAGTCATTTCTCACCTTATTGTTTACTTACCTTTGAACCTACCATATTTGTGGTGTGTATAATACTCCTTCCCAGTAACAATAAACCTCTTAGAATTCTGTGCTGCGTTCACATTTGATATTTTGGGCTTGTCAAGAAGATTGAGCTTAATTCAACATTGCATTGCACATCATGTAACTATCTGTCCCTGTGGAAATCAGAATAGAGTTAGTATAAAATATTACCATGCTGATTCTGTAGCATTACAGGATTGCATCAAGATAGTTCTAAGTGGCCACACATGGTGCAGTGAAGCAGGAGAGTAAGCCAAATATTTATAGTCACACAATATTTCCTAGTAACGTGCTGGGACACTGGCTTCTATTGTCTAAGAAGGAATTGTATCACCTATTGAATAAAATGTCAGTTTACATTCGTTTATTGCTTGTCATATAGAATTTGAGAGTGTATTAATCTGCCTGTTGATGTAATTTTGGTGTTCTTTTGCGTACCACTGAAATGCAGCTACCTCTGGGGAGACGCATGGCAGCTGTGAGTGGCTTAAGGCATTACAGTAGTGTGGGAACCAAGTGAAGAACTGTGATTTAGTGGCAACCTGGATTTTTAAACAGCTACTGCTCAATATGTTCTTTGAAATGATGATTTTACTGCTTGTTGAAGCAGCTGCTGGACTCTCACACTCCCATAAGGAGAAAATTAGAAGTATCTAATTCCTTCTTGATGTTTTGTTGTTGTTGCTGCTTCAATAAACCAGCTGGCTGAGTTTTTTTTAGTTGGTTGGTTGGTTGGTTTTGTTTATAGAATTAAAGACATAATAGTGATAAAATATTTAGGAAAACAGACTATTGTTAGCTACTGAGTGGACCCACACTTCATAGATACTCTGTTGGTTACCGGTCAGCACTCTTAAGTGGTTTGCCCTCTGTTTCTCTTTCGCTGCAAGCCTCATCTCTCACTCTTTCCACAAAGTCAGATTATTTGTGTTTCTCACAATGTATCCTTTCTTACTTTTCTTCAGATCACTGAGACTGATGACAATATTCACAAACTGCTCAATCTGGTAATCAACCTGAGCAGCTGGAAATTAATATGCTGTGATAAAAGTCAATGGGACAACAACCATCCTAATCTAGAAGTAATAACTTTCAACAAGCATGGTATGTCTTGTTAAATCTATCCGTCAAATCTATCAGTCATTTGATCTATTTATTGTAAAACAAATGTGTCCAAAGGGATAGACCTACCAAGGACCAGATTTTGGATGTTCTGCCATGGGGTGGAGTCCAGAGAGTTGCTGAAGGTGCCTGAACTCACCTACTCAACAACTGGGAACATTGGTGAAAGGAAAGAAAATATAGAAAAGCTAGGATGCCAATAGGAGAGCCACCTAAATAAGTATTTTATGATTCTTTTTAAATATCTAATGGGTTTTTGAATATTCATTGGAAAGGTGAAGCAATTGCAAGAAGCAAGACTCAGAACATCTTTTTACACAGGACTCTACAATTTATCTATTCGGATGCCCTACTGAGAGCACCACAACTTCCAAGCTGTAAGTCCTCCTTTCATCATTCAGAAAAGTAAGATTAACCAAGTTCACCAGAATATACTGGAGAGCAGTCATTCTCTGCAGAGTCTTGTTATTGTTAGAGAAAAATGCAAAGGTCAACATTTAAAAAAAAAAAAAGACAGACACAAAATAGACATTCAAAAGTTCAGTTTGTATGCAGAACTAATTAATGACCTGCAGAACATTCTAATATTTAGAAAAGTATTTTTTTTGCCACATCTATAAGGAAAATAACTACAATTTTCTGAGTTTGATAGGTGAGAAAGAAATTGAATTCACTTTTGTGGTAGCTTGGCAGTTTCCCTCCTTCCATAAGATTCACCAGACTAACTCAGCCAGCTTGAACTTAAATATGAAGCTATATTTTACAGCATAGCACAGATTTACAAGCATATATACACAATATATACCAATATTTACAACTATATACAATTATATGCAAGTTAAAAGTAATATGGAAGTTCAGAACCCCTCCTGAACAGCAGAACCCACTCAGAAGGGCTCCTTTCTCCTCACCTCCTCCCTTATATCAGAAGGCTTATGTGTAGGGCTGAGATTGTCAGATAAGGAGTTAGAAGAAGAATTATTAGTTTGGGTTACATAAGTTCAGGCAGAGACACTGAGTCACTTTGGTTGTGTTTCTTGGTTTTATATCTCTCAGCAGAAACAATGAGTGATATAGACATCACTATTATTTTCTTTTCACAACCAATGATCTAATTTCTCTCATTAAAATATTCCAATTAGACTCAAACCAGCACAACCTTGTAGCTGGAATACCTACTGAATGTACAAACCAAACTGGGTAGGAAGGGACCAGTCTATGTAGGAATGGACCAGCCTAGGTAGGAAGGGAAATTTTAGTTTACATGTCTCATTTACAAAAAATATAAATGCCATAAATTGAGGCATATTCTAAAAATACTTCCTACATCTCAGCCCTACTGTTTTGTAAAGATAGTCTCTGTCAATAATTTTTAATAATTTTGTCTGAAAAAAAACCATTTCGTGTGTATTTATTGATTTTCAACATAATTGCACTGAAGACTAATTATCCTCCATTAAAAAAGTTTAAAAAAAAGGTTTCTGAAACATTTTAAAATAAATTAAAATATTCAGTATGAAACTAAATTGAGACCAAGCTGACACCTTTTGCTTCACATTGATTCTAACACCAATCAGAACAGTTCAGTCTGAGCTCCAGACAATTAGATCTGAAATTATTTCATCCTCCTTCCGTAAAGGGAAGAAATCACAACTGGTTAATTTAGAAGATGCAATGTTGCCACAAGTAATCATTGTCTGATGCAAATCAAGTAATAGTTATTGTTTAAATGTTCTTCATAAAATCTATCTAGAGGGTGCACTTCAAAAGGAGCATTGTTTTCATACAGTCTCAGTGCGTATGATGCATGAGCACCAGAAATACAGAAGGAAACTATTTAGAAGTAGATTCACTTCTCTTAAGATTCTGGCCAACTTCATAGCCTTCTTACTCTGACAAATTTCCAGTAAAGTCATGTTTTAAAAAAAGACAAAAGAATGGCTTTTGGATGTGTTAGTTCAGTCTGGCTGGAAAATGCATCAAAAGTTCTTTCTACAGTCAGTGCCAGTGTCAGAAGGTTGTCCCAGGATTGATGTCCTTCTAGTGAGACTATCTGCTGCATCAATAAAGCTTAGCAAGGGAATTGAACCTAGTTTGCAGCTTCAGCTACTGTGGGGTCTGCAGTAGAAAATGGTGTTTTAGGGCAAAACATAGCAATCTAAAATGAAGTGCTTAGAAGAAGTTGCTTATCTAATGTATCTCCCTGCACCTTTCTCCTCTGTAGGAGAAGAGTACACTTGGCTATTTTATTTCCCAGAAGTAGTTAAAGCAAAGAGTGAGAAAAAAAATGGCAAATGGCTACAAAGCATTTTTATTTTGTTTAATGGAGGAGTTAACTTTGCCAGTTCTATTTGTACTCCACAAAGCTGCTTTTGCACAGAGCTTTCAAAATATTCAAGGAGTTCTATGGAAGATTCCCATGTCTAGTTTCCTGATTAAACAGTGTATAACATTCATGGATACAGTGTACATCCTTCATGGATAGGTCATATCTTCCAGAGATTACCTTTAGGGAGAGTAAGTTGTTAGTGGAGTAGCAAAAGGGAGATAGCAGATTTATAAGACAAAGAATCTAAGTAGGCTGCCTACACAGACTTTTCAGTTCCTCCACAGCTTTTGGCATATAATATATATACACTGGAAGAAATTCTGCTTCCACTGAACTTAGTGGGAGATTGCCAAACGTTTCTACCAGGCTAACATTTTTCCTGAGTAATTTTGGAATGAGTGTAAGCCATCATTCTTCAGGACACTGAGGAACCTCTAACTAGTAGTGTTGGTCAAGGAATTTTCCTGTGGCCAGTTCATTTAAGGTATGGTAGAACTCCACGTAGAGTGCCTGGCTCCAGTCCTAGCAGGATTATAGCTTCTTACAATAGTGCCTCGTCTTGACGGTCTTCCCAGTCTCTAAAAGAGTTTATTCAAGACTCTTTCTGGTATTTCTGGGTAGGCTGTAGCATCATCCCTTCAAGGACTCCTCACTACAGAATTTCTGGCACCTTACCTTCATTTATCTAGGACATGACACTTATGAAGACAGGATGTTAGACTACATGGACCAGTAGTGTGGCTTTATAAAAATATTCTCATATATGTTTCATCAGTGTGATGTAGAAGACGCATGAAGCATTTCTCACTTTCTGGCACAAAGGTGATGGCCACAGAGAATCACTGGGAGTTCTAGGATTCCATGTTTCACTGATCCATATTGGATCTGCACATTTTTATCTACCCAGAGCTCATCTCTGTTCATTCTATGCCTCTCCAACATTTCCTTTCTGTTAGGTACAGAGGCTGGAGGTCTTCTTCCTTTTTGCCTTGCCTAGTGCCCAGGATAGATTTCAGCTATGTATTCCCAGCCCATATATCTGGCAACTCTAGGTCCATCTCTGTTACTTCCTCATCTTCCCTTCTGTTTGCAGCACCTCTTAATTTAGTAGTAACTTCAAATTTAACAAATGTGGTGTGTGCTTCTACTTTAAGTTCATTAGTAAAAAATTCAATAATGCTAAATAACATTCCTGTCCTTACATCACTTCCCCACAGTGTGATGCATTGCTGCTTAAATTACTCTACAGTGAGTGCTCAGAGAGTGCTCCCTTGCGCTCTGCATCCCGGTGCTCAGGATGTGCTGCAGTGTAAAATCATAGATAAAAGCAGATTAGAATATTCTGATATCTTGGGCTTAGTTAAGTTGCATTTCAGAAGTTTCCTTGTACCTTTGAAGCTTGGAATGCAGGTGTGCAATATCTTGACAGAAGAGTCATATTAATAGGTTTGGCAGTGCTTGGAAAGTACAGATTGAGCCAATTTTTTGACTTTGGGAGAATGCCTAATGTTTTATTAGCACTTCTGCTTCTTTTCAAGAAAATCAGTGGTCATTTGGGAGGTCTCATGAGAAATGGTTCATCAACAGAGTACTGATGTTTCTAAGGAGGAAAATTAAATCATTCTGTATTCTAAAAAGTGATTTGCTTATAAGTATATCTGAAGCTATTCTAACTTGTATCTCCAGTCATAAAGACATGAAGTTTGAAGGTACTGTCAGGGTAATAACATCCCTTTCCTCCTCGGGCACTTCACTAAGGTATAAAGCTAAATAGCTGTTCCAAATAGTTGACTTTACCTGGGATTTCTCAGTAAGGTCAACCTCTTGTCAGATAGCTATTTTCTGAATGCAACCTAACAGAGAAATTTAACGACCTCTATTTACCTCAAGTAGAAATCCATCAAAGGGACAATTAGCTAATTTTAAACATAAATTGGTTCCCTGGTGAGAAGCAAGCTTATAAATAAACCATTTCATTTGTTCACTGAACTAGACTGTCATGCAAGTGAAATTGCTGACTCCAAAACAGAGAAGTCATTTAAAATGTTTACACGAATGAGTTCAATTTGGCAAACTTTTCTTGCCTTAAGTGCCCTGAGAGATGGACTTAGGGGAAGAAAGTGGCTTCCTTGCCACTGCTGATGAGCAGGCAGGTTGAAGACAGGCTCAGCCCTGCTGCATTTGTATCATCCACTGAAGGAAAGCAGCCCAAGCTCTTGCCGGTGATTCTGTTAGCAAGCAGTAAATGGTGCAGAAACAGCTCCTCAGTTTTCCAGCTTGCACGTGAATAACTTGGATGTTGGCATCACACGTGGAGGAAAGAGTAGGTTCATGCTCCCAATTAGAATGTACAAAATTGCAAAATGTTTGCAAGAAAGCTGCACTGATTTCCTGTGATTTTCTCTTGTGTTCATGTCACTGTGAAACACGGCTACTTTTAGTCCTTGCTACCACTCGTTTTCCAATATAAGACAATTTGATGAAGGAAAGGAAACGTTTCTTTCTGATAGAGTCATTGTGCCTCAGTTTACTAAGTGTGGTGTTTGGTGGAACTTAGATTTCCAGAAGAGCAAAGGAAGGAAGGAAGGTCCACATTTCAGGAGGCTGCCTTAAGGGACACATTGGGGGCTTTCATTTTCTTTCCAAACCAACATCCCTGAGAAGCAGCACATGTGCACATCATGTATTGCCAGTACTCATCACCACAGTTTTTTGACAGTACTAACTTTCTAAGGGTTGAATACATGAGAATAACCTGAAAGTATTTCAAAGGTAACAAGTAGGGAAACAGAGAAAAGGAGACTGTAGGCCAGCGTCCAGTCCCATGAGATATGGGGACTGTGAAAATGTTTGATGAGACCCAAGTGCATTCTCAAGCAGAGAACATGATGGAGGTTAGATGGAGGGCTCAGGAGGGAAACTTTATAGCTGTCTTCACTCTGTTTGAATAGAGGTCTCCAGTCTGCTGTGTGAAATGTTATCAGACTGGAGATTAATTGCTTCTAAAGGCAGCCAAGTAACTGCTAGAGGGAATAAAAAGGGGAAGAAAGAAAAGATCCTTTAAGTAGTGTTTAATGACCTTCTCCTGCACATTGTTTTACTTTGCCAGATTAATATAGAGTCACTTGCATAAATGCCTGTGTGTGTGTGTGTGTGTATGTGCTTGTGCATGTGTGTGACTCTGCGTGTATGGCAATATTGGACTTGCATACTAGTTTGGTCTCTTCTCTAATGCTGATTATCTTTGCTCAGAGGAACATGCCATGATTAAATCAATTAATCTCATCTCTAAATTGGAAGCAAGAGATACAACTGTTCCCACAGCTGGGAAACAAGAAATCTCTATCCTGAGGTAGGTTATCTATGTTCAGTGGACTTTTGGGACCTTCACCGTTCTTTGGAACAGGTGGCAGAGAAGTTCAAATTGTGACATTTCTTTCTATTTTCATACCTGCTAAGTGATGCTTCATATTGAAGATTTCTTGAAGAAATATAACCTTGATGGTATTTTATGGGGCTGTATCTGACACATCAATGCATTTAGGCATGATTTAGTAAACTTGTCACTCAATGTAATTCAAAGTTCTGAAGTACCAGATCATTTTCATCTGTGGAAACTGAAGTCTTTCCAATAGCCACGTGGGAGAAGAAGACACTAGGAAAACTCAATATGCAATTTGTGCCACAGGCAGCAAACATAAGATATTACTTTCACCACAGCTTAGCTGTCCAATGTCTCATTAATAACTAGTAAATATTCTTTGTTATATATATTTATTAACTTTTAAACCACAGAAGTGTATCCTAGAGAGAAATAAATCTGAGGAACATTTGTCCTAACATTGCTGGAGTATTTCGAGTAAGGACAGGTTAAGATTTTCTTTCCTCAAATCTTTGTACAATCTGAGTTGATATATACCATCAATGGAATTAATGGCCACTCTCCAGAAGTTACTGGTGTGGCAGAAGAAACCAATAAATGCAATTATTTCAGTCCTTATCTGCCTCACATCAACATAAAACAGATTTGCAGTTAATGAAGTTACCTCCATTTACAAACCATATACAGGCACAATAAAGCATAAGAAACATTTTCACTGATTTTTTTTTTTCCTTCACTAAATCTCAACATTGTGGACAGAAAAGTCTGCTACAAAAAAAAAAAAAAAAAAAAAAAAAAAAAAAAAAAAAAAAAGCTAGGAGTAGACCATAAAATATGTTTGGTAGAAGAGGACTCATACTTCCAGCATTTTGTGGAGAACCACAGCTGTGGTTCAGCACACATTCCCATAAAATGATTATCAGATGCAAGTAAGCAGTTTCCCAGCAGTATGCTGTGGTTCAGAGTTAGCAGCTAGCAATTCTCACCACACAGCTGAAGTCATTTCCCTGGGTTTGCCCCATTTTTTCAAACAGAATGAAACACACCACAAATTCTGGAAGGCTGAGAAGATAAGTTATGAGACTAATGCTCAACTAGGGAAAACTAAAGGAGGGAGAAATAATTTAAGGTATGCACATAAGGCATATAGCCACATTTTATCTTCTACTGTATTTTTATTGTGACAAAAGCAAAAATTGTTTTCAGTTATTTTTCCAAAGGAAGACCACACACCAGCTTCTTCCCAGTTTGCAAATTTTATGTCTTATTCCCACTCTTCAGGAAGGAATAACTGAGATACTCACATCAAAGCCACAAGCGAGGGTCAAAGCAAGGATCATTGTTTAGAACCATCCCTGGTTTCAGTAGAGAGAAAATCTGCCTCTCTCCAGTTTCTCTTTACTGGCTGATTTGATCATGTCTTTGAAGGATAACACTTCAAGAGTGCTGTATGGAGATGATTGCCAACTATATCATGTGATTGTTCTGGATCATACCCAGGAGGCTGCATCTGAACTGAAACCAAACACAAGTCCTTTCAAACTTGATTTGACCAAATAATGTGTTCTTTAGATGGGAAACCAATTAGCTGAACTAGCTAGTTCAGCTTATAATTACGGGAATATACAGGTTTTTAAAGGTTCTGGTGGCAGTGTGAATGAAGATACCTGTCTCTTTCACAGAGGTCATGCTACTTTGGGTATTCATTGGCATAGCCATCCTCAGAAACTACCCATGCAGGGAATGCTAAAACTACAATTTCTACTGTGTCATCTTCCAAAGATGCTTTTGGCAGGGGTTTGACCAGGAACAACAGTGTCAGTACTGTGAATTAACTGTGTGTTACAGAGGCAAGAAACATGGAAAAAGAAAGCAAGCTTCTTGAACTTTGGCACAAAACAATGATAGCTTACTCCAGCTAGTCTTTCCCAACTGTAGCCCTGGTCACCAAAGACAGAACAGCATCCTTGTATGTCAGCTCAGGGCATCTAAATCAGACATCTGCTCAGAATTACCTTCTAGAAGAATCTCTGCTTTAGCCATTGACTATAGAAGGAGGGACCTGGACAGGCTGGAGAGGTGGGCCCAGGCCAACCTCATGAAATTCAACAAGGCCAAGTGTAAGGTCCTGCACCTGGGTAGGCACAATCCCAAGCACAAATACAGGCTGGGTGGTGAATGGTTGGAGAGCAGCCCTGAGGAAAAGGCCCTGAGGATCTGGGTTGATGAAAAGCTCAACGTGAGCCTGCAGTGTGTGCATGCAGCCCAGACAGCAACTGAGTGCTGGGCTGCAGCAAGAGCAGTGTGGCCAGCAGGGCAAGGGAGGGGATTCTGCCCCTTTACTCTGCTCTCGTCAGACCCCATCTGGAGTACTGTGTGCAGTTCTGGAGCCCCCAGCACAGGAAGGACATGGAAGTGTTGGAGCAGGTCCAGAGGAGGGGCACAAAGATGCTCAGAGGGTTGGAGCAGCTCTCCTATCAGGACAGACTGAGAGAGTTGGACCTCTTCAGCCTGGAGAAGAGAAGGCTTCCAGGAGACCTTATAGTAGCCATCCAGTATCTGAAGGAGGCCTACAGGAAGGCTGGGGAGGGACTATTGACAAGGTCTTGCAATGACAGGACAAGGAGCAATGGGTTTGAACTGGCAGAGGGAAGATTTAGACTAGATGTTAGGAGGAAGTTCTTTACAGTGAGGATGGTGAGGCACTGGCACAGGTTGCCCAGGGAGATTGTGGCTGCTCCTTCCCTGGAGCTGTTCAAGGCCAGGTTGGAGGAGGCCTTGAGTGACCTGTACTAGTGGGAGGTGTCCCTGCCTATGGCAGGGTGTTGGAACCAGATGATCCTTGACGTCTCCTTCCAACCTTACCATTCTATGATTCTGTTTCTGTGAAAAGAGCCAGCTCCACCAGATGTTGTCAACACCCCCTGACTAGCGGTCTCACCTAGGTCAAAGTTCCATGGAGAGTCTAGGTGATAAGATCACTCATAGCTCCTTCTGTTCTTTCATATGCATCCTCTGCTTCATTCACCTGTGCATGAAGATTCTGCTTACAACTGTAAGATCCCTGATATTTATCATACTGTAGCCTTTGTATTCAATTGCCACATTTATCCCTCAGACCATTGCAGAGTATGGATTTCATTATTTTATTTCTTGATGAATGTATTATCATTAAATCTCAAAAGATAGATTGCAATATGAAGACGTCATGATCTTTGACTTTGAACCCATACAGGAACACTATAGACCTGATAAGTAAAAGAAGCAATTATTTTTATATTCTGAGAAAGTATTTACATATGCTAGAATACTAAGAGGTGAAAGCGTTCTTTAAAAATGAGAGAAAATAAGAAAAAGAGCTTTAGGAAGTACAAATATTACACTCTAATCCCAGCCTCTCACCCTGCTTTATGATCACAGGCATTCTCAGGTACTTCCCTCATTTCCTAAAAAAATCCATTAATAATTGTTGTTATTATTATCTAGCTTCTAGACAACACTTTTATCCATCAATCTCAAACTAACAAATCAGCACTTCTGGTGCTGTTGCAGTTGTTTTCTTTTCCAGACTTGGGGCAGGGGCTGTGCAGGGATAAGCAAAAGGACTTGCCCTTTTGGAAGCATGTCTTTGGAACAGGACATCCTTCTCCTACATCTCAGGTTACTTTTATACCTGCTAATCCCCACTTTGCAAACTTCACTCCTATTCATAGTGGGTTCTGAACTAAATTAATTAAAGTTTGAGAAACCTTCTGATGCTGAGTTGAAAGAAGTGATGTACAGTAAGTGTGTGGTAAATATTTTTTGCATTACCTCCATGAGACACCAAAGATTATTATATCATTGCTCAAAATACAAATAAGAATTTGGTTGACAGAACAGATAAAATTTTGCTTCATGACTGTTCTGTATAGTTGCTCAACAAAAAGATTTTCCAATGAATGGGAAAAAAAAATAAATCAGAAATTTGCAGAATTCTTTTACAGAACAATATTTAAAAAAAAAGAAAAAAGTGTATTTATTTCAGGTCAATTAAAACCTTTTACTCTAATAAACTAAAAATATCTCATAGTTAGACCTGTAGCATGACCTTTTAGAACAAGAAAATCTGTCTTTTCCATATGATTTTCTACTGATATTTAAATAAGTATAATAAAAGTCAGTAAAGGTTTTCAAATTGCTTCTTCGTTACAGACAAAAAAATGGTCTGAAAGTGACATTCCCAACTCTTTTCTTCTCCACTCTTCCCATTTCAGATGGTTCTTAGTGTTCACCTGGGAGATGAAATAAGCATTTCTACCACTTGGGTCACTTGGAAGTGAGGCCTTCACACATTTCTGCATTTGTGTTGTCGATTGGGAGGATTTACTCTTTGTCCTTAGACACTGGAATCCCGGGATCTTTACTTCAGCAACTCGTGCAGGGATGGGAATGACAGGAGACATCAATATGATGCTAAGTCAATCCATTTATTGGTTACAGATACAGCTCTTTTACAGGGTTACAGCTCTCAAGCACATGTGGCTATTACATATGATTAGTTATACTGATTGGCTGACTTAGTGCTCATATTGTGTAAGCATTCTGTTGTCTAAGCAAACTTTCTCAAAGTTGTACCTCTCTATGTGGGAACCAAGGAAGGGAGTCAGTGGGAACCAAGGAAGGGAGTCAGTGGGAACCAAAGAAGGGAACCAGCTAAGCTGAGCACATCCCTGTGTACCCTTGGTGCAGGAAGGTTAAGGTTAGAAACATAGGATACTGGTATGCTTGCCTTGTGTTGTATTTGCACAGAAGCACAGTAAATTTAGAACAAAGAACTGGAAGTGGTCTGTGCCAAGACAGCCAACTTTCTCATCTCACATGCTGGTCAGTTTTCTTCTAAAACCATCCAGGCCCCAACACGGGAACAGAGTGGTGGTGAAACAAGCTTAGAACAAAACGGAAAAAGTGTTTGAGAGAGTTCAGTTTGTGGGGAGAGTGTTTGAAGGTCTTTCATTCAGCTCTGTTCTTCCCACAGAAGCCAATGGCTAAAAGCTGTACCACATTTTCACAAGTATATTGCTCATTTCCACCGGGAATTTTTGCCCCAGTGTAATCTGATAGTTCATAACATATATCAGAGATTCCTGGACAAACAGCACTGTGATCCATCTGACTTATCTGCTGAATAATTAAGTAACTACTTTCCCAACATGCAGATTGTATATCTTATGGATAAGTATGAAGGCATCCCCTTCACTGATCACTAGACTTGGTCTTGCACCATCCAGAAGCTTTCCTTGAAGTTTTGTCTGTCCAATTCCCTTCCCAAATGACTTCACATGCAGCAGACCACCCAAGACTTTCATTCCTTGAGATGTTTAGTGCATCCAAAATACCGAGGTCAGACGCATGCTCTTGTGCAAGCAGCAGAGTCACAAGTAGAAATGAAGTTCTCTGGAAATTTTTACTTGAATATCATTTTGTTAACAATTCTGAAAATCCTGCATAGCATGCTAGTAGTGGAAGCAAAGGTAATTAAAACATCCAGTGATGAAACTTTTTTCTTATGGTTGCTGTTTCGAAAACTATGAGACAATTATTTTAGGTACAAAGAAAACCTGCTACTGTCATAAGTGTAGATGTTTACTCTGTAGTATGTGCTTTTAACTGCTCTAAATACTTCAGACCTGCCCTTTTACAACAGTGTCTAAATCACTGGTCCTCTCCCTTTCATATTTTTATAATAAGTACTCTAACCTTTTCTTATCTGTGTGTTGCAATGATTTACTTAGTTCTAGTTAATGAGATACTTTTGTTTATATTTACATTTCAGGATTTTTTGCTAATGTAGTTGCTGTTTAACAATAATAGTGATAAGTGGATCCAAGTACATTAAATGTGGTTCATTTGGCCTTGATATCAGTGTAGCAGATTCAAAAGTTATCAGAAGTAAGGTAAATGGAGGCTTTATGAACCAGATTACTCAGTGGAATGACATCCTTCTGACATCAGCAATGAATTTCCCTCCAAATCTGTTGAAACAAAACTGCTATAAGGGGAATCTTCAGAGGTTTTAGCTGAAAATTCATAGTTTTGGATAAATATTATAAAAAGTAAACCACACCTGCCTCCTAGTCATTCAGCTGGTATTCCTGTGTATGTACATCATCTGCTTATCAAGTTCATGCGTAGTGAAGTTTTAATTTCAGTGTGTTATGCCAAATCACAGGTGGTAAAGGGCAAAATGCAACAAAGGCTTGAAATATTTAAACAAACCTCTTATCTTCCTCTCGCTGACATCTGAATACTTGACAACCCTGCCATGGCTTTCCATTGGAATTTCCCAATTTTATCTTCTTGGACAAGGTCTTAGGATGCTGAATAAGAGAGATGTCAATATTTTAAGCAGCATAGGTCAGAAGGTGTAAGTTCCCATCTGCCATCCTGTAGTGCTGAGCTACTCGGAGTGAGCTTTTCCCATGGGGTGCTCTGGTTAAGCATCTATAGTGTATTATCTTTCTTATATGTAATGGCTGCAAAAAAATGCTTCTGGGTAAAAGTCAAGTAGTAAAAGAAAACTGAATTAAAAGCAATCATTTGAGGTGGAAAAAAAACTAATATAGCCCAACTTTCAACAGCCACTTCTGATAGCTAATAAAATATGTTTGTCTTTCCTTCTGTGGACATACAAAAAAAAAATATTCTTTTTTAAATGAAACTGCTTACTTTTCTCAAACTGTTTGGTACTTAGTATTACTTGGAATTCTACTTCATCAGATTTTCATGAAATTAGAGGTTATTAGGAAAGATCAGACGGATAGATAGACATACACACACACACACAGAAAATGATCAAACAAGTCTCATTTCCTTACAAGCCTAAGGTAAAAATAACATTTTGGAATTTCCACTCCAAAGTTTTGAGTGCTTTTCATTACAGGATCAGGGATGAAACTTGGCACTGCTGTCTAGAGTCGTTTATTGTAGACAGTGGAATTATTGTTTATCCTCCAATGAAATGTCTCTCCCTTTTTCTGGGCCTTGCATGAGAAGTGAGAAAATTGTTTAAGAGCAGAAATCTAAATCCTGTCATGGCTACCAGAATCTCTCTGCCTTCTGAGAAGTACTAAAGGAGTCAGAGATGACAAATTGATTTGACATGCTTAATCTTTTTCTTGTGCATGGATATGCCTGAGCATGTTGCAGTTTTCCCACATCAACCCACTGATTGGGGAAAGTCCACCTACTGCAAGTTCGCAGAGACAAAGCTTGTTCTGGGTAAGAGAACAGCGTAGAAACCAACTGTAAGATGATCAACAGAGGACTGACTGGTAGAGAAGGTGAATATATAGCAATTACTCTCCCAGTAAATGAACTGAGGGTTCACAGTGCATTGTACAGATAGTAACACTGCTATCTGCTATAAAATAAAAGGACAATGTTTTCATGCATGAGGTATTTTCAAGGTAACAGCATGTGTAACCATACAAAAATAAGGGCCAATCATGGTGTTTCCTCTGAACAGAAGGGTAGCTTAAAAGTATGTTAAATACAACAACTAGTTACTTCTTACCCTGTGTACATTTCTTCTCCACGCCTGACATCCATCATCCCCATTAGTTGCTCTCCTTCCCTGTAGCAGAGCATTCAAGATGAAACAAAGGTCTTTGTGACTCAGCAGCTGCTCTGGGAAGGAGGAATTTATGCAAGAACAGGATCAGCTCTCTCTGGCATGAGACCTTCCTCACACTGTATTCCTGCCTCTTATTTTTGAAAAATAATTCTCTGTCCTGCTTCTGCTAGGTACAACACATTACCTTAGCCGGGGAACATGGCTAGTCTAGAGAGACATGGAAGTTGTCCATGAGTATCATCTAGCTTTTTGACAGCAGGATGGAAAGATTTCAATGACTTCAGAAACAACATCCTAAACTTTTCCAGCTGAGTTCAAGCTGGAAGTTGCAATCTATGTCTTTGTGATGGTTTGGGAGTTCCCCACCCCCCCACAATTTGTAAAATGACCCAGACTAGAACTCAGCCAGCTGGAAGTTAAGGAATGAAGCTCTATTTACAGCTTAGCACAATATACAAGCAGATATATACACTATATACAGGAATATTTACAGAAATATACAAGTTAAAGGTAATACAGAAACACAACACGCCTCCCAGAAATCAGAGACCCCAGCAGGGGTTCCCAACCACCCTTCCACCTTCTCCCCACCCCTGTACCTTACCCCAAGGTTTGCCTTATGTGTAGGTGAATTTTTGAGGATTGGCCAGGGGGGTTAGAAGGAAAGTGGTTAGTGAGGTTACTCAGCAGAGAGGAGAAACCAGAAGTTAGACCGCCTGAGACGCTGTGCCCCAGAGACACCGATTGTCTTATCTAATGTTTATGTTCTTCGTTTTATCCATCTCAGCAAGCCTATGAGTGAAGTAGACATCACCATTGTTTCCTTTTCACAGCCTATAATATAATTCTTTCTATTAAAATATTCCACTTAGCCTTAAACCAGCACAGTCTTGCAGTGGGGAGATGCGGATTTAGTGTGGGCAAAGTGTGTGCTCTCTGCGGAGAGAGGAGAGAAAAATCTCTCTTGAATACATAATCCTGGGGAAATGCTTTTGCCAGAAAAGTGCTGTTGAGACATATGTGAAAAGGTGTGTTGCTGCAATTCAGTTGAACAATAGTTGAATTGTATTAGAAACTGTTCAGATGAAGTCCTGAAAAAATACAGATCAGCAGCTTTAAAGACAGTCCAAATAAGTGCATATGCTGATGAAAACTGACATTCAAGAATGCTTTTAAAACCTCAGACAAGGAAATGTCTGATGTCTCCTTAGAAAAGTTGATGAGCTTTTCTTCATCTATCACCTATGAAGTGAAATCTTGCAGAAAGCAGTTTGAGCCTCACTGACGAACTCCCTTGTGTTTGACCACCCTTTAAGAAAACCAGCTGATGAAGCAGACACAAGAGATGTGTTTCTAGCACCATACATCCAAAAACTAAATTTATACTTATTTGAAATTCTTCTAAGAGAAATTTGAACTCTTTAATTCAAAAGCATGAAGCAAGGCCTCTTGAAACTTTGCCTAAAGCATTTTGTGAAAGTTAACTGGAAAAAAAAAAACCAACGAGAAAAGATGATAAAAAAGGTGATTCACAAAATGGTGAAAAACTGTATTGAAAACTGATAGTAAGGGCTTTTATTCAAAAAATTGCCTTGGCTGTTGAAAAACATGACAGAAAATCTCTCTGAGTTAGAATGAGGCTGCCCAGTTCTACAGGCCAGATAAAATTGCTAAAACCATGTGACAATCAGTAATTACAGCTTCTCAACATTTTTGACAAAAAAAGAAAAAGAAAAAAAAAAGAGATAAAGGAATCAGTAAAAAAAAATTTATTTACAGCAAAACAAATTCAGAGAATTTGCAGGAAACTTGGGTTGTGACTGATTTGCCATCCGTATATTAATAAATAAATAGATAAATAAATAAATAGATAAATAAATAAATAAATAAATAAGTTTCCCAAACACATCCACAGCATACCCCTTCAAAACAGAAAGTCATGCAAACAATTTAGAAAATTAAATTGATGAAACCTCACAAGAGCACGAGTCTTATATTCCTTGAGCAAGAGGTTAATATATTTAATGTACAGCAGGACAAAAAAGTAAAGACTTGTGTTGTGTAGCAGCTTGTGTTCAAGAGTCCAGATGGTGGGTAAGGTGTCTGAAGTTAAAAGGAATAAAATGCCTCAGAGACATTACTTCAGACAGTGCATTTTTTATCCTACTGAGCAGGGGAAGAAAAAAAAAAAAAAGAAAGAAAAAATAATAATAAAGCAATGTGCTGGTTTGAGGCTAATTGGAATATTTTAATAGAGAAAATTATATTATAAGCTGTGAAAAGGAAACAATGGTGATGTCTACTTCACCAATAGGCTTGCTGAGATGTTTAAGAAAAAGAACTCAAAACACAGATAAGTAAGTCTCTGGGGCACAGCATCTCAGGCTGTCTAGCGTCTGGCTTCTCCTCTCTGCTGAGTAACCTCACTAACCACTTTCCTTCTAACCCCCCTGGCCAATCCTCAAAAATTTACCTTGCACATAAGGCAAACCTCGGGGTAAGGCATAGGGGTGGGGAGAAGGTGGAAGGGTGGTTGGGAACCCCTGCTGGGGTCTCTGATTTCTGGGAGGGGTGTTGTGTCACTGTATTACCTTTACTTTGTGTATTTCTGCAAATATTCCTGCACATAGTGTATATATCTGCTTGTGTATTGTGCTAAGCTGTAAATAGAGCTTCATCTCTTAACTTCCAGCCGGCTGAGTTCTAGTCTGGGTCATTTTACAAAGTGTGTGGGGGGTGGGGAACTCCCAAACAATCACAAGCAAACATTTCCCAAAGTGTTTGGGGTTTGTATGATCTGACTGACACAATTGACTGGAAATTCATAGAAAACTGTCCTTACGAAATATCCAGATTCTTGGTGCAATTACTCAGGGTTTCGAGATTACCCACAGTCACTTCCACTGATAGGACATATTCCATATAAATTCCTGGGGATGTCTTTTACAGTCTTTAATAAAACCATACTCAGACAAAATTCCTACTTGAACTGAGCTTAGGAACCAGTCAGACTCAAAATAGTCCATGCTCAGAGGTGAGCTACAAGAAATCTTATAATCCCCTCTCTGAGAACACAGTATGAGAATATGTAAATAAGTGAATGAGGTTAGACAAATTCAGTAATTGAGATGGATAGTGAATGCTTTTGTCATTAAAAAAAAAAAATCATCCATTTCTCTTTTTTCTCCTGATTTTTTTCCAGCCACCTTTCGAAATCACAAAAACTTCCAGCATCCATGGTGTCCAGACAGCAAGGAGTTCTTCATGTCTGAGTGAACAAAATCTCCCTTTGGTTTATGAACCTACTGACTTGTAGGTTGATGTACTAGCTGTTGTACTGGAAGAGACAGTGAACAATAACTTTCTATTCACCTTCTTCTTGTCATTCATGCTTTTGTAGATCCCCTTCCACTGATCTTTTTCTAGGCTTCAAAGTCCCGGTCTATTTATTTATTCCTCATATGGAAGATATTTCACACCTTTGATTGCCCTTGTCATCCTTGAAAAACTTTCCTAGTTCTGTTACATCCTTACTGAAGTTGTTGGAGAAGGAAGGGAAGGAAAGTATTTAAAGTTGAGTACCATAACCAAAATGCAGGTGTACAAGGATTTTACAGCAGTACGAGGCATTCGGGTTTGCTTCCTATTCCTTTCCTAATACATGATACTGGTATTTAGTTTGTCTTTCTGAGGGCTTCTAAGTGAGGAACTGACAATTTTACTAGGCTATTTACTCTAACCACAAGATTTTGTCTCTTAATAGCAGCATCATCCCCTTCCTTTGTATTCCCAGCATATCTCTGGGACTACCTGGATGAGTTGCTTGGGATTCAGGTTCCTTGGTGGTGAGAATGAAGGACACCATTTTGCTTCATGCTGTATCAAAACTGAGGAAAGAGGTGACCAGCCGTTCCCTCCTGTGAGGCAACAACAGCTTTTATGAGGGGGGAAAAAAAAAAACAAAACAAAAACCAAAACCAAAAACCCCTCTGGATCTTATTATTTCTAAACATTCTATGTTCAATATTGAAAAAAAAAAAAAAAAAGGCAGGTGACTAACCAGGATTGTTTGAAGTCCAGCTGGTGCTGTTTGGAAGAGGATGTGTCGCCTGTAGTTGTGAGGTGCCGAGGTGAAGTGGCAATTTAGAGGGTGACTTCGTAATAAGTCTGGTTTTATAACTTGAGTAGTTTAGCCTCTGTCAAACACATATCACCTGCTGTCCCTTATCAACCATACCTCTGATGTTTTTGATTCACTCAGCTCAGCTCATTCTTACCATACAGAACAGCATTGGTGGGCCTGTTCTCATAAAAGCAGATCACTAAGACCCTTGAGGCACAGGAAACCAGCAAATACATGTTTAAAAAAAAAAAAGAGAGAGAGAGAGAAAAAAGAAAGAAAGGAAAAAAGCCATATGACCTAGCACAGGAAACAAATCTAATGAAGGAATGTCCTCGGCTTTCACAGGAAATTATTTTCATTTTATGCCATTTTCTGCCTCCATAAAAAGTAACAGAGTTGACCTCCTGTGCTCCTACCTAACCTTTCAGCATCAAGGGCTGGAAAAAAGTGTTGCCTCGACCAACAAGATGTTAATCCATTAAGAGTGTAACAGAGAACAGACTCTTTTCATCATGGGCAGCTTAACTGTCACACCACAGCCAATGTTTTCTGAAACAGCTTTGTACTGAATGGGGAATATTTTCTGGTTCGTAACCAAGCTAAGATGTTTAAACGCTTCTGCTTTTTAAGAAAAAGCAGTGAATGATTACTTTCTGGCAAACAGATCCCGATCGGGACATTCAGGATCACCAACCATTGTTTTCTACCAATTATTGTAATGCAAGGGTCTAGTAAGTTACAGACAGTTGTCAGTAAGGATGGTGGTTTAACCTGGCTCTTTTGTCATGCATACATGCTGATTCTGTTTGATTTTCATTTAAGGCAGCAACTGGAATAGCGTTTTTATTTTCATCTTCTGCAGTCCACACCTTGGGTCACTTTAGCTTTGTGAAGGATCTCATTTTGTTCCTGCATGACAGAGCCTGCATTCACATCTTTTATAAGTGACATGATATCTCAGGAAGAAATTGTATTTGGTATGGTCCTACTCAAAGAAAGAAAACCCCAGCATGTGCTTAGGTTGCACTGTTAATACTGGAACACCCAACGATGCAATCTCTCATGTTTTTTTTGTCATGGTAGAAGAGTGCAATAAAACAACTAGATGTCAAAATGTTATTTTTTGAAGTAACTGCTTCTGGAGACAATTTTACAAAATGCTTTGGGTCAGGAGGTGAGTGCCCATGCCCATCCTGTTTCATTATCTAGAGATGTTAAAACTCCCTCAAAACACAGTTCAAAGGAAACCTTACAGGGAATTGATGATGAGCCTTTAAGAAATAATTTTACCTGAATCGTATTCAATTTCTTTCTGCAACTTTCTGAAACTCTCAGACTAACACAAGTGTAATGAATCTTTGTCAATTAATGAGTTTAATGAGTGAACAAGAGTCAACCAATCTCTCGTTTCAGAACTGCTGATCAGAACTTTAACCAAGTATAAAACTCTGAGTCACAGCCTCTTGCTAATAACATGTTTTTTGCTTTGAAGAGAATAATTAAATCATCACCACATTCCTTTTTCTCTGTATAACTTCCTATACGATATGAATTTAGATCAAAACACACCCTTTCTCCCCTAAAGGTTCTTTGTTATATCACTTTGGATAATGATTTAATTAATTACTTTTTTCCTTAAAGGCATACAAAGCAAGCAAGAAAGTTAGCAGAGCTGATTGCTTTAACCTCAGAAAGAGTGGATAAGCCAGACACACCCTAATATTTTACAACTGTGTTAGATAACACACAGATGGGTGCAAAGCTTGTTATAAAGTAAAAGCTGTAAAAACATGGACACTATACAATGAGTGTAACAGGCAGGTTAGCTTTGCAGTAGAGTGAACATATATATGAAACAGTAAAGGAAAAACACAGAACAACCAAACTCTATTTAGTACTTTAGAATCTAGCTCTAAAACACATATGAAATTGAGGCTGGGTCAAAGATGACTTTTGACATGAAATTGGTATAGGATTCTAAGAAGTGCAAAAAACTAAATGAAAAGATAACTTCATTAGACTTTGTCTATGACTGTGGAACCTGGGTCATAAAGAAAAAATGTATTGTAGCTGGTTAATATTACCATTCGCCGGATTAAGTAAGGCTATTGAATGTAGAATGTGGAGAAAGATCAGAGGCAACCTGAGCCTCATAAAACGGTGATAATGGGTGACCTTTGTAACCTGCATATAAACTGGTCAAATGTCACAATGGGAAAAGGTTAACAGAAGCAATTTCTTGGTACCTTAAATGATTGCTGCTTGGAACAGCTATTAACCTACTGTATTTCCTTCTGCCGGTGTGTTTTTAGTTCAAACAGGTCCTGTATTATTACTAACAGCTGCATATCCCATATAGTTGTGATGACTTTCATGGAGTACAGTGAGGTCAGAGCACTGGGGAGTGAATAAAGTGCAGAACCACATGTAAGGTGACCTGATTTCTATTCCCCACCCTGAAAAGATTTGCTGAATGATCTTGAATTCAAGTTCTTTGGCTTCTTTGGGTTTTCATCTTTCATCTGCAAAGGAGTATTGTCCACTCATTGGTCTTTGGGAAGCTGAACTCACAAGTACATAGAGAGCTTTGAGATCATCTGATGGAAATGGTGGATAGAAGTGTAAACCATCACTATGCATGTTGAACAGTTAATTGTTCATGGACTGTAAGTGTCTCAAAAGGATGTAGTCTTTCAGCAGATGGTCTAACTCAGCAATACTGTCTCAAATTAGGCTAAAAATACCATGACTGAGACCAAGTACATGAAGTCCACTTAGTCATTGACATCTTGGCAGATTAATCTTCTTTAACAAGAGAAAAGCATACTCTTATTTCAAGTGCTGATGGAAAGAGTCTGAGAAGACTCAGCATAGTGGCAGGAGCTTCTGAATCCTAGTTTCATGTTTGCCATGGTGGAAGATGAGAGAGAGCTGGACATTCTAGGTCCCTGTGGGAGGGAAACTGCAAACTATGAACATTTAGTTCTTGTAATGCATCACTCCAGGCATCAGCTGGTCAATGGGTTTTCTTCTCTCACATAAAAGAGGGACCCGTTTGTTCAACGTTATAGTTTTGCTTTGGTTGTCAAGCTATACAGTTAGAGTCCACAGTCATATCTGTCCTTATGCTAAATGTAACACAAAGGCTACTCTTACACTTTCCCTCTACTTTCAGCAAGCTGTCTCCCAAGTCTAAACCCTGTCTGTGTAATATTTCCAAAACCAGGAGCTATATCTCTGTATTTCAGCTTATTATTTTCATTATTTGATCACTTTATATCCCAACTGTAAAATATGTTTGTTCCCTCTTAGGCATGTAGCTGTTAATTTAGCAGTTGAAATACCTGTGATAGCAAAGTTCCAACCTCCACAAAATAGACTGCACATACATTTTTCATCTGTGTATGTTATTTTGCTCTTTAATCCTGTGCAATTAGTGCCATCCACAGCTATGCATTTTGCAGAGCCTTTATTTTTTAAATGTGTGAACTAAAATTCCAGTCAGCAAATTTGTCTTCCTATCATTTGAGCCAGATTACCAAAAGAGAGCCTTGATTTCATCTGTGACCACAGACAATTAATTCTATTCCTCAACTCAATTTAGTGCAACCAGAACTTATTTTGCTGAAAAGAAACATTGTCTCTTTCCAGGCTACTGTCCTGGGAAAGGGGGAAATTTGCAAAATGTTATTAATTTTCTCTGAAGAATGGCTTTTCTTTATAATCATATTTTAAAATAGAAGGAAGCATGAACAAAGCTTTCAAATATGGTTATATGGAAATAAGACTTCAAATCTATTTTGGATCTGATCCTACAAAAACAAATGAATGCATTGTGCCTTATACTCGCTTCTGTGTATTCTAAGCTCAGGCAGGGTCAGACTTTTCACTTTGAAAGAGATATGTTCTCTTGTGGAAGTCTGAAGAATCTTCAACTCGTTGTCTTCTACCTAGTGTTTCACTTTCTTACAGGAGGCTAAAAATTTTTACCTCCACTAGAAAATGTCACCATCTAAATAGGCAAGAGAAATTCAAAGAAGAGGTATGCAATAGCATACATGTTCCTACATAAACAAGTACCACTCTATATGCAGGTACTACTACAAACACATTTGAAAACTGAGCCCTTAATTTTTTAAATGTTAAATTGTTAATTCATCTCACCACTTGCTTCAGTTCAATCTCAGAGCTCACATGCTTAATTTTGGAATGTTCTTGTCCAAGAGCCACTGCAAGCTAAAAATGACAATCAGCGCATCATGCATTGGGAAAAGAATTGACTGGATGCAAAGATGATGTGTGTCCCTTTCTCTCTGAGCACATGATCCACTTGTGTGCACAGTGACTGTGGCTACACCAGAACAGCACTGCTTATCTCCACCAACGTGCCTTGCTCATGTAGAAGTGGGTCCATATTCACCAGATGTGAGGTGCAGAAATCCTCACCCCAGCCCCTTATTTAGTACCTCTACAGAGCACAGTTCAGTGCTGTTCTGGGGCATAATTTCAAACCCAGAAAGCAGGATGGCCTTCAGACTGACTAGGTTGGGCACTGTGCCCTGCTAATTATACTGATTCCCTGAAATGTCTCCCTGCTGCACTTGGTATGTGCAGTCCTCACACCCTCAGGCTGCCAGAGCTAAGACCCAGGAGTTAGTATCATTCCCTTCCCTTTCTCCTGCAGAGCTCTCAGGTAAGGAGGAAAATCTTGCCTCATGGTTCTCTTTGTAGATGTGTGAGTGGGCTCTAGAGAAGCTGGAGAAGTTTGTAGATTCTAGAGTGGGTCCATATAACATGCTGCTCTTTGAGACAAAATAAGCAAATTTATGAGAGAATATAAACACAGTGCCTATAAAGCTGGTTTACAGTCACATTTCAGGGAAGGACTGCTCTTTAAAATATTTAGACTTTTTTTTTTTAATATTTTATTGGGTATCCTGGTTTACTAGTGCCTAACAACCCACAATGTAAAGCTTGACATTTTCCTGCCAGTATCTCTAGCTTCTGGTGTTTCAAAATGTATTTCAGCAATAATATCAGCTCAGTTTATTCAGCTCAGTTTACATCTCCTGGAAATGAACATTTCCAGAATGAGGATTCCAGTGGAGCAATGAATACATTAGTACTGGATAAAAAATCCTCTCATTAAAATAAAAAAATAATAAATAAATGAATAAACAAATAATCAAAATTATACATTTTGGGGGAGGGAAAAAGAATGTCAGTCATGAATCAGAATGGAAAGTCAAGGCTATGAAATTTTACACTAAAAATTGCTCACTTTTCTTTGTAGATACTTTATATTATTAACTCTTCACTTGGATAAAGTCTGAAATTTAAGGATTACACATTTCATATATATCCTAATTGTCAGATGAGAAGGGTTACACTTTTATTCTTCATCTCTGTGTCAGTGTCTCAAGGATGTAATGAAATAACTCCTAAAAAATAAAAAAGAAACAGTATCTTAGTTTTATAACGTGATAGCCTCTGGGTAAGAAAATGCACCTGGGAAACTGAAGTAAGTGAGGTCACGTTACCATCTCTTTAAAAGTTACCACTTGTCAGCTGTTTCTGCTGAGAGCCACAACCCCAGTAACAGCTTGTGTGTTTTGTTGTTTCTGCTGTGCAGGAAAGACAAAAATAGATTGTTTTACTTTGGATTGAGGATTTGTATAAATTGCAGCATCTCGGAAGAGGCGATGAACCTTGTTAAAATGTGCTAATGAGATTGCAAGTAATCATTACCTGCAGTTCAAATCCCTGCCCTGAATCAGCAAGACAGTTATACTGAAAATGGTTACTCTCCCATGAGCAGCCTAACCTTGCTTTTTCATCTGTCATAAGAAATTCCTCACCTGTCAGAAGGTGTTCAGCTAGTTCAAAACGCTAAGACAGAGCGTGTGACAGAGGTGATTCCTCATCCAGGGTAGCATGTTGAGCTCAATCCGACGTGTATTCAGATGTAAATATTTTTACAAATCAGGCCACTGTCAAGAGGAAATAATGAAAACAGCACCTAATATAGGATTGGTGACTTCTGTTTTGCTATAGACATCCAGGTTAACTTCCTTCAGGTGGGACAGAAAAAAGAACCTGTGTTTTTTCTCCATACATCTCACAATTTGACCCCTGAGAGACACTTGATTAGAGGAGAAAGATTTCTCAGAAGTTCCATAAATTAGACTTTCTCTATTAACCTATCCCTATCTCTTTCCCCAACTACTCCTCTGCTATATATATATATTAAAAAAAACAACTTATTAGTAACAGTGCAATTAGAATATCAATTTATTATTAAGTCCTCTAATTAATTAATGTTAATGATTTTGAATCAATAAATTATTTTCTGGGGAAGGATTATTTAATGAATCGTTTCTGGGGAACCAAAACAATAAACAGTCATTCTGATATTTTNAGTGTTGGGGGGTGGGGAACTCCCAAACCGTCATATCAGTTCAGAACATGTTTGGTGTTTTCTGTTTGGTTCTGTGTTTCAGCCCAATTTCTAGAGGACAGCAAGATTGGTTTTCATTGAGCAGTGGAGGCAAACCACTGTGGCTTGTCTGACAGCTTCATCTTGCAGCACCCGTAAGATTAATAAGCAGTGAAACAGATTTCTTTCAACCTATATGTTGCCTCTGACATCAGTCGTTGGTGGCAACATTATCCCAACATATGGCAATAATCCTGACCTTTGCCTTTCACACTGTCTTCATACAGTAGTAACTTAGCAATGTGAAGTGGGCTTTAATTACACTGTGGTACGGCCCATTCTAGATTACAGAGGTTTGTCACAAACAGATGAAAAGCAGATACTGGAGTTCCTCATAACAAAATGGATTTGATGGGATTTGAGTGGAAGAGAATTTGTGTTGTGGTGAAGCAAACAAAGTAAATATTGCTTCTGCTGTTGACAGAAGATACAGACATGCTGGTGGCTTGTGAGAGGCTGAGAACAAGACGGTGTGAGAAACCTGTGCTGTTCAATCATTAGCAAGTAAGCGGTGGTGAAAAAGAGGTACAGTTAAGAGCACCAGGTAAGCCTCTAGGCAGAGTATTAATGTCAAACAATGGGAATGCTGTTGAAAGAAGGTGAAAATTAATTCAGAGAACAGCTCATTAACTGCTGTTCATCTCCAAACAGTTCTCTGTGGTAAAGGCTCTGCCCAAACAATGATGCTAGCAACACATTCCAGATTTTCAGGACAGCAGCCATTTGAGAACTTCAGATCAACAAGCATCACTGCCAGATCACTGAATAGCCATTCTTAAAACCCTGATTTAGTTTCAGTTGTTTCTTTTTAAATCCACATGGTTTGCATCAGGGTTAGTCAAGACATAGTCAAGACACAGTCAAGACAAGATAAGACTTTGATGAGTAAATTCATCAAAGAGCAGACTGAGGTCAGTCACACACAAAGGTGAAAGTGGTAGTCAAAGGTAGTGAAAGGTTTCTAGGACACATAACCTGTGTAGACTAGAGATCTTGAATTTTAAAAACATTATCATATTTAAGACATATCCTGTCTTAAAGTGTGTTGTGAATATTTTACAAAAGTATTGAAGGAAAAAGACATTTCCATCTATGATGTCCTTCAACACACACACAGTTTGGGAATTATGGGGTCATAGATGATTATTGACTGTCACTAGACTTTCTTAGCTCATACAGCAGTGGCAATTCTTTTCCAAAATTGTGAGGTCCTGGAGTACAGTCTCCTAAAGAAGTACAAATTAAAACATTTCTTAAAAAACAAACAAAACAAAACAAAAACACAAAACACAAACAAAAAACACAAACAAAAACCCCACAAACAAACAAAAAAACAAACCAAAATGAAACGTGAAAACAGAGATGTTTATAACTGCCTGTCCTTGCCC
This sequence comes from Ramphastos sulfuratus, assembly GCA_013399055.1. Taxonomy (NCBI): domain Eukaryota; kingdom Metazoa; phylum Chordata; class Aves; order Piciformes; family Ramphastidae; genus Ramphastos; species Ramphastos sulfuratus. Next base: position 184,182 of record WBNM01016582.1, on the reverse strand, counting down.
TTGAATTACTCTAGTTTCACACTTAGTAGTGTATGTTATGTCTGTTGACCTTAAGAGAAGATTCCTAAGGGGGTATGGGAAGCGAAGAAGCTGAGCAGTCATACTGCAAACACTGTACACACTTTGACTATTCCCACAAGACCAACACATGTGTTTTTGAAAATGCAGAATCAGAAGAGTGGAGCCACACTTTAGATCTGGAGAACTCTCTAATCCAGGGAAGATTGAGTCAGCACCTGAACACTGTGGTTCAGACCTCTTCCTAAAACATAGCAGCTGACTTCCACCTGACCGCATCATGTCCTCTTCTCACATAGCTGTGGCTCCTTTGCTTGCTGTGGCAAGACTTCACCAGACCTGTGAGATGATGAAAGACAGCTGTAATATGTCTTTCCTAATGTGTTATTCTGCTATATGCTTTTTTATTAGAGCCTAGAGAAGTTTAAAGTGAATGACTCAGAGTTATTAAATCATTATATCTTATCTCTTAAATAAAAACATAGTATTAATAACTCCAAGTTTCAGTGATGCTTATTAGCATTTGTACAAAAAATGTCACATTAAAATTAACAGCTTTATTCTTATGATGTATCATTGAGATCTGCTGCTAGTCACTGCCTGCCACAGTGATTAAATAACCAAATATTCCACCATAATTTACACCTTATCCAAATTATTGTGATGATTTTTGGTTTCATCCACCCTACAACATTAAGTACTCTGTTAAAAGCTGTTGGATCTTCTCTTACTCTGAGTAGATATACGCAGAATAACATGGTTACCATGAGCAAAAACAGCTTATACGTTAAGCAACCAAGACAGTGGAAAAGTTTTGTTTCTTTGTTTGTTTTAAATTATTACTATTATTTTTGTGGCTGTTCCAATTTAGGGACTGGGGGACAGAAATTATATTTACTCCCTTTTGGAGAGTAAAACTGAAAATACTGCACGCTGGTTGGAACGTTAAAGGTAGAGTCTATCTACAGGTACATGTGTACAGAAGGCAATCAGATAGAATGAATACATTCACAAACTAGCCTCAGTCTATTGGACTAAAACCTTCTAGAATCCTCCACTCCTTCCACCCTCAGCAGACCTGAGAGTAGGCCAAAGCTGCCCTCCCCACCTCAGGTCTGCAAGCCCTCAGCGGGCTGCATGATGCAGCTTAAAATTCCCTGCCAGCCAGGAGCCATCTCCCCCCACACAAGCTGTGAAGTAATTAGGGAGACCCAGAGACAGAAGTGAAGGGAGGAGAGGCAGGGAGGAGAAGGGAGCAATATCAGCCTTATAAGCAGAATAGAATAATAGTGTTACAATATCCTGGGACAACCAAATCTGTCCCTGGGGACTCCATCTCTTTTTGGAGGACTCTGTCTCTATGGTCTTCTTAAGGGAACCTGGCCCCCCAAACCACCACAGTGGCATAAGATTTGTCTTAGAGAGTTGGCAAGTGGAGTCAATGTTTGCAGATCTTTATGATTTGCTATCTTTGTTGCCCGTAATACTTGAACAGATCTTTATGTATGATTTACTGTCTTTGTTGCCTGTAATATTTCAGAGGCTCTGAAGACTGATTTCAGCCCTGCATTCTGGTTGAAAGAGCAATTTCTTACTCTAACAAGAGTAATCTTCTATTGCTCTTTCTAAGTTCATCTGAAGTATTTTTAAAGTCCTCGGGAAGAGAATACTGCATGAAGCTTCAACCTTAATTATTTTACAATAGCAGTCTTCTTGGACCTAAAAGCTGTAGTTGCATATGTGCATCTCTGGAGGTGGGCCTTCAGTGCAAGTGAGATATATCCACACCATGAGATCTGCAGCTGCTGGATACTGTGACATGTGAAAGGGTAAGGTGTACAACAGCCCTGTGGCACTTCAGTTGAGATCTAGACAATCTGTCTCTGTTAAGAGCCCTTGAAAAGCCGTAAGGGTTCCTCCTTGAATCTGCTGACTTGCAACTCTCCGAGAAGGAATAAAAAATTACCTCTTCAAATGAAGGATGTCACTCACCACAGGAATGGTCTTTCAGATTCACAGCCCTTCAGTGGCCAAAGAGATTGATAAACTATCTAGAAATAAATCTCCTTAAAAAACGAAATAATTAGGTTGAGAGTTTTTTTTATTTGTTTGTTTGAAGGAGAAACAGAAAGAAATGAAAGATTTAGTTACCCAGCTAGGACAAATGCAAGGAACAAAATCTCACCTAATCACTTTGCTATTGATACAGCTCTCATTTGAAAGAATGGAGTGATCCACGTTTCTGACCCTTTATGTGTGTGATACCCTTGACTGAAATAATTTGTGACTGGATTTTTTTTTTCACTGAAAATGAAGCACTTAAAAAATCAAGACAAAAATTCCTTTTTTGTTTTGTTGTTTAATTTTTGCTTTATCTTGCAGCCCCCCCAAGAAGAACAATTGTTTCTTATAGCTCACTGTTAGCATTTTCAAGGTATTTGAGAAGAATATACTACTAATCCTGATCTAACAAAACAGAAACAAGAGGTTCAGACTTTCAGTGAAACTTAGACAGCTGTTGCCTGTTGATTTCTGAATTTCTTACCCAAGGTCAGGAAGATTTTGTAGCAAAATGGGGACCTGAAATAAACTGATCTTGTATTCAGTTGAATATATTTTATCTTAACTGCTTTGGTGGTTAAATTTAATGGCATTTTGAAAAATAAATTTTAAAATATTAATATGTAGTTATGTTACTACAATGTTCTCAAATTAAGAACAGCAAACAACATTATTACTTTTTTTCTTCTCAGTGTTTTATAAAATAACAGCATCTTTCAAGGATGTAATTTTTAAACAGTTGAGTACATTTTAAGATGTAGGCATGTGGGAAATTCTGGTGATTTAGTGACTATATAATATATTTGCTCTACAAGGGATCCTAATTTGTGACTAAATTCTGTGGGCTAAGGAAGAGCCTTTGCAATACGAGATGTGATATGAGTGAGAGAAAAAGAGAACCAAAGACACAGCAGATTCTGGTGCACACTAAATAGTCTGAGCATCTAGACATAGAATTGCACATGGTCAGCAATGTGTCAAGTAGCTCTATTGTTTTTAATATTAATTTAGTGTACAGGAACGATTATAGTTTTGTGGGTTTTTTTTCCCCTTGTTCTCAGTTCCTAATTTGTCTGAATCATACACACTTAATGAAATCCTGCTTTATAGTTCAGGCAATGCAGCTCTGAGCTCAGTGGGGTTGTTTTCCTTTATGCTCCAGGCATATCTACAATATCTGGCTTGATTAATCTGTTGCCTTTGTATGGTTTATTTAAAATGTCAAATGAATTGTTAATGTGGGAAAACATTCTGGGCTAAATTCATCTTCCAGCTACACCTGTGCTGCCTAAGCAAAATCCTACAGATGTAAAGAGAGAGTAGAGTTTATAGCTCATTCAGAACAAAGAAAATACCCAAACCGTGGATTGTCAAAGTTTGTAAGAACTGAATGACTCTCATCAAAGCTAAAGGAAACCCACTAAAATCAGAAGAAATTTGGAATATGTTGAGTCAGATTTAGAGGATTAAAATTTTCTCTATTTCAATGGTCTCATGCCCACAAATACCTTTTTTTTTTCTTTTGCTTTTTATATATAAAAACTCATTCATGCATAATGGTATTTGATCTTTCTTTGTCTGAATAAAATGTATAATTTCCATGCTTTCAGCCTGAAATATTGATGAAACCACATAAAACAAGACATTCTGGCTGTTCAACCAAAGATCAGCAGAATATACACAAAATATAAGAATGAGAGATTTATTTCGTATTAATAACTGACATTTCAACAACAGTGGTCAGAAGCTTCAACTCTTCACAGTAGACTTCCTTCATCTTTCTGTGGCACTTTACCTTGAATGAATCAGGTTTGAGTATCCATCATATATCTGGGGGTTTTTTTGTCTGGTTTGGTTGGTTGGTTGGTTGGTTGGTTTGGTTTTGGTTTTCTGTTTTGTATTTTTTTTTTTTTGTTTTTTATGTTTCCATAGAAAAATGGTGATGGCTGCAGAACCACAGCTGAGGACACGGTGCTAGATGACTGAGTACATCACAACTTTTGCATTATTTATGTGTGCATGGTCTTCCAGGAGATAACTACAGAGGAAGACAGAAAATCTGTAATTTGAAGTAGTCTGAAGAAACTGAAAAGGTAATGGAAATGATCTAGTAACAGGAGCACAAAGCTCCAGCAAGTTTAGGAATAACTCCCATAGACCTCCATGCTTCAGTAGCTAAGTGCCAGACTGAGGAACAATCTAAAGAAAATCAATTGATGTCTTAAAAAATGTGATTCATCCCATCCTAATATCTGAGACAGATGAAATGAATCATTGGAGATAGATTTCTCACCCCACTGAGTTTGGATAGAGCCTGGGTCACCAGATTAGCTTCAATAGCTACCTGAAGTAACTGACTTACTGCAATCATCATTCACTGATTTTGCAGAAGAGTCACACAAGTCCAGTATCCTGAATCTCAGGAGCATCTTTCTGAACAGTCCTGTGGGAAATAAAGAAAGTTCTTGAAATCTAGTGCTTAACATGCTCAAAAGTCAGACAAATCAGACTGTACACTACTAAGATTATGGCTAAAATTCAAAGTTGAACTCAATGGTATAAGTCAGTTACATTTTACAAAGATATTAGGTTTTGCTGACTCGAGAGTTTATTTTCAGAGGCTATATTCCATAGAGGCTAGGATTCTATATTTATATATGCAGAATATTTATAGAATTTATAGAATCATAGAATGGTAAAGTTGGAAGGGACCTCAAGGATCACCTTGTTCCAACCCCCTGCCATCAGCAGGGACACCTCTCACTAGTACAGGTCACTTAAGGCCTCATCCAACCTGACCTTGAACACCTCCAGGGANCAGCCTGTCCAGGTCCCTCTGGATGGATCCCTGCCCTCTAGCAAGTTGACTATGCTACATAGCTTGGTGTCATCTGCAAACTTGCTGAGGGTGCACTCGATTCCTCTGTCCATATTTGTTTGGTTGTTTTGGTTTGGTTGGTTTGGTTTTTTTTTTTAATATGAATATTCACTTTTGAGCTTAGCAATATTCCCTGAAATTACACCGGAAAATTGTACCTGCATGTGCCTCTTTACAAAGCATTCCAGGAGAGTTTTCCAAATATTGCTTTCTAAAAATCTGAGAGCAAATCGTCCACTTTAAAGGAAGGCATTTGACCTAGCAAATTCTGAATGCAAGATTTACATGGCTGTGGAATCAGAGAATCATAGAATAGTAAGGTTGGAAGGGACCTCAAGGATCATCCAGTTCCAACCCCCTGCCACAGGCAGGGACACCTCCCACTAGTACAGGTCACTCAAGACCTCATCCAACCTGGCCTTGAATGCCTCCAGAGAGGGAGCATCCACAACCTCCCTGGGCAACCTGTTCCAGTGCCTCACCACCCTCCCTGGAAAGAACTTCCTCAAAGCTATGATCAAAGCACATAGTGCACATCTAGAAAAACTGATCATCACTGACAACAATTCGTATATTTGAGACCTGAAAATGTGATTCCTTTGCTTCATCTGGAAACAAATGCTCTTACAGGTGCACCACTGCACCATGATCCAGCACACACTACACCAGTACAACCTCAGCTCAGTCCCAGCTTCAGATCCACATCTGAAGTACAGCTTTTGTGTAGAATAAGGCACATGAGTATAATAGTATATGCAAAATTCATAGAGGAGAATACTAAAAGAGTAATTCTAAAGGACAACCCTTTGTTAGTGCTCCCAACTGGAGAAGCTCTTTCTTTTCTTCTTTGTTACTCTCGAATCAAACATTGCTTTTCAGACCAGTGGCAAACTTGGTGTAGGTGTTTTGATCAGCTCTCACTGCAGATGTGGAGGCACATGGCCTTACAGTTAACAAGCACTTCACTACTTTTCTATATGGTGGCTAAAGTTTAGTTTCTTCTTTACTTTTGCTCTCAGAAAGTATTAAGTTGAATCTTGCCTTGTTAAGCTTATATATACTGTTTCTGTGTAGACTGCACAATCTTTTAAACAGTTGATATGACAGCACAACGTGAGACAAAATTGTTAGCTGCCAGTAAAGAAGAGTTTAATGATTTGAGTGTCCTAATTGGGAATTGGGTTGTCGTTCCATCCAAACCCTTGAAGACCCACTTATCTTTTAAGATTTGACTTTTGGTGAGGTAGATGTCCCAACTAGAAGTCCTCAGAGCCTAGAACCCCTAAAATGGCAGCATAAGGAGGAAAGTTCTGCCAGAAGAGGAACAAGAACCTAACTGAGATTAAGGCAATTTCGTGCAGAAATATGACCCTCTTCAATTAGATAACTGTGAGGATCAGAAACACCAGTTTAACAACCCTGGAGACTGAGATATTCAAAAGTAGCCTTAGCAACAATGTCAGTGAGAGCTTCCTAGCTCTGCTCTCCATATGAGGTCCAAGTGTGGTGAGGGGGTCAAAGGGAGGAGTTCGTATTCATTTGTCTATTCAGTCCTTGGGCTGCCATCCAAGGCCAACAGCAAGAATGTCAGTGGTGGTGGAGGTTTGTGTGATGTGGTGTGGCCTCTCTACTGCTCCAAAACTGTCTATGCTTTCCTTATTCTCTTGTATTCTTGGAAATTCCAAGTTTGGGTTTTTTTAAGGTCTTACAAGAGGCTAACAAGAAACATTCTATAAACCAACAGCATTCTTCCAGAATTACATTTTGCTGCCTGGTATCTACCCACATCACATCATGTTCAATGGCAGCTGACTTCTGAGATTGTGTTTTTCAGTGTGCCTAAAGGTGCTCAGTTATGTGGTTTCCTGACCACAGTGATCCCTAGGGACTGATGAGCAGAATCTGCTCAACACAGAATTCACACTGCACGTAAGTAAATGCTCAAATCATAGAGAATTTAGTGAAATTTAAGCACAGGCTTCTTCTCAGCTGCCTTTAGCTGCATTAATCATCTCAACCACTTTTGATTAGTACAGCACAAGCCTGACTGCAATTTGAAGACCAAAAAAATGTGGCTTGTTTAAACATCCTCAGGGTGCAGAAGGAATCTTAACAGTAGGCAGTATAGGCTATACTGCAGTGATTGATAGGATACATGGAAGTTATTAGCTTATCACCAGACAGAGATAGTTTGAAGAATAGGTACAGAATTACCAAAAGCAGATAGAGGGATGCTAAGTCAATTTTTATATATGCCTCCTCCAGCTCAGATTTTTTCTAGGCATCCAAAGTGAATTATTTCTGTCTAACTTATTTCTTCAGCAAATGCAGTTAAGTATGGAGTCTTTCTTTTTGTTCCTACTTCAATTACACTGTACAGACTCCCTAACGATTTTTCTCTTAGAGACTATTAAGAAGTCACTGGCTTAGAAATATAACTGACTGCAATGATCAGTTCCACTACCCAGTACACCAGCAAGGAAAGGCATTTGTTGTAGTAGTTTGAGAGAAATGTCCTTTGAGAACAGTATTTTAAAGTGTTCACCTAAATTACAGCTGTGCCATAAATATGACAGGTTTAAACTACAGCAGCTGAGAAATTATATATATGAAAAATTACAGGGATATGATCTTTTTTGCACTGATGCATAAAGATTTAATCTCCTGGTTTATGTACCCAGAACACAGTAGTTGTGTCAAGATAATAGTTAAAATGATGCTCAGAAGAATGTTTCTTGTGGTTATTTCTCAGAGCTTTGATGTTTCCTTTGAAGGAAGTGCCTTTCATGGTGCACAGGTGCAAAGCTCTTGTGGCGGCCCCTGAGCGAGCACTCTTCTGCAGGCAGGCAAAGGAAGTAAGTGACCACTAAATGGCTGACCCAAGTGCCAGTTTATGTCCCAGTCCCCATATTCTAAGAATGCCCCATGCATTTCTGGTTAAAGCTATAGCTACCAGGAAAATGTTATCATTCCAGGAGAATTTGGCAGATATAAGGTCAAGAAGATGCTACAAATAATTCCTCTGAATCTTTGCGATAGACCCAGAATATCCTAATAACTTTCTGAAAAATCTAAGTACTGTGGAAAATATAACCTGCAGAAGATCTAGTAGACTAATGGGATTGTGACAATAACATGTTTTCCTGAAGCAGAAATTATAAACCAGTTATACCAACCCTTTGTGATTATTCCACTTAGAATTGGTAAAGTTAAATATGTAGCCATGAAACTATGGCTTTTGGTGTGATACTTGAGGTACCCTTGTTCAACATTTTAGCTAAGTTCCTAAGTGTCAGGAAACTGAAGAGGATCTAGGAGACACTGGGTGCAAGCACATCCTATATTCTGTGACAACATAGATTGATGCCATCTTCAGTGTGCAGGTGAAGGGCACTGAGCCAGCAGAGTGAAGTGACTGTGCCTGCATGCAGCACAGTCCTATGCTACTCTCTATAAAAGAATGACGCACACTTTTCTGGCACTCTGCAGCTCTTAATTGTTGAAGAGAAACTGGACAGTGTTCAGAAGAAAGATCAAACTATTCTAAAGATGATAAAAATTTTACCCCTGGAGACACTTAAAGAGTCTTAATCTGTTTATCTGATCATAAGAAGAATAGAAGAGATTAACAAGCATGAATCAGAGATAGAAGAGTGGGTACTGAAAAGCTATTTTGATCTGAAAGAGAAAGGCATCATATAATACAAGAAATAATGGACAGATATCTAAGGGGGAGGACTGTTTAGTTAGTTTAACAAACCACTGACAGCATGGGTAGCTTGACTTTCTGGAATACATTTTTAAGATGAAGTAGAAGCAAAAAGTAGGTAGTATTCTAAGGACTGTAATATACCAGAGTTATAGGTAAATAGTCTAATGGTACCTCTTGGCTTTAAACTATCTTAATTCACTTATCTTACTGACACAATCCATATATTTATCTCCTTCATATAAAATAGGTAGCTGCTAATTAGACACACTATTTTAAAAAATAAAATGTCTTTCAGAGAACAAAGTCAAATCCCAAAGTAATTACATGATACATAATCATCAGAAATCTATCATTCACATTCCAGGTACTACTACTGTGGATAGTTCTTTTTTGTTGCATATAAAAAAAAAAGTTTAAAGTGTTATTTTATTTTTCTCATAAACTGTACTCCACATATAAAACTATTGAAAAAAAAAAAAGTGAATATAAAAACAGATGAAAGTTGTGGGGTATTGAACCCTCTTCACCTTATGGGTCTTCACAGCATGCTGAAATCACAGAATCACAAAATCACAGAGTTACTGAGGCTGGAATAGACTCCTGAGATCATTAGGTCAATCCTGTGACCTAACACCACCACATTGACTAGATCCACTCATCCAAGTCATCGATAAAGATGTTGAATAGAAATGTGAATATGTGCCCTACAGATATGTTTCCAGACAGAGTATCTTTATTTTCTTCTAGGAGAACCCATCATTTTAAGGATGGACCTCTTCAGGACGCTTTGGATGTACCACTGTATAGAAATGAATATCTGCTATTCATCATGAAGATCATAGAATCATAGAATCATAGAATAGTAAGGTTGGAAGGGACCTCAAAGATCATCTAGTTCCAACCCCCTGCCATAGGCAGGGACACATCCCACTAGTACAGGTTACTCAAGGCCTCATCCACCCTGGCCTTGAACACCTCCAGGGAGGGAGCATACACAACCTCCCTGGGCAACGTGTTCCAGTGCCTCACCACCCTCACTGGAAAGAACTTCCTCCTAACATCCAGTCTCAATCTCCCCTCTTCCAGTTTAAACCCATTGCCCCTTGTCCTGTCATTACAAGTCTTTGTAAATAGTCCCTCCCCAGCTTTTCTGTAGGCCCCCTTCAGGTACTGGAAGGCTACTATAAGGTCTCCTAATAAGATACCTAATAAATATGTTTTTTCTTAAACTGTATGCATAGTAAAGGAAACTCTTAAACCTGCATGCTTCACAATACCAAAAATGAACTATGTATGTCCAGCTTTTACTGTGGGGAACCTCTCAGTAAACTGCAGTGGTTTGGCCCAAGTCACCAAATACAGTGGTGCTCTATCCTCCTGGCAACTCTACCAAACCCTCCTTTCATTTATATAATTCTTTAAATCCGTCATGCTCAAATTGTGCTCAAGTCTGTGACACATTCTCTAAGGTTTCTTTTCTATATGTATTTTTTCTACGTATACTGCTGGCAAAGAGAGAAGGAAAGCTAGCCAAAACTCAGGTATTGTACATCTGGAAGCTAGTTTTGCAGACCTGGGGCAAAGTCCTAGCCTAACTGAAATTAATGGCAAAACTTCAATGGGGCAGAATTTCACCCCTGGGAACTAAGCAAAAATATCTCCACCCTTACAAGCTGAGAACAGAAACTTGCTTTCAACAAGATGCTATTTGCTGCTACCTATTCTGCAATAGTTCTAAAGGAAGTTTTGTTGTTAGTTCTTCAAAGGAAATAATAACAAAAATAATGGTAAATTCCATTTCACCAACTTATAAATACAGAGACTAATTACTTCACATACATAGAAAAATAATAACAAAACCTTACACCTATATTGCAGAGACCTTTTTGTTACTGATTTAAAGTGAGGCTGTTAACATTCTATTTTTTTTTTTTTCAGATGGAACATATATATTTATCTGTATTGAGTTTGGGAAAATTTACTCTAGAGTTAAAGTAACAAATGAAAAGTAGCACCTTCTCACAAAGTCATAAACAGCCAAAACCTGATCTCCTACATGCAAGCATGAAACTGTCTTCAAAACTCAAAAAAACCTCAGAGTTGACTGGCAAATAAAGCTCCTTTTTATTTTGAACAAATGCTAATTCAAAGCTAAGTGAAAAGAAACACCATAATTGCATCTTAAACTTATACGTCTGGGCCTCGTTTATATGAAACTTTCCAAAATCTGTCGTTCTAAGAACTCAAAATCACTCTGTGCCTCATGACTGGATGCTACAAGGCATTGTTGAAACACAAACTGTGGGCCAAGCCATCATAACAAAAACAGGACAAGATGTTTGTCCAGATGTTACCTATTCATCCATTTTGAATTGTAGACCAAAAAGAAGATCAAGCTGGGCGGGAATCCTTCTTTTGCTCTTTGCAGAGGGTAAAAGTTGTGAAAGCTTTGAGACCAATCACTAGGACTTCCAAATACCTGAGGTTAGGCTATCGCTCCTGAATTAAGGCCCAGCAAGCTGGCATGCAACAGCACCAATCACTGCTCAAGTCCAAACAAATGCTGTATGAGAAATATATTTGCATAATCATTAGGAATTTATTTATGCAATCATTGGATGGCTGTGCAAATTCATAGGGAAAACCCAAAGACCTGTACTAATCCAGGATATTAAATCACATCATATATTTCCATTTACAATGTAGGTTTTTTGATGCTTCCTGTCTCTTTCATTTCTTTTTTTTTGCTCTCTAGTCAGGTCCCAAGATACTCGCCTCTCTGCTTCATACAAAGCATTTTTTCAGGTGCTGCTACTCTAGTAACTCAGTTAGTAATTGATTCACATATATCACTTTCCAAGATGGCAGTGCTAAGATTACCAAGAGGAGATACAAACAAGGAGGGCTATAAATTACAACAGCACATTCAGTGGGCAGAGAGGATCACCGCATAGCAATGGATCAGCTGCGTCTTTGATTGTTTTCTCATCGTGTTTTGAAAAGAGTGATATCAACACTCATCATGTTCTGAGCAAAATTGAAACATACTAAAAAAATCATGCTTTGAAAATAATTAGATACCTGGTGAAAGAGCTAAAATTGGCATATGTTTTTTTCAGATTAGTTTGCTTCGGATGATGCTGGGGCTTTGTGCAGATGCTGTTAAATGCTCTATTTGTGTCCCCATTCTGAAGTTCACACAGAAATAAGAACAGGGGTGTGAATCTGGATGAAATGAAGAGTCACAAGTATTCTAATAATGGTTTTGCATCTCTGTGGAGATGCCTATAGTATTAGGAGAGCTTTCACTTCAGACATATCAAACTATTGAGATAGTTCAGAGATAAATTTACAAGCCAGATTTTCAAAAGAACTGAGTTCAGGTTCAGTTGTAGCATTTATTCCATAGCCTTTCTTTATTTTATGAGTATTGGTTTATGATTCACCTTATTTCTCACCTTTTTTTCCCCTTTGATTGCTCATCTTTCTATGTTTTTTGTTTTGTTTTGTTTTCTCCCCTTTCTCTTTCTCCCAAGGCTTTCCCATCTATGCACTCCTCTTGGCTCTTCCTCCTAATGCATTTTTCTCCCTCCTTAGCTCATTCTTTTTGACTCAGTTACTCATGATTTTACTTCCCATGCATTCTACTATTAATAATGTATGTGAAGGCCTTTCAGTGTCACTTACTTTGTTCTGCTTCCAACAACCCTGCATCTTTTCCTAGCACACCAATATATGGAGGATGGTCAAAGCTGTGAGATGGAATACGAAAAGATAGTTTAGATTTTGTGATATAAAGGTTTAGATTTTGTGATATCTGGAGCTGCCGGCTGAGGAAGTATATTTCAAATGGCTGAAAGAGGCATCTAAATTCTGTTTGCACCATCTGAGGAGAGGTTAGTGTCTAGTACCAAACAGTTGATAGGAAACATTTGCAGAAGGACTGTGTGAAAAAAAAATGTCAGTCTCTTGAACAGTGATGATAAGTTCAGGCAGGAAGAGAGGTGCTTTTATAGAACTGGAATTCAGACTGCCAAATTGTTTCTTGCTTTGTTCTTATATTTGGGCAGGAACAAGTACGTTGCTGTTCTGGTGCCAAGGCAGGTGGTCCAACTCTAGCACATAATCCTTTCCCAGAATTCCCTCTGGAACAGCCTGAGGATTTGGAAGATGCTATGGAGGCTTCAAAGCATGTCTATTTTTGCTTACTGAAGTTGTACATCACTTTCAATGTGCATCCTGGGATGTGAGTTTTCTTAAGCCAAATGAAAAAGAGGCTAACTGGTTGGGTAACAGTTTAAGATTTTACTCAGTCTTTACTGTTAGTGGGAACTTCTTGTCTGACTTACATGTCAGGACCTGACTCATTGTCACTGTTTTATATTCACTGAAAGTCTACAGCGATTAACGGAGCAATCATGTCCATAGACCGTGTACCTTTAGCGCTGGATCCTGGCAGACCTCATTCCCCCTTCTCATGTGGATATGAGAGTGAACAGAGTGCATTCATCACCCAGGGTATCAGAGCCTTGTGCTCCTCACATATTCTGTTCTGTTAAAATAAAGACAGGAATATCCTTTGGTTGAGTTTAGCTATGAAGATATGCATCTTCCATAATTACCCAATTTAATTATATAAAAGAACACCACACTTGGATCTGGAAAAGGCTTGCATTTTTGAGAACTGTTTTGAAACAGACCAAATTTGAGTCAGTGTCCATCTGACATCACTTAGTTGTTGTGGTAGCATTGTTTTAAGTGGTTTCTTTGTGCGTTGGCTTAGGCTCATAAACCAGTCAGCAATGGTACATACTGCCACCCACATTTAACTCAGAGACAAGCAATGCACAGCTGGAAACAGTCATTGCTCTAGAAAGATCAGTAAGCAATGTGAATGAAGAAATTGCTGACTCATGTCTTTGGCTAGCCCGGTTTTCAGGAATTTGATGGTTTATGAAGGGATGAAATCTAGAACTACATAATTATATAGGGAAAGATCTCAGGATCCTGTCAAAATAATGTCTGTTAGAAAATGCTAAATGTTTCTGCCTACACTAAGCACAATTTTAAGTTCCCTTTATTGCACAGCCTAGAGTAGCTTTGTGTATACTGTAATTTAGCAAATATATAGAATAAACATATGTTAATTGTCAGTGAAGTAGAGAGAAGTAAACAGTAGTGGTAGATCTACAGAGTTTTAATGAAAGAAAGAATTAAACAAGGCTAATATGTTGAAGTGTAAAAAGTGAAATTTTGCCTGAAGTCTAATAACAAAACATTAATGCAGAAATTAATCAAAAGTAAGTGGAACATAAAGCTGCAAAGCACCCAGGAAAGTGTCAAAATCTATAACAAAAATCCAGTGGATTAAATAAAGTGCATGAGAAATTGTGTGAAGATAATGGTAATAAATATCTAGTAATTTAAATGTTATTTTTGTCCTTGCTTTCCTGCAGTTGTGTAATAATGTTTTCTTCATCTTTTTAATTACTTGCCTTACAGTAATAGCATGCTGAGTGTTTAAGGAGCTCAGAATCTCATTTAAGTGGGTTGCCCAATGCTAGTAGGTGTCAAAAATTTAAAACCAAACAAAACCAGGACAAATAAAAAGTCAGAGTGGAAAGGGCACTCTCCCTAGATTCCAAATAGAGCACTGCTTTCTCACTAGTTTATAGATAGAGCACTAAGGTACTTTCGGTCCTTTGGGCTTTAAATGTCACATTCAAGATTGCAAAACTGACAGAGTGTCCTGGAAATAGAACGAGAATGTCCAAAATATGGAGGAGCAGAAAGCAGCGCTCTTATGTCATAAAACATATCAAGACTTCAAGCGCGTTTTCATTGTTGCAAAGAAGGAATGTAAAGCTTTTCAGAATCTCTTGAAGGAAGCAAATGAAATGGAAGCCCCAGGAAGACTTAGTAATATGTACTTACATGTGATGTGGGAGACTAGGCTCACAGATGTTCCAGAAATCAAGTGGGGACTTGAACCAGAGTGACTAGTGTTACCCGTGGGGGCCTGAACCTGTGAATCAGTCTGCTTATGTTTGCAAAGTCATCCCAGGCTCCAGGAAAAATAATCCACAGAGTTGATGGGACATTTTAGCTTTAATGAAGTGCAACTTTTTCATCACGTAATCATACCGTAAAACAATAACATTTTTCACCTATTCTGAGTCCTTGTTTAACAGGGCAGTAACAGGTTGGCAGTAACTGTTTGCTTTAGTAGTATTCTACTGGAAAAAATTTTGTGCATCACTGATATATAAATTTCATGTATTTGGACTTCAAAAGTCCAAATACAAGGGAACTGCTTTCAATGCTATCATCTTCCAGTCACCCCTAGTAACATATACCAGCCTTTTTTTTATTGATTATCTGTGAACATATTTCCTTCAGATGAATTATGGGAGACTGAAGAGCTGCAATCACTCGCAATCATTTTTCCTAGTCTCAACTAGCCTTTATTTTTTCACACCACTCACTCCAAAACTGACAACAAGAAAGGTCACGTAGGTCACACTTAGCTAGTCCCAAATGCCAGAGCATATTATCCAAGACAGAGAATATAATTATCTTTTCACAAGTGGCAATTAGTAAGAATACCCCCCATCAATTCTGTTTAACATTCAGCATTTGTAATATGGCAGAAGCCAAGACATTACAACTGCAAGGCCAAGTTATCTTAATGAAGTTAAAAATACCATCAAATACAGAAAGTTTTTGTGTCAGAAAAAAATGTTAAAAACTTACCAATCTGAAGAAAAGAAAACACTTATTTCAAATACTTTAAAATAAGACTCTGTATTGTGAAAATATGCATTTTGTTATGGTGTTCCTTCTGCACGTCAGCACAACNGATGATCCTTGAGGTCTTCTTCCAACCTTACCATTCTATGATTCTATGATCTATAACTTATAGATGTAACAGAGAACAGAGAGTTATTTACTATTTTTATGAAGTACTGAGAGTATTTTAATCTCATTTCCAGAGATAAGCAACACTTTGTAAAGTCATAAATATATTCTCATTATTATTAAAGTCGTTTACAGTGGACAGGAAACATGGAGGTAAAGAGAAGTCAGCTTTAGAAAATAAAGGGTTAATTTGGGATACCTCCTTTTCAGGGTGCCTTGGAATTATTTTCTAAAGTTTAAATTGTGGTCTGGCTTCAGCCCAGATCTCCTCTCTCTCCCAGGTCTGTTCTTTAACCACAAGATCATTCCCCAGTCCCTCTACAGTGAATAAAATGAAATTATACAGATATTGAAAGTCTTAATTTCAGTATCTACGGACTAACACTGAAAGTATCCTGGATCACCAACAAAGAGTTCATACACTGTGAATGTTTATTTCCTACCATGCCATATCCACAGGATTTTTTTGCCAAGTTAACTTTCCTATGTGTAATGGTCTCCCGTTCCAGTACTGAGTGAAATGGCCTTGAACTCGATCATCTGGGGTTGTGCTGTGCATCAATAGACTGAATGTGTCTCTCTGATTTCTTCCAACTGATGTCTGGTTTTCTCTTATTTGTCTCAAAACTACGAAATCCTTTTCTGATTAATTCTCAGTTGAAAAACTTTCTATCATCAGTGGGAGTAAATACATTCAGTTTGGCACCAGACTCACAGAGAATTCCAGTAATTTCCCCTGCAATTTAGCTATAAGCCATTTGGGATGATCACAGAAATGTCCTATGAGATTGAATTAAATTTCTCTTACTTTCAAACAGCTAAGCAACACACTACAGCCTTCCTTTCTCAGAGGGCATAGGTGATCTGCCACAGTCAACCCAGTGTCCATTTGAAGCAGACTCTGTATTTTGTACCCAGGAAAAACATCTTTCTGGTAGTTATCTAGTGGCATAAAAACATAGGTTATGTGGAGGGAGGGTGATTTTTCCTCCTTAGCTTCTTTCCTTTCTAAAATGACTGCAACACTGAGGACAAATAGCTGAAACGGAAAAAAATAATACTAACAAACCATGTACAGAAGTGTCAGGGCTACAGGACACCTGATTAAAAAGGAAATACTTATTGCCAAATGGCAATTACCCTTGAACTAAGAGTACAGAGTGATGATGAAGTAACAAATGGATTTACATGTAGAATTTTTTTCCCAAGCATTTGTGGGTAGCTCTGGAAGACTCTTTCACATGAAGTTCTCCAGTAAACACATGAAAAAACACTATTGAGCTCTGACTACAGCCTACCTAATTGAAAGCTATGTTTCAATATTAATCACACAAATTCACTTGTTTTCACTGGCACTTGGTACTTAGCAGAAAATAATACAGAATACCTTATTATTGTTGCTGGATCATTGACCATTACAAATTCTATTTCCATCTTCTACCACAAAGATGAGCGTAGTAACTCAGTACCAGGTAGTTCACAATCATAATTTTCTCAATAAGTCTTTAGTTTATGATTTACAGAACTCACACTGGTCCTCAGGACAGAAGACTGAAAAGTCCCATGGTTGCTTATAGATGGGAGACTCTCAAAGCTTGTGAGTTCTGCTCTTCCATTTTTCTGCTTGCTAATTGACTACAATGGTGTATAAGATGCTAAAACTAAGCTCAAGACCTCCATCTGAGACCTGAGAATATCTTGATTTAACTGGCAAGACAAAATACAAAAGGAAATAAGCAAAAATTGATGGATTTTTATGTGCATGAACCTGAGAGTGAGATATTTGCTTTAGGATACATGGAGCACCAATATCAGAATCTGAGCCTGGGGCTCCCAGGTATGTTGATCTAAGAGTTCTGCTTGTAGTTGCCTCCTCCAAGCTGAAAAGAAAGGGCTTTTCAAAGCCTGCCACTGTGAACCCACAAGTCTAAAGAAAACCTAGCTAGTTACCAGCAGTGACCGCACTCTGACCCTTATTTCAAATGCATGTAACATTAAACATTAACCAGTCAAAGAACTAAAACTCTGCAAGAGGCCAGTGTGAAGCATGCATCAACAATAGTATACAGTGTGCTAGGAAAAGACAGGCAAATGCCAGAGATGCTCGTCTGATCTAGTCTTTGACATCTGGCTATGACTTGAGACCCTTTAATTAGACATAGCCTGCTTCTCCAGTTTCCCTTGCCTTGAACTGCTGCAGAAAGCAAAAGCAACTACTAAGCAAAATACAAGGAAAACAATGGATTTTAGTGGAACAGTTTACACTGTGAATATCACTGGCAGCATCATTTTAAAGCACAAAGGTGAAAGGAGCTTTTTATAGCTGCCGGAAATCCTGGCAACACTCTTTTTTGTTTCCAAGGTACTGAGGCCAGAAAAGCTTTGCCTGACTTCTTTATGTACACATGTATAACCTCCTTGTTTCTGGCTCACAGGAGGCACCTCCTAATGCCTGCTGTCAACTCATTTGTGACACATAACTGTAGTCCAAAAGTGGTTGAATTGCTGGTTTTGTAGCACACACGCACACACATTGTTCAAGATTATCCGACAACATTAACCTCCAGGAAAGGGATGGCTTCAGGCATCTAATTAAAAGAAATAATAGGCAGTCAAACCAAATGCTTCCTATTTGTATTTTATTTAATAAAGAAGGAATGACACTGATAGTATTTCCCCCAGCCTTGTCTTTTCAGTAAGGGGCAGGGGTGAGCAATGGGCCCTTCAAAGCTCTGCAACAGCCGTAAACTAGTCCCAAATCGATTGCTAACCCCAAACCCCTTCTCTGAAGGCTTAATGGTATTTTCACGTGGGATCCAAAGCAGGCGGTCTTCAAGGAAAGTTATTGCATCTGGTGAAAAAAATAAAGTTGACATTTTTTGACAAGGCCCTTAAGTATGTCTCTCCCAAGAGGGTTGTAACCTAGAAGGGGCTGAGCAGGTGGTAATAATCAGCATTACATACAATTGAGCATTTTCTATAACATGGATTACCATGGAATTCCTTCCTCCCCCTGCTCTCCTTGGGGAGACTTACACAAATTGCAGGCATTTTCAAGGCCCTTTGATAAGCATTTCTATCACTAGCTTCACAGCTGTAGATAGGTGGTTTAAAATATATAAAATGAAGCCCCACCCTTGCTCAGAGATCAGGAGTAAGCAAGGGGAGGAATCTCTCTCTTTCTCGTCTGCCACTAAGCCTATTTTCTAAATGCTAGCTAAAAATACTATGTTGTTCTTAAGGACAATGTAGTGGTGCTTAACAGCTACAAGCCACTGTCTGCTTTAGAGTGAAGGATGGATACATAGTCACATCTCAGAGAAAGTCAGTGAGGAAAGCCAAAGGTAACAAAGCAAAAATTAGTGTGTTCTTACAAAGGGCCAGGGTAGAATCTTTTATCCCAATTCTTCTCCTGCCTACCTCAGAAAGAGGTAAATAGTGAGAAAGGTTAATCACAATCAAAGCCTCTTTCAAGGCTGAAGAAGAAATCACCCAGAGAAGTCAGATATGACAATCTTTTTTCCTGTCTGTGCAGCCTTATACAAGGTCTCCAAGAAGCCCTGGATCGGATCCCATCATGCTCTTGGGAGCTCAGCTCCCTGTACTGCAAAATGGTGGCTGCTAAAAAGGCCTTGTGGTTTCAGACAATGCGATGCAACGTGTGGCATTAATACATGACATTAATAAATGTTTTCGTAATTAGATTTCAGCGATACATTTTGCCTGAATAACAAATTGACCAAAAATGTGGTTTCCTGAGGTCACCAAAGCAATTAGGAAATAGTGAGTGGCTTTTGCCACCAAAAAAAAAAAAAAAAAAAAAAAAAAAAAAAAAAAGGAAGAAATGAACTGTGTAAATAGGGGATACAGGAAGGTCCTCCAAGATAATGGTTTATTTCTACTCAGTAATTTTAATTTTGTTTTAAATTTTGGAACATTTTCTTTGTTTTAATATATTTTAATAAATCAGATTTATTGGTGTTGAATTTAATACTCCTAGTTTGAGTTGGGCTTTTGGGTTGGGTTTTGGTTTTGTTTTGTTTCGTTGTTCTGAGAAGGGAAGATATTGTGAAAGGACCAAAGTGCTTGGATCAAATAATCCTTTCTGAGTCAAAACAAAGCAATTATTAATGTTTCTTCATTAAAAAAAACACATATCTTCTTCACTTTCTCTGTATTTTTTTTTTTAAAGTTTAGTGGGGTTTACTTAAAAAAACCATTATTGAAATGGTTTTGGTAGAAATACTCCACATGTCCTCTTCAGTCTTGCAATATATCTGCACCTTCATAATTACTTTATGAATTTCTGTAGAACTGCTCTTTAATACTTGAGTGTTGACATCGATAGAGACTTTTGATTCTATCTCAGCTAATATTTATCTCTCTCTGATAAAACCTGACTTTATTATGTGTGTGATTGTAAAAGGTTGTAAAGAATTGTCTGTTTATTTTTTTTCCTTCTGAAGAGCTCTATATGAATCTTAGTTGAAAAATCGTAGACCAGAATTTTTCTTTCATCATAAATATGCTTACCCTCCAAAGGATAACACCATCAGCTCTCTCCTGGTTTGTCATAGTCCTGTTTTTGTTTTTATTTTTGGTTGGTTTTGTTTGTTTGGTTGGTTGGTTGGGATTTTTTGTTTTCGTGTTTGTTTTTATTTTTTTTTCCAGAAAACTGCAATGTGGTTTTATTTTAGTTAAATTCTAGAAGTGCTTCAATAGAAGGAAGCCTCAATAAAATCTAAATGTGTTCTCTCATGGTCTTTCTGGCTGGGTAATGTTCATGTTTCAGCACACTGAGGGTTTTATTTTCAAAGCATACAAGCAATTTTCCCTGAAGCCAGGGAAAATAAATGGTAATTCTACTGTTTCATTTCTGTCGCTCGTATTGCAACTGTGTCCAACAGCATGGTTAGGATCAGTTTATTAGGACAATAGATTCATACAAGAAGCAAGTTAATATATTTTTTTGCTTTAAAAGATCATGAGATCATGTCGTTATGATATTTTAATTGTTTTATTGAAAGATTAGTACTGTGTCCAGAGAAGCATCTCTGTATATAGAAAAGGCTGGAAACACTGCAGTGATCTTGAGACATATACAGGATTGACTGCTTCTGTTTCCACAACTCTGTAAACTCATAGTTTATTTGTGAACTAATACAGAGCAGGAAACTGCGATATCATTGTGGCCTCCATAAAACAAATCACTCTCAGTGAATTTAGCAAGATCTGACAATCATAAGTCAGAGTAAAATCTGAACCACTGTTTTTGCAAAGTATGTCTTTAATTTGAAAAAAAAAAAAAACAAAACCAAAAAAACCCACCATCCTGCCATGGACTCATATCTCTCAGTCCTTGTATTTCTATTGCATGAGCTCTAGCAGTTGTGCATATGCTGCCAACTGCTACCCTCTGGGATCCATTCTTCTGCCACGCCATGACTTTGAAGGATTCTCTGACTGAGTACATCTCACTCAGTGCTACAGGTCCATTCTAAGGGACTGGGACTCTCTTATACTGATCAAAGAACTCATGTCTTGGCTCATCTTGGACAAAGTCTTATAATCTCAAGGCACTTCAATCCAGCCTAAAATTGGGAGTCGGTCTCTCTGAATTCACAAGTAAGGAACTTGAAGCTTATTTCAGGTATTTGAGTATGGACAGAATAATAGAGCAATTCAGAATGAATTATGACCTTCTCATGTGACAAGGATTGTCATCTTTCTATTGATAAAGTATTAAAACCAATGACTTTAATCTCATACTTGCAGTCATATTAATGCACATGGGAGAGTAGACTTTAAAATGAGAGCTGGCACTTGAGGTAGCTGAGATCTGATTTGCATACAGCCAAGTCAAATAAACTAAATAAAACATAGATGTAAAAGCAGCATTCACACTCTTAGGGAAAAAAAAAGGGGGGGGGGGGGAAACAAACAAACAAACAAACTAGTTTTGCAAGCATGTCTGTTGAGGAGGATAAAACTTATATACTAGTAACTGAGACTGCTGTATCACTGTGAAACCTGATGATTCCGAATTTAACATGAACATGCTACTTTGATTTGTGGATCAGTGCACTGTTCTGTGGATGTTTTGTAAATTGCAGCTAAGGGAACTAATATCACTAACCCTACACAAGCTGGTCATTGTAAGGAAACATGGAGAAGGAGCTCCAACAGCATTAGTAGCTCTACACAGAGGTCTTAAGGAGTTTCTAGCTTCCAGGCTCAGTAGTGCCTCTGGCTAATGTAGCCACAATTAGTTAAGCCAATTACTTAAAGAGGTCTTCAGGCTCTCTTTCTTCTGCTTCCTTTTTCCTTGCTTTTGAAGCTGCCTCCTATTAGGCATCTTGTTCCTGCTTGTTTTCAGCTGAAGCCTCTGCATGACCACAGCAGAACGCAAATCTCTGATTTCATTCACACACAGAGTTCCTGTTTCTAACGGGGGTGGTGGTGAGATCTTGGACCTCAAATGGAGAATAGAGGGTAATTCCACAACTTGGGAAAGGGCAGCAGAAGATGTGGACTGAATTATCATGTAATTCTAAAATGCTGGCTTTGGTTGCAATCAGTTCATTAATACAGCAGTGTTTAACAGTAAAAAGGGTTCATCTATATGTACACAAATACATCTGTGATGCATACTGCTTAGCTGACATCTGTCATTGTTTCTAATTGTCACTGAGCACATTGCCTGACATCAGTCAGACTCCAGCATTTCATTAACATTTGATCAATAGTACTACTGATTTTATATAGTATCTTTACTCTGGAGGCTTGGTATGAAACATTCCTCTCCTACAAGAAACTTCCCAGAGTCTAGCAAAAGTCAGTGGAGGTGAGGAATAAAAAAATGCCAGTTGCACTGATCCACTGTGTCATGGCCACCTGTGTCTGCTGCATTTGAACCATTGTACTACATTGCAAAATGAGGTCTCTACAATTTGTTGAACTGAGATCAGGCCAAATATATTGAAGCCGTATGAGGTGTTCAATAATACAGTTTCCAAAGTCCTCATAGAGTAAATAAATCCTGTATGAATTTCATACTTGCATGGAAAATTACATAATATAGTGTATGAGGTATGTCATATTTATCATTACTGCAGCTTCAAAAGACACTGAGTTTACGCTAATCTCCTCTTGGCTCTTTGTATTGAGACAATACTTTCTAAAAGATATTGTGTAGCTTGTATAAGAGCTGTTAGTTTTACTTCCTGGAATGCCTGCCATTAAATGGCTTTTTCATTTGACTTCTCATTTGACACTTAGGAAACCAGATTCAATACTCATTTTTAATGTTAATAGTTAACTTTCACAGTGCCCGACAGCCAATTCCAAACAAATATGGAAGCTAATTCAGGAAGAAGTGCATTCTTGGTGGAAAATAACCCAGCTGACCATGCGTTGGATGCAGCTACCCCATCTTTTATCCTGTGGGATACATCATTCAACCAAAGCTGAAAAGATATGCTGATAGACCATTCATGCAAGTGAAACAGTTTATGCTTCCAGTTTACCACTGGCAGAGGATCTTCTTTTCTTTCTAGCAAAATAGCTGTCACCCACAGAACTGCTGACTTGTGATTGTAAAACGGATGGTCTAAATGCCATTCATAAGCCTATGGTGACTCATAACTTCTAGAGACTTTCGGACCATTGCCCTGAGCCAGATGGGAGACCCAGATTCTTTTAATGTTAAGTGTGATTGAAAGAGAACCTCTACCCTGTTACTGGAGCTGCTAAAACCAATTGCACAAAATACAATATTAGGCATGTTTAAAACATTTCAGGAAGAGATTAGTTAAGTGGTATGCTGGGCCTTTTCCTCCAGCTGGGCCCACAAGCAGCAATAGCAAATCCAGACTTTTCGCCGAGGTTGGTAATTAGCTCTGCCTCACTCCCAGGAGATTAATTCTCTGCAGAACAGATTATTACAGTCCAGCTCCTGTATCCATGAGCAGACTCAGTCAGCAGGCTGATTTCAATTACAGAAGTTAAGTGCTATTGACTTCTCCCATGTACAAGAAGAGATAGGCGTGGGAGGTCGAAGCCAGATAAGAAACGAGATTACTGAGTTAATCTTACAGTTATAAATGCTAGAAAGAACTTTAATCCATTATCTCCCAAAAGAGTAGCTGAAGATACATTTCTTTATTTAATTGCAATCCTTTGAACCCTTATAAACGATGACTTGAGAAGGAAGAAAAAAATCATGTGTTTCTTTCACAGAAGATGAGAAAACACAAATGTTTTGTATCAGCAATTAAAGTTTTGCATTATCTATCTTAAAAGGTTCTGCAGTGATGGAGGACTAATCAAGTTATAACCTCATATGAAGCAGAGGGTTGAGGTCATGGTTTAATGGTACAGGAGCTCAGGCAGCATTAATGCTTTCCCATGGACCTATTTCTCCACTTCTGATGACATATTCCCACGCTGTTAATACATAGCTGTTCCATAGCTAGGGCAAGACGCAGTCCACTTTTTGGCCAAAGAGAGGCTGTTTTCCTCACTGTATGCCACAGCTGGCCAAAATATCAATGTATTTGTTGTGTCCCACAATCTCACTGAATGTAGGTATACCCCATAGGGACACAAAACCTGTTTATGGCTATGTATCTGTTTTTTTCAACGCTACCTCCTAAATGTGTCCTTACTGACAGATCAACTCACAGTTCAATAATTCTAAGTAAAGCACACGGCAGTCACGAGCAGGTCATTAATCATCTCTTAATATGTAGTGTGTTTGATGGAGATCTGCTTTCTACTGTCTGAATCTTACTGAAAATGAGTAGAGATTAATTTTACTTTTAGAGTGATAACACCAATGTTGATGTTGCTGCTCCACCTTGCACATACCAAGAACACTCACAGATTCCCATGAGATGGTGTATTTTGTAGCATTTCTTACAAGGCCTATTCAGTATGTAAGAAAAATGTTCTCAGAGGAGTTCACACAGTCTGTATATCAGAAACTCTAAAGACAGATATAAAAGAGGGGTTGAGCATATTTAGTACACACCATTTCACTTTGTTGCACTGGTGGAAAAGCCAAATGTTTTTTATTCAGTGACAGCAGGGGCAGCTGAGAAGGTTGAGATGGATGCACAGGTGGGGAGATCACACAGGTTTCAAGAGCAATTACACATCTGTGCTCAAGGCCTCTCTTTCACCACAGCATTTATCTCTTTGTTCGAGCCCCCCTGACTGCAGGAGGGGTTCCTTTTGTAGCTCAAGAGTGATGCTCAAATAATGATGCTTACCATTTAGCTCTTCAGAATAACATGCAAGCAACAATTAATTCACTCTCAGAACAATCCTGTAAAGTGGGTAAACTGTTTCTGTATTGTCATGTGCAAAAGATAAGAGAGCAGATACAGAGAGGTTCAGTTCCCTCAGGACATACATCCAGATGTTGACAGAGCCTGGGCTACAACTTGGAAAACACAGTCCTTATGAAGTTCTGCAACATGGCAATGAGGTCAGAAAACTAAGTAGTGAATGCATCTACAGGATTTGTCATAGAGTGAAGAGCATAGGCAGTTTGTAAGCTGTGCTGAGACCTTCTGGTGCTCAGCTCCAAAGACCTGGAGCTCCTAGGCCCCAGCTCTCCCACTTGAAGGACAAGAGAGCTGATACAGATGTGGCTGTTCCCAACAAGGACCATTCTTTGAAGTCCAAGTGTTCAGCTTGGCTCACAGTTGGACTACGTTATAGCACAGATGTAGAGGCTGAAGTGGATTAACATATTTGGGGGTGGATCTTCTGAAGGTAGTGGTTAAGATTTGTCTAGATCATATTTTTGTACCTAGGTGACATTTCAGGTTTTCTATTTACAACTCTACTCTTTTCTACTCAGAATTTCACAATTCACTTAATTCCATTCTCAGACATGAATCAAGTGAGGATAGTAATATCCAGGTGACTTGAGGTATCTGGTGAATAAACAGTCTGAAATTCTCTAGAATCTGTTACTGACAGATACAATTTGATCTTGATTTAAAGTGGTAAAAATTCAGATTATTTATTTTTTTTGCTAATCAGTGTGTCTACCAGAGAAAAAAATTGCAAAATTCTGAAACCTTCTTTCAACATGTGTGAGAATTTTTCATTGCTACTGAAATTTTCAGTGTTCAGCTTCTGTAGGCAATAGGCTTAAGCCACTGCAGAGGTTGAGAGTTATTGAAAGTCCAAAGTAAAATTAATTTTGGTAGTGCATTATTTTTGAAAGAATCACATTTATGTCAGGTGAAAAATAAAAAGTATATAATGGAACTGGGAAAGCTGTGTCTGATGGTGAAATAAAACAACCTGGTTTAGTTCATAACTGAGATATTAAAAGTGCTTGGTATGTATGTATACATCATGAAAGCTCCACTAAACATTCCTGCTGTAGGTTAAAGCAGCTTCCATTTCCATGTAAAATATTTCTGTGTCATAATACTGCTATTTCTGTATATATGGAAACATAAAAATATGTTGTGCATTTGTATAAACAGCAATATCTTGGCAAATTTCCCCCCATACTCTCTCTGAGTGTATAGGAATATACATTATAGAAAAGGTAGAGCAGATTTGTATCCTGCCAGTTCCCCAGCCAGTACACAAATATGACTTAACCAAGTGTAGAGTAAAGCTGATGAAAGATTACAAATTATGTAGCCAAGTGTATTCCAAATGTCAGATTAACTGTGTCTAAATTTCTTCTGCTATTTGTCTCCTACGTTCTTTAAAATTTCCTTGTGGTGAAGACATCAAAATTTCCCTAGGCAATCTATTCCAGAACTCCTTTCCTTACTGTTAAAATCTCTTTCCTATTGCCAAACCTAAACCACCTCTGCTGTGATTTTAAGAGTTATTTTTGGTACCATCTTTGCTGGTCAACAATAATAATTCATTTCTTTCCTAATGTAAGATGAAAGCAACTATGTCTAAAATATAATTAATTCTTTGCAAAACAGTAGGAAATTGTGCTTTTCACTTCTTTGAGATTTCCTTGGGAATCTTTTTGGCCAGTCACCTGAGTACCCCAGGAAGAATTTCTTAATGAGTAGAAGGAATACCTCCTGGAACTCTGCCCAGGCAGTTCATCCAGTGTCATAACGAGAATTTAGGAAAAAAGGAAAGGACTTGAGCCTTCTTAGCTCCATCTGCCAGTGATTTTCCATTTCTATCAAGTGTCATACCAACATTGTGCCTTTCTTTTACAATGAATGCCTATTACCCTGCATTCATCTACTGAATCAGTTTCTTTGCCCTTTGAAAGATGCATGCCTAAACCTTTTTTTTTTTTTTTTTTGTATTTGCATAGATCTGTCTTCTATCTTTTATATCATGCATTACAAAGGTGTAATTTTTTTTCAAACACATATAATTTTTAATTCTGTTTCGCAGGCTCTGATTAGAGTCTATGAAAAACAGATAAGACTGGTTTTGGCACAAGAGTATTCCTATAATTTTCTTCCTCAAGCCATAATCAGGCCACATTTGTGCACTGACTTCTCTACCACAAACCCGAGTCTGACTCCAATCTCACAAATAGGTAACGTCATCACAAAGTCATACATGCTTGATTTTCTGCAGGTCTCTTTAAAATGCTCCATGCTTTACAGGCAATAAAGATGATATAGTTGTTGCTACTGACTTACAAGAGTTGCAGGAACTACAGCAGAAAATTAATATTGTCAGACATGATATCTACTGACTGTTTAGCCAATTCATAAATTGTTGTTTGATCTATATCCATTCCTATAATTTCTAATGATCAGTATGACTGCAGTCACTGTTGTGGTAGGTCTGAACAGGCCAAAATAGGCTTATACATGGCTTGGCTTGCCCAGACATGTTTTTCTGCTCTCTCTCCTTCTGCTATGGGGAGAAGCAACCATGGCAAAGAGGATGAAGAACCTGGAGCCACTGAGTCTAAGGACTCTGGCTTGCTTAGACTTGTTTTGCTCCTGCTTGCATCCTGTCGTAAACAAGGTACACACACTTAGCTTGTGTATGCCTTGTGCCTTTTTCCAAATTTGGGTAAAGCAAGCCTATGACTTCACTTAATATGGTCAGGCTTGGCTAACTGCCATTCTGATTGGCTATTCTGCGTCCAAAGGCCCATTAGTCTCGGGCCATATTGATAAAAGGAGATGAGCAGCTGGCACAATGTGCTCTGCCATTGTATTCATCCTTGCCTGCTGTTGCCTGATGCCATTGCTCACTGCCTTATTGTATCCTGAACTGCCTGGAAACTTCCTGCTTTGAATTTACCAGGAACAGGCTCTAAATGCCTCCACATGATCAGCCTGCATAGCCTGTGTGATGTCATGCTGAGACTGCACATTTCAAGACATCCTGCCTACAACTGCCAAGACAAGAAGCCCTGGAAGGGACACACAGACCATCCAGAGAAATCAGGACCAGATCAGAGATCATCTGACTCCTTTCCCCAGCAACCTGTGAAGCCTGGGAAGAATCAGAAGTCTCAGCGGCTGACAAGGCAATAACAGAATTCCCTGAAAGAGTTTGGGTACTGTCTGAAGCTGTAACTAGCCCTGTGAGTCAGGAGACTAATATTTGTGAGTAAATACTTAAAGCCTCTTGTAATTCACCATTGCCTTCTGCCATAAGCAGAAAGGAGCTCCTTGAGTCCATCTAGTGGACAAGTGGGGTATTGACCGCAAGTGATACACTAACCGCAGGAACCTTCTCTTCCAGTTCAATTAATGTTTATGTATTTCTGCTAGTTATTTCTAGATCTAGTTATTCCTTTGTATAAAGTTTCCATGAGCATGCAAAGAACTGACTATTATTAAAATTAGTGGTCAGGACGACGAGACTGCTGAGTATTGAAAATTAATAAACAATATTGATTTTTGAAAATTGTATCTTGCAACAATTAATTACTCCTCCATTACAACTGTGTGCTAAGCAAATCTGCCTTAAATAATAAATCCTTTCCCAAAAGAGTTTCCCAGTATACCTTGTCAAGAGTAGAAATGTCTATTCTGCAGGAAATTCCAAAATTCAATACTTTTTTCCCTGATGAAATCTAAAATGCAACTAGAAATAGTTCCAGGAACCTAATCGAGGCAACCTTTTTTTCTTTTATATTATTCGTCTTGTAAAATCCAAATATTCAGTATAATAAAATAGCGATCTTCCTAATGCACTTGGTGCTCTAATGTCAGACTGAAACTGAAATTATTTAAAATACATTAAGTATACTCTGTGCATGAATCAGAAATGCAGTCACCTTATCAAAATGTAAAAGTCAATTCCTTTAATAGATTTTCTAATTTAAATTATCAAAACTGATATTGTCCAATTAAATGCCATGATTTTTATTAATTTGTTGGGTTTTTTTCCTGTAGAGGCTAGTCAAACAATTCATTGTGTCTTTCTGCATTCTTGTAGAATGTCAATGAAAAGCAAATTAAATAAACAGGCAGGACTGAGTCATCAGAAATAATCAGTCATATGCAATTAGCCAATTAAAAGTGATTATTACTGTATTTCTCCTTCGGGACTCTTTTCTTCCTGACCTACGGACAGATAATGCATTCACTTTCTTCATTCATAGCTGAAGACTTCAGTCCATCACTTATCTCTTCCTGATGCCAACTGAAGATGGTGAGGCAGGTGGAGGAGGGAAGAAGGTGGCACTTCACCTTGTTGACTCTCATATAACTGACCTTGGCACATTGATCCAGCCCATCCAGGTCTTTCTGCAGACCCATTCAACCCGCAAGCAGACCAACATTCTCACCCAGCTTAGTGTCATCTGTAAACTCACTGAGGGTGCACTCAATTCCCTCATTCAGATCCTTGATAAAAATATTAAAGAGAACTGGCCCCAATACTGAGCCCTGGGGAACACTGCTTGTGACTGGCCACCAAGGGGATTTAACTCCATTCACCATCACTCTTTGGGCCTGGCCATTCAGCCAGTTTTAACTCAGCCGAGTGTCTACTTATCCAAGCCATGAGCAGCCAATTTCTCCAGGAGGATACGGGGAGAGACAGTGTCAAACATTTTACTAAAGTCCAGGTATAGAACACCCACAACACTTCCCTCATCCACTAAGCAGGTCACCTTGTCATAGAAAAAGATCAGGTTCATCAAGCAGGACCTGTCCTTCATTACCTGATGCTGACTGAGCCTGATCATCTCATTGCCCTGCATGTGCTGCATAAAATCATCATCTGCTCCATGAACTTCCAAGGTCAGTCTGACCCTCTGTAGTTCCCCTAATCCTCCTTGCAACTCTTTTTTGTAGACAGTTGTCACATTTGCCAATCTCCAGTCATCTGGGACCTCCTTGGTCCAGTTGATAAATTACAGAAAGCATCTTGGTGAGCAGGAGGCCTCAAGGGTGTGAATTCCACACATGACCAACAACTGGCTTGCATCTCATATTCTGGTGCTGCTCAGCCCATTTCTTGCAGTGGGTAAGGTCCTCCTGCTATCAACATCTTCCTGTCAGGGAAAGCAAGTAATGTCCACAATGTTGGTGCATCATGTTATTTCCTTTAAAAGCTGCTCCTGAGTTGTCCCTCACACCCTCAAGCTGTCATTGACATTAAAGCAGTATCTATAATGTTGGGCAAATCTTGCCATTCTGAAACCTTCTATAGTGTTTTCAAGCACAAAGTGTTTTCCACCAGAAAGGTTTGAAAACTCTATCTTTGTAATTGAGAACTTGCTTTCATTCAGTGTGGGAAGAAGCATGAAGATGATTTACTGATTTAGGAACTGGGTGGAGTAGACCACAAAGGAATAAACTGAAAACATGTGGTGTGAATTATTCTCAAAGGAGGAGGGAAAGAGGGTAAAAATCGCCCATAGTTCTCTATACATAGATCTGGATATGTAACTATATAATGCAGAGTAACAGTGAAACAAAGCACAGATGATTAGGCCAAACCAAATATGCACATTAAACATTGCACTTGGCCTCATTCCAAAACAGGCAGCAGTAACAGCAGGGAGAGATGGCTTGCCAAAATTGCATCAGACACACATTAGGGAAGGAGGAAATGAGTTTACTTGAGCCAGCTGTGACATCAAAGGGGTTGGTCTTGAAAAGGATTGTGGGAAAGGGTTCCCCCTTCGGTAAAGTTTGCAAAGTTCAGCCAACCCTTTATAAAGAGACCTAACTCTAAAGAGAACTTGAGTACTTGCTTCTTTCTTTATTTTTTTTCTCTCCTGAGGAAAACCAGCATTCTCAGTCAGTTAGAAGTGTGAAACCGGGGACAGCTACAAGAGGGGAGTGAACCTTGAGGGAAAGAATAGACAGAAGGTGTAAAGATTTGTTCAGGAAGTTAGGACTGAATCCCAGTTTGAATACTTCTTTTTCTTAAGAAAAGTGCCTTAGTAACAAGTATTGCTGTGTGCTAAAGTGATTGCAATAGATTTTCATTAAGAATGGTCTAACCGAGATGACTTAGGCAGGCAAAACTATAAGAAACTATTCACTGGTTCAACAGCTTCCCTGAACTGCAACCGGGCTAGTGGAAACTGTAGATAAAACTTAGAGAACAAAATGAGATGAGAGAGATTTTGGCATCGTTGAGATCAATGGCAAAAGTCTCACTGACATCAGGAAGACAAGAACATCTCTCAGTTCACCGGCTGCTCAGCTAAAACATTTTCCCACCTACCTTGCAATCCTGGTTTAAGGTCTGTGGAAAATTATCACAGATATGATTACTACCCAAAGATGTTCTGCTAAGGGAAGTTCCTGACTCAGCCCAACCTCAATGAAGACAAAAGATGTTTCAAACTATGTACTAGTCAGACTGCTTCTCTTTGGGATGCTTCATATTCAAGTACTTGGAAAACAGGCTATATTCAAACACTGGTTTGCTGTATTTACCAAAAGGCCTGCTTAATCTTTAACATCACTTAAACAGCTTCATTCCATCTCTCATGTACCTCTGTTGAGTGTCCTGGAGACTGAGGCTGTAAAAGTAACTCGTTCAGTGAATGTTTTCCAGTCTTTCAAAATATTATTTTGTTTCTCTTGACATTAATTTACAAGATATTAATGCTGACAAAAAAAAAAAAAAAAATCCAAGCACAATGCTATTTTAAAAAAATACTCTTTTGAAGGCAAATTTTTTCCATCTGTAATGGTATTCCAATTATGTTTAAATATATTTATTTTTTTAAAAAACTATTTTCTAAGACCATTTTTACCTTGGCTCTGCCTAGCTATGCTGTAATATATCCTTGCAAAGAAGGTGAGTATATCATAACAAGCCCATGCATAATACTCAATCTAGTGTACTCACCAAGGTAACTCAGAAGAGAGATGTAATTTAGGGTTCCCAAGTATTAGAGGTTTCATATGCACTGATAAACTAACAAGTGCCAAGAACCATTCTCCAACACTGAATCTCCATCACCTGAGCTGCTGAGTAATTTTGACCTGGATCAGCAGGCATTTGCCTACGCAATTCTGAGTGCAGCTGAGTGTTAACACCGAGAGGCAAATATTTCCAGTTTCAATTTTGGTATTACCTTCCCAGTGGCAGAAAAAAAATTGTAGACATATACACTGTAGGATATAGTAGTCTTAAATATCAAGGACTTTAAATCAGCAGGAAAATTAACTGTCCCAAAATTTGGACCTACAAAATTACTAATGCTTGAAAAGATCTCCACTGTGGTTTACACTTGATGAAGTATTTTGATGCAGCAGCACCAGTCTCTCTTAGATTTCTGTGAGAAGGAAGACACTCACATGGTATTTCAACTTCTAATCATCCTTCTTTCCTGGTAGTTGATGTAATCTGAAGGATATCTTCCCCTAGTCCTGTGATTCATGACCATTGCCTTTAATTGTGTGCTGCTCTAAAAAATTAGTAGGTTATGATGATCTTTTACTGAGAATAGTGTTACAATGCCTTTGTATTTTAATATGTATCCTCTCCTTTCTATTCTCTCCACAGTGGTTGTAGCCACAATACCATCTTACAAAAATCTCTTTTATTTAGTCATGACCTAAGATCTTAAATATCTCTAACCACATTTTAAGGGAAAAAAGCAAATCCATATCAGTTCTTTTTAAAGCAACTAGATGTTAAGGTCTATCTCCTCCCTCCTTTTACCTGAGATCCTTATACCAGCTGGGATTAAATGCTGTTTGTTAATCTTTCTATGTAAAATAGTGCGTGAGATAGCTTTTGCTACCTCATATAGGGCCCAGTTATGAAGCTTAATGAACATTTATAAGGTGCTTTGAGATTTTCAGAAGGCAATAGTTATAACACTATGCACATGTATTTATTATTACTAATGTTGTAAATCTCTCCTGTTGATGCTTCATCAGTTAGCTACAAAATTATTTCAGGTGCCAACCCAAGGACAGTAGCAAGCACTGGTAATTGAAAGTATTGAAACCATTATAATAAATATAAGAAGAGAGTATGAAATGATATAAATCAAATGTGCAATGTGAGGTGGTTGGAATAACCAATTTATTTTCACTTAAGGGTTATAGCCTTGTATAATTGGCACTGATGGTTTCTCTGTGCTTCACCACTTGTGAATTTTGTGGTCATCTCTCAGTCATAAACTGGTCTACACCCATAAGTAGTAAGTGAATTTTAAAGTAATTGCTAAACTGGTTTTTTTTTTTTTGTAGTTGGACTTTAAGTCTTGTAAGAACTTTAAAACATTTGAAATAAAAATGCATTCTCAAATCTTTATATGAAATTACCTTGGCTCATACCTTGTCTTATCTAGGATGTTCTTCTACCCAAATGAGTAGCAGAACAACTGGATAATGGCTTGTTCTGAAGTAGGGTTTCCACTGTCTCTGTAATTAAAGCTGTTCTCATGTGTATCAGATATTTAGTAATTAAGCAGATGTTTCCCGTAAAAGCCTAATAATCTAAGTAGTGACCATTTTAATATGTTTTACTATTTACTCCTCAGAAATAAATGCTGAAAGTTGCAATTCAACATTCTGAGTTTAGTTGGATTCCAGATCACTTTTCAGGCAAAGATTTTTGCAATGTAAAAGATATTTTTCTGCTCTTCTAGAAATTAAACCTAAAAGCTACGATTTCTCTGGAGTTCTTTCCTTTGATCCTGATTAATATAGTCCACAGGAAAAAAAACAAAAACAAAAACAAACCAAACAAACAAACAAAACCATTCAAATTAATGAGTTAGTAATGCTGAGGAAGTAAAATAATCTAATTGTAGGCTATTTTAAAATCTTTTCATTGATTATTAACTCTGTAAGTACACAAATGAAGCTGGATCCACTGGCCATTTTGCCATGTGTTCACTAAATCTTAGTCACAGAGGAAAGTCCATCACAATGAGACAGTATCTGTGTAGGAGAGAAGCTTACAGTGTGACATCTAGTAGTCCTTGAACAGTTTCTTTGTGGAAAGGCCTGCTAGCATTTCCTGATTAAACTGCCTTCTTAAAAGATACTTAAGCTAGACAATGAGCTCATTGTCACTGTGTTTGCTTACACCATGATTTTTGAAATGACTTTAAAGTCTTTCACCCAGGGTTAGTATTAATATTTATTCCATCTCATACATAATGAAAATAACTTGGTAAAGTAATGCTATACATGTGTTGATTAAGATTTGGTTTCTGGAGTTACATCTTTGTTTCTCTCTAAAAGGTAGTTCAGCCAAAGAACACGCACAAGATCTGCCCACAAATATCTTTTCTTTTTTCTTCCTACAATAAATAAAACCTTTCTTTTTCTTTTAAGGAAATTGAAGAACAGGATACTTTTTTTTTCCCCCCCTCTTTTTTAGCTTCTCAAAGGCAAAATAATAGAAAAATATATTCAGATCAGATGTGAAAATCTTATTAGGAACATCTGTGCTAATCAATGTTTATAAAAATGTAAATAAATTACACAGGAAGGGAATATTAGAAAAGACAGTTCTTCGTTTTCTCACTCTTCAAACTATTACATAAATAAGATCTGATCCCCCAAATCTGGAGTCACGTGAATGAGCTCTTTGAAGCTGATGCATTCACTAAACTAACATGAATAAATTGCCACTCACATGACTCAAAACTTGGATGACTGAAACTCTGATATAAATATTTTTCTCTCCTGTGCATCAGATTGAATAAATCAGCAAAAGATTTTTTTTTCCAATTTTTTGAAGACTTAGAAATCTATTTTAGATGTGTTCGAAACCTTCACTATTCCTGGTCTTGACTTCAGCTCCAACTCTAAGGCTACTCCTATTTCGGAGACTGCAAGCAGCTCACAGAAGTCATCTAGCTCACTAAAATCAGAGAACACAGCATTCTGACTTACTCCAACCATCCCATGTATTAAATGACAAGCAAAAGCCAGCATAGTGAAATCAGGTCCACCCTAACAGGAAATCATTTTGTGCCAAAGTTTTTATCTAGTCCTTACCTGGGTAGCAATTTTGCAAGTGTAACTAATCTCTTTCAGCTGAAATTTAACTGTGGTTAAAGGCAACTGTATAGTTATAATCTTCAAAAAATCTTGGAAACCTCTCTCCTAAAGGGATATTTTGGCTCTCCACAAACTGTGGGATTATTCTCTATGAGCCTTCACTATCCAAGACCATTCTGATGCCAAGATGTATAGCACAGGAAAAAGTGTTCCTACTCACAGTTGCTCTTTGGACAATTTTAAGAGCCTTGACTTAAACAGAGGAAACCTTATCATATATTCCTTAAGATCAGCACTACAGGCTGGGGACAGAGTGGCTGGAGAGCAGTCAGGCAGAAATGGACCTGGAGGTACTGGTAGATAGTAGATGAACATGAGCCAGCAGTATGCCCAGGTGGCCAGGAGAGCAAATGGCATCCTGGCCTGTATCAGGAACAATGTGGCCAGCAGGACAAGGGAGGTTATTCTTCCCCTGTACAAAGCACTGTTCAGACCACACCTTGAGTACTGTGTCCAGTTCTGGGCCCTTCAATTCAAGAGAAAAGTTGAGGTACTGGAACGTGTCCAGAGAAGGGCACCAAGGCTGGTGAGGGGCCTGAAGCACAGCCCTGTGAGGAGAGGCTGAGGGAGCTGGGGGTGTGCAGCCTGGAAAAGAGGAGGCTCAGTGGTAACATCATTGCTGACTACAACTACCTGAAAGGAGGTTGCAGACAGGTGGGAGCTGGTCTTTACTCTCAGGCAACCAGACACAGTCTCAAGTTGTGCCAGGGGAGGTATAGGCTGGATGTCAGGAGGAAGTTCTTCACAGAGAGAGTGATTGGCATTGAAATGGGTGGCCCAGGGGNTTTTTTCCCCCCCTCTTTTTTAGCTTCTCAAAGGCAAAATAATAGAAAAATATATTCAGATCAGATGTGAAAATCTTATTAGGAACATCTGTGCTAATCAATGTTTATAAAAATGTAAATAAATTACACAGGAAGGGAATATTAGAAAAGACAGTTCTTCGTTTTCTCACTCTTCAAACTATTACATAAATAAGATCTGATCCCCCAAATCTGGAGTCACGTGAATGAGCTCTTTGAAGCTGATGCATTCACTAAACTAACATGAATAAATTGCCACTCACATGACTCAAAACTTGGATGACTGAAACTCTGATATAAATATTTTTCTCTCCTGTGCATCAGATTGAATAAATCAGCAAAAGATTTTTTTTTCCAATTTTTTGAAGACTTAGAAATCTATTTTAGATGTGTTCGAAACCTTCACTATTCCTGGTCTTGACTTCAGCTCCAACTCTAAGGCTACTCCTATTTCGGAGACTGCAAGCAGCTCACAGAAGTCATCTAGCTCACTAAAATCAGAGAACACAGCATTCTGACTTACTCCAACCATCCCATGTATTAAATGACAAGCAAAAGCCAGCATAGTGAAATCAGGTCCACCCTAACAGGAAATCATTTTGTGCCAAAGTTTTTATCTAGTCCTTACCTGGGTAGCAATTTTGCAAGTGTAACTAATCTCTTTCAGCTGAAATTTAACTGTGGTTAAAGGCAACTGTATAGTTATAATCTTCAAAAAATCTTGGAAACCTCTCTCCTAAAGGGATATTTTGGCTCTCCACAAACTGTGGGATTATTCTCTATGAGCCTTCACTATCCAAGACCATTCTGATGCCAAGATGTATAGCACAGGAAAAAGTGTTCCTACTCACAGTTGCTCTTTGGACAATTTTAAGAGCCTTGACTTAAACAGAGGAAACCTTATCATATATTCCTTAAGATCAGCACTACAGGCTGGGGACAGAGTGGCTGGAGAGCAGTCAGGCAGAAATGGACCTGGAGGTACTGGTAGATAGTAGATGAACATGAGCCAGCAGTATGCCCAGGTGGCCAGGAGAGCAAATGGCATCCTGGCCTGTATCAGGAACAATGTGGCCAGCAGGACAAGGGAGGTTATTCTTCCCCTGTACAAAGCACTGTTCAGACCACACCTTGAGTACTGTGTCCAGTTCTGGGCCCTTCAATTCAAGAGAAAAGTTGAGGTACTGGAACGTGTCCAGAGAAGGGCACCAAGGCTGGTGAGGGGCCTGAAGCACAGCCCTGTGAGGAGAGGCTGAGGGAGCTGGGGGTGTGCAGCCTGGAAAAGAGGAGGCTCAGTGGTAACATCATTGCTGACTACAACTACCTGAAAGGAGGTTGCAGACAGGTGGGAGCTGGTCTTTACTCTCAGGCAACCGGACACAGTCTCAAGTTGTGCCAGGGGAGGTATAGGCTGGATGTCAGGAGGAAGTTCTTCACAGAGAGAGTGATTGGCATTGAAATGGGTGGCCCAGGGGGGTGGTGAAGCTGCCATCCCTGGAGGTGTTCAAGAAGAGACTGGATGGGGCACTTAGTGCCATAGTCTAGTTGATTGGATAGGGCTGGGTGATAGGTTGGGCTGGATGAGCTTGAAAGTCTCTTCCAAGCTAGTTGATTCTATGATTCTATGGTCTCACAAAACAATGTGATATAACTTGACATGAATTCAGAAAGCTTGGCTTAGTGGGCTGACAAAGCAAAGCAATGTAGCTACCATGATTCCATGAATGCAAGTCGTATGGTTAGATGGTGATCTGATGTGGGACAGTATTTCCATCAATTGCCCTGTGTCTAGATTGTTTCTGAAATGGGTGGCCATAGGCCAGTGATAAACATTTGGTGATGAAAGGAACTAAAATAGTGTTTCCTACATCTTCCTGGAAACAAAAGTTCACTAAAGAAAAACTGCTTCATCAGACCCAAAAGTGTTAATTCCCCGTAAATGCCAAAGGTTAACCACTAACCTCCCATGGTAGACTCCTTTAACATTTTGAAGCATTTCATGTCTCTGACAAATTTTTTAAGACATAAGCCAAGACCTATGTTAAAACTGTATGGAATTCCTACAGCAAAAGATGTGTTTTCTCCATTCACCCTCCTTCAGATTATATTATTTAACCTCCATTGATTTTTGTTTTAAGGATATTCAGACATACCATCCTAGATTAATGTCTCAAGTGGCACAACCAAGAAAGGAGATGGCACACTGAAACAGACCAATGGTTGTGGGTCTGTTTCCCTTGAGCAGCAGCCTACACCTGGTGCTTCAGGGACATTTGAAAAGCTATCACTGTACATAACACTGGAAATGTAACATTCTGTTAATAATTTAATTTGCTGTAACAATTTAATATAATCTCTAAATTGTTCAAATTAATTCTACTATTCAGCAGTTACGGAAAGTCAAGGAAAGCATGTTCTAATTTTTATTCAAGTGCCGTTCTTTGACATTACTCTCATTCACCTCTTAGGTTTGTTCACAGGGTACACGTTTCAGTTGCTGAGATCAGCTGGCCTTCTCTGTCTTTCATTATTCATTTTCACAAAATAATGTTGGGCATAACTTTCCTCTGGTGATGGAAGTGCCAGTGCTGAGTTTTAGTAACATTCAGAGCTGTACAAGTCATGTGTGTTTCTGATACGTGCATACTTTTAGCATTTAATTAAAGGCTCTGAGTTAATTACTGAGGTTTATTCTGACTGAAACGTCTCCTTTCTCTGTGTAAAGCCAAAGAAGATGGGGCAAGGTCTATTGATCCAAAGATAAGAATATAGTATGCTGAAATTATTTATGTTGTGGTAGCAACTTCTCCGATAGGGCTGAATCCCTCATCGTAGCAGTTTTCTGTCAAAATCCATCTTCATACCACTCCTTGGAGCAGGTATTTGGATGGGATTGGGGGGAAAGATACTGGAGATCTTCCATAGGCTATGGTAGATTACTGCCAGCTGTGCTGTAATTTCATTGGATACTTATCCAAGTTTACCTTGTGTTTGATTTTCCAGCCACGTTTAACATTTCCCTTCTCCAAATCAGGCTGTCAAATATTCCCAAGATAGACAGCTAAATTAGTTGTGACTTTTAATAATCTGGCCACCAACCCCCATATCCTGTGCTTTCCACTGAAGGTATTACTGGTGTGTATTTCTGAGAAAGAAAAACATGAATTTTAACCTCCTTCTGCCTTGGCTTTTGACTGTCTCAACCAGCTATTACTTTTAAACTCAACTACACAACTACCAAGAGGTTTTGTCTAATTTCTTATTTTTACATCATGGCTGCAGTCTCTAACTCCTTTTGTGGAGTGCAGAAGCAAAGAATTAAATGATACTTCACTCAGAAGAGCACTTAACCTTGAGGCTGATGCCACTTCACAATCACTGTTCATTCACGTTTTAGATACTTATTCTACACACTTCCTTTACAGTGAAGCATTTAGCCCATGTTGTGTTGATAAATAAGGTATGGTCACTAGAATACTGATAGTCACAACTTTACAATCAATTTCATCTACTAGCAAGTAATGATCAGCTCTTATTTATGAAGATGGAGTAAGGATTGTTGAGCTTTCTGAGAATATAAAAGAAACTGTAATCGGTTACAGTCCCACTCTGGAGTTACTAGCCAAGAAAGTTTCAAGCTGTGTGATTTGCTTGCACTATTTGTCAAACATGTTTCCATGCCTCCTAGAAACAAATAATCTTGACACAGTGGAAACATAAGGGATATTCCATATACAAAAAGGAGAAAGCTTGTCTTAGCCAGCTTCATCCAAGCTGTAAACCTTTTCAATAAGTTGGCTCTGTGGCATGCAGGAAACATAGGGGCTTCACTATGTATTGGGCCAAAACTCACCGTTCTTAATCCCACTGCTGCCAGTGTGGAAGGACTCAGTCTTGTTCATTCCATGGACTAAGGCCAGCAGCTTGCAACTGGGGAGCGGTGAGGTGTTTTGGCCCCATACTACTACTTATTTCTTTTTAAAAATAATTTTAAATATATGGTTTGTGCTTAACTTTAAATCCTCCAATAACCTAAAAAAAAAAATTAAACAAAAATAAAATATGTCCTTTTACACAAGTCTAGCACTTTGTCAAGTAAGCTAGCAAAAAGAAGAAAAACACTTCTTCCCATGCAGAGGCAAATTTCATTTCCCCAGAGCGAACTTGAGGAGGACAGCTGACTCCAGGGCCTGTGCCTGGACACCTACATGCATGAACAGGACAAGGTCTGCTCTCAGGAAAAAATCATCATCAGCTGCACAATCCAGTCTCCCCTAGATCCCCTGGTAAATGTCTGACATAAATCAAGTTGTTACTGTGGCAGTGAGCCCAAGACTTCTGGGAAGTACTCTCAAACAGCTGTCGTGCCAGGGAACTCAGCAACACTTCAGAAAGGGATGGAGAGCAGGCTATAATTAGGATGTCGAACTGCCCATGGTTGTTTGCTCAGAAATCCTTTGGAAACCTCAGACAATAAAAAGAGATTCACAGTGTACTTTCTGTTCAGAGACAGAGCACTCCCTCAGATCCCCTACAAGTGTGAGCTAATGAGTACTTTCTCATCTGCCCCGTTGTTTTAGTAGTCTTGCCTCACTTTGCCCTTTCCACCCTGCCCCCTTCTTTTGATATTTACACAGATTTTAGATAGTTCTCCTACAAGACAAGAGACATTCAGAAGCAAACCTCCTACCCTCCCTAGTGCAGTCTGTCCAAACAGAGCCTGCTTCCCTGGAGGAGAACATCAAAGTCTTATGACACTTTTCCTGTATGTGCTTTGCCTTATTGTTTCATCTCTTACATTCCCTTCCATTTTTATTTTTTCCCCTCTTATTGGATGTCTGTACTTTCTATTAATCAAATCTCAGAGGAAAGACTTAATGAACAGAAAATGACATCAAGACCCTTTAGTCAGGTGAATCCTTTTCTCCCAGAAATATCTTTTTCTCCCAGTAATATTCTTTTCTCAATCAACAGAAAATCTGTAAAGAAAGGGGTGATGAGATAAATTCATGGAATAGTCTCATTGGTCACAAAACCTACATCACTAGTGAGGTAAATTCAGCCACATCTGTAGTAATCCATTGGAATATTTCTTCCATTGTTTTTTGAATGGGTTTTTATAAAACAAAAGGATGCAGCTCTCTTCCACAGGTTTTCAAGGAAGTCAGACTGGTAAACATGACTGGAAGCATGATTCCCACCATAGGTCAGAAGGCAAGGAAGCCAGGCTGAGAACACATATCTGAGAGTGCAATGAAGCAGTAGCATCTACATGTTGTGTGAAATTTGGAATGGCATCTTTCAGACTTAGTTCCCTCAGCCATGCATGTTCTCACAAGGGCAATGGGAAAAGCAAGCCTGACTCTTCTGGCCAGGTATAAACCTTCAACCTTACAACAGCAAAAGGAAGCTTTGCCTTCACTGGGAAGCTTTATGCCAGCTCTGGAGAGAAATTAACACCAGAGAGCCAATATATGGATTTGTAAAGCACTAGCTGCACTTTGGGGTGTGTGTTCCCAGCACACAGTACAAGACCTTTGGAAGGCATTTAGTGATGTATTCACAAAATATGACTATCTTCCCCAAAGAGAAGGCTTCTCAGAGGGATATTCAAAGTACCAAAGAAAGATTTTTGCTTTGAATTTTTTTCTATAGGAACCTAACTCTTTCCTACAGTGGAATCCTAGAAAGTACTTACAGAAGAGTATCATTTTGTTGTAATATTTTCCATTAATTTAATCAGGGTTACTGGCAACACATTTCTTACTAGTTTTGATGGTACAGTGAGATTTGAGTAGTCGTTACAAGCTAGCAATAGCCATGATATCTGGTTGTGTGTACTAGCAAGTAATTTCAGTGTGTGACCTTTACCTGCTGCTCCCAAGGATATGGTGAGTTTGTATCCATTTCAAAGATCAGATAATTATTAGATGGTTCTCTAGGAGTAATTCTACAACAAAGCCTTTGGTTTTACAGTCCAGAGGCATGACTGAGGAGATTAGAAAGTAGTAATTCACACTCTTGATACCTGAGATTGATCTTGAAATGAACAGCTGCTTTCCCCCCCCAGAATTAGACACTTTGCATATATATCATACTGTTAGTAACCCTCAAGAACATTATCTTCACATATGCTCTAAAGAAGTCATCATCCATGTTTCAGCAAGAACTATAGTGAAAAAATAAATACCCACAAACAAGACACTTATCAAGTCCATCTTTCATAACATCGAATCAAAACTACAATGCGCAATTCATAAATTCAAAGTGTTAGAAATAAAGTGATGAAATTTGCTCATCCATCACTTTGACTATGTGAGATTGTTTCTGACA
This sequence comes from Ramphastos sulfuratus, assembly GCA_013399055.1. Lineage (NCBI taxonomy): Eukaryota > Metazoa > Chordata > Aves > Piciformes > Ramphastidae > Ramphastos > Ramphastos sulfuratus. The sequence goes on along the minus strand of WBNM01016582.1, from coordinate 141,978 downwards.
GTGTGTTTCATAGTGCTCTGATAGTGTCTAGACTTACAGAGTGAAATGATAGACTGTCTGTGCAGAACTGAGACCATTTTGTGAGCGTACTTGTCTACATACGTCAAACGCGTGATGATTTCTGGTGTTTATCCCATATGTTTTCCCAATGAAGACAATTTCTTTCTGTGACAAGAGCATGATAAGGTGACAGTTTGGGATAAGCATAAAGATTTGGATGTTCATGTTTCTTGTTTTATGTTTTGCTGCAAATACTTTGCATACTTCTTGACTCAAGTCCTGGAAAGAACATCTGTTTACTCCAAACAGGCCTGTACTACCAACTGGTAAAGGAGATTTGTCACTCACATGTATGACAGTAAGATGCTGATGTTCACTGATCTTCAGAGATTAAGTTGCTATGAAATGGCTAAAGATGCTTTTTGAACACTACTATAAGAGGTAAGTCCCAAGTCATCCTTGTTCCAGTTATCAGTGTGTTAAAAGCATTTAGTACTTATTAATTAAAAACCAAAGAAACAAACAACAAAAACCCAACAAACACTCTTTCCCACTTCTAAGCCCTCCATTTCTTATGTACAATATTTTCACTTGTCTATCATAGTGGCAAGAACATCGAGGTCAAAGTGTAGAATTCAGTGGTTCTGTCACTATAGAAATGACTCATAGTTCTACTGGAATGAAAAATAGCTTCCTAATGTTATTCAACTATTAAATACTGTTCCATCCACAGACTGGCTTCACAATTGTATATGATTTACTAATTATATATGATGAATCAACTTATATTTGGGTTTAAAAGAAACAGTTTTAGCATTCTTGGACATGGGACAAGACAGAATTCAGTGCTGACACCGGAGATTGCAATTTTTGCGTCCCTTACATGTCATGACAAATGGCTGGGACTGACCAAACTGGCAAACTGATATGCCCCAGTCTACTAACTGTGGTTTTAATGACAATCCTTGAGACGTAAAAGCCCAATGAAAGAAAACAACACTTTTGTGTCAGTGTATTTCCAAGGGCTAGTCAGAAATAAGGAATCTGAAACACTATGTTATTCATGTTGCCATAAATCTTAAGAAAAAAATTAAAACAGCTAAGGCAGCAGATTCCATTAGCACTAACTAGTTAGAAGGAATAAAAATAGAGAACACAGGCAAAGATTAAATTGTGAATTGCTTTTGTGTATAACTGCAAGAGAGGATTAAGGTTTGTCTATACTGAGTAATTTCTTCTACGCAAAGTTAAGAAGTCAAAGCTCGTGCATGTCAGAGAAGGGCTTCAAGATGTTTTCACAGCTGAGAGTGAAGTCAAGAGAGTGAGAGTATTTTTCAGTTGTCATCCTAGATTTCTACTTTTCTTCTGAAGAGCATTCCAGTTTATTCTGTAAATATTTTAGCCTTTTGCTCATCTGCAAAAAGCTAATCGACTTGCCCAGTGTTAAAATGCTTAAGAATGAATCACATATATGAAAATATATTTGACATCTTTACATATTTAACAGCCTCACTGCCTAAACTGAGCTGGCTTTGTGATCAGCAATTGGAAGCCCAAGGGCTTCAGGTCTCTGATGATGATTTGCCATTGCAAATGCATGTTCTCTGTAAAAGAATGTTTTGCTCATTGACTAAAAGCATAGAGAGCAAAGGTATGAGGGACGGAAACATCCCAGAGCTTGCTTGCTTGCTGAACTCACTGATAGGAACGCAGACGTAGAGGCCAAGGGGGAGTAGAAAACACCTGACACCCTCCACTTGACTTAGTGGATTTGATTAGCAAATTAACAGGATCCAGCTATCAGTTCTACTGCACTGCAGTGAAACACCTCAGGCATGGCCTAAAGTTTATCTTTCTCCACAAAAAAAGAGGTGACCAGTATTGCTAGTCTCCACAGTAATTTCAATTTTGCTCAACACCAAATCGATGTGTGAAAGGAAGAGGAAGAGGAAATCCTTGTGAAAGATGCTCACATACCTTACCTTTCTGGTGGACAACTCACCAGTGCTGCATCCTGCTGAACAGATGTTTATTTGCTTTGAAATGGAGCCATTGCACTGTGAAAGGTCAGATCCTGATAGGAAATCAGCATGTTGGAGGCAACATTACTTCCTCAGTGTGCTCAGTGTGCTAGCTTTTAGGACAAAAAACTGAGAGATGCAGTTGCGCTCCTAACCTCCAGGAAGGCAGCTGTGGGCATCTGTGCCTTGTGCTTGTTTAAATATCATTATGTCATCATGTGCATAGGGCTGCCATCCCCAGAACTGCATGGACTTCAGTAATGCTGCACGGGGCATATCCTGGCACTTAGCATGACCAAGGACAAGTTTAGAGGCATGCTCTGAAGTTAATACATCCCCTGATTGCAAATCTTTATTACTTTTTAAGTGAGCCAATATAGTGTAATGCAAAATGGCATTATCACTAATGAAATAAGATAATTACACTAATGGCATGACCAGTGATGCTAAGTTCACATTGTACAACTTGTAATGAGGCTTCTGGATCAATAAGCAGCTCTTTCGCTGCTCACATCAGGCATACAGGGTATAACACTTGTGAGAAAAGCCTTTAGGAAATGCAGAAGGTTAACTCCAAAGATGCTGGGACAATTGTCCTTAAAGTCCAGATATTCTTCTAGTTGCATTCATCAGTCTTGTTACATGTTTCATTAAACAAAGTGATAGAACTGTATATTAGAAATCCCTGAACCTGAATTGTGCTGGTTTTCATTTATTTCATTAAAACTAAAATTGGCCTTGTGATTATTCTTTTGAAAAACTAAATGTTATTCTTTTGAAAAACTAAATGTTATTCTTTTAGCTACCATGGAAAGTTCACCAATTTTATTCACAAAATCTTCTTGATAGGAACTTTCCCAAAAGGTGAAGTATTTTTCAACCTTTTACATTTTTTTTCCTCAAAAAGAAAAAAAATTAATTCCTGTGGAAAACTAATTGGAAAAAAAAATCTCTAATATAGCAAGTTAAGTAAACAAAGCATTTCTCTGTGTCTCTGTCAACTGTCAATGAACCATGAGAAAGAACATAAGGACAAAGGCAGATAGTAAAATCTTTTGTTTGCCTATTTCCCTAAGTAGTAATATCTTTGTTTCCTGTGGACAAATTCTGAATAGTACATAAAACTATGGTTTACTTCTTTAGGACTCAGACGAAATACAAATAAATATAAAAAGAAACTGTTTGGAAAGCAACTTTGCAGTTGTGTCTCCTCCTACATTACAATTTCAGAGTGTACAGCTTTTGTCCAGCTCTACATTGCACCCTAGCAGCAACATAAAGGGGATGTAAAACCAATACTTGTCCTCCTGGGATTTCCTCCAGCTGTTCTTGATGGGGTAGTGAATGTCTAAGGAATCTGAGTTAGAGGGAGAAAATGGATGTGGTATAAGGCAAAATGATCTGAGCATAGGAACTGTCCTTACAGATTGAGATAACCCAATATCAATCAGTGAAAGCAGTCTCCAGACTGCCTTAACTGCAATCCTGGATGGTCTTGGGATATTGCTATTGATGGAAACAACATTAATACCATTGGCAAATTACTCATGGGACTCAAGAGCACTCACAGGGTTTAGTAAGACTCCAGTAGTAAGACAGCAACAATGACAAAAAAAAAAAAAAAAAAGTACAGGGCATGACTTGAAATATCTTGGTAATGATTTTTTTCACTGAAGTTCTTCACTATATACTCAGGAAGGTGTTAATAAAAGTGATACCTCAGAAATTGTGTTGGGTCTTCATGGCCTAAAAGGCAGGGGTAAAATATGATTGGCAACTTTACTTAATAATGAACAGCACTCAAGTCATGTTTTGGTTTATTCTCAAGCCTTTATTTGCCATTCTTTAACTGGGTTGAAAAATGATTGCTTAATTGCAGTCCCGTTGGGCCCATCTCAGAAATGAGATGTATGTCTCATAAGCCTATTCCTCTGAGTTATGTTTTAAATAAGTTCCATGTCAGCTAGGATATTTAGATGTACAACTGATGTTGGGTAAGAGCCTGTGAAATGAACCTGGTGAAAAATGGGAATTTCCAGTTTTCTGAAGGAATTATTTCATGGTGAGGCATATTTTCATCTAGTTTCAAAATATTGTAGCACAGACAGTCTAAATGTTTTAACTTCATCTCTTATCTGAAATACAGAATTTTGTTTAAGTTCAACATTATTAATATTCATTTATTATAACACCACTACAGGAAATTTCTATTTAATGATTATTGTTCAAAGTAGAAACAAAATTTGTCCCCATGTGCCTTTTGTTTTTGTTCTCTATGTGTAGTTTCCTACAATTTAATAAAAATGAGGTAGTTTGATCTAGAAGGATAAATATTAAAACATAAGTAGTGATTCCCTAGTGATTCTGAAATAATGGTAAAATAATATAACCTGCCATTACAATATGAGGCAGTAATTAAGTAACATAAAATAGAATGAAAAAAGGTCCAAGCTGAAGCTAAAAATGTCAAAAAAAGACCCCTTAAGACTTTTCCTGAATGTAAACAAACTTTAAAAGTTCTATGATTTTCAGTTTAATTTTCCCAAAGGCCTTTTCACTGAGATTTAAATTATTTGGGAAAAAAAAGCATTCCTTTCAACAAAACTGTTCTTCAATGTACAAAAAGATTTCTGCTCCACTGCTATTAGGAGAAACAAAAAAAACATGGCATAAGATATACAACCGTGGCATAAGATGTGCAACATAGCTCAGATATCTGAATGCCCTTCTGCTCTTCTTTGGACTGGGGAAACTATGCAGTTATGAGAGAGATGTAAAAAACTGCTAAATACCACTCCTAAATCTATTCTTGTTAATCAGCAGGATATTTGACTTCAAAACCAGCCCATGCAAAATTTCAAGTCCTGCAGTCTTTGCTGCTACCATCCAGCAGAAGAGCTGAGCTTAGAATTTGATGTATTTTATAACCTGTTTCATTGCCCCTACCTGGAAACTTAATTTTAGCACCGCCAAACAGAAAATAAAGCACCACCTGAAATTAGCAGTAACAGAGTAACAACATATATTTAATTACAAGTTAAACGTGAGCTGTAAACCCCCTTTCTGCTTTTCACAAAAGACATTAACATGAGACTCGAAGGCATGAGACAAGGTATAACGCAGGTAACAAGTGTTTATCAACCAGTGGGATCCTCCACTTGGACAGACTGTTGAGAGAAGCTTTAGACTTTAGAGAAGAAAGCATTATATGCAAAGATGTGCCTGAAGATAAGTCAGTGAAATATTTAAGTGTTACATGGCAGCCTGGAGGAGATGATTGTTTAGTTTTTATGTGTTTGAATAGTATCAACCAGAAGATCAAAACAATGGTGCTTGTTTACACTAAAGAGTGGATCCAGAAACGAATGCTTTGTTTCTTAGCTTATCTTTTTACTAAGCTAATAGCAAAATATATATCAAATTGTAACCACCATGATATTTCCCTTAGAAACTTCTTTTCTGACGTCTGGCTTAAAGACTTTCGAATCAGAGACTCTACCTTTGCTCTTGGGCGACTTTTCTTCTATGAAATTCTAATTGCATTTTTAACCAATTCATGAGTCTGCCATCCAGAATCCTGTTTGTCATCCAGGTTTATTACCCAGATTTTTCATTCAGAATATCATTACAAAGGCATTCAAAATTTTACCTATATTATCTGTACAAACTAATAAAAAGGATTTTGCTTTAAATGGACAACCTCAAACTTCATTTTTTTAGTTCCCTGGTCTTTTTATCTACCCTTTTAAAAGCTATTGCATAGATAGTTTGATGTCAATAGAAAATCCATTATATACACAAACCAAATCTATAAATTTATATATATATATTTATATAAACCAAATCTATACATTTCAGATTTTTTTTTCTCAAATTGGAGTTTAATGAACTTTAAGCACACCTACCATTTTCCTAATAACCTATTTCCACAGCGAAAGCTTAATTCAGGAAATAGAAATGTGAAGCTCTGTAATTCTAGGTAAAGTAATTTCTGATTTGAGAAAAAAATCAACTCACTTCTCAAGTGGGAAAGCAGAGTAAGCCTTGATTGAAGGCCATGAGCTAATCCCATTCTACAGTTATTGAGGACAGTTAAAACATAATTTATAAAGTAATGATTGTTTAAATTACCTTATTGAGTCCATTTGCCAATCCCTAATCATTTTTTATTGCTGATCAGAGGAAATAACTTTGTTATTGGCATCAGCTTGTCTATACAATAGATTTCAGCAAGAAGCACTTAAAAATCCATATCAATCTACTATTCTTGCTTTGATTTGTTTCCACTTTTTTGCTTAAATAAATAAATATTTATTTTTTAAAAGGCTTTTCAAGACTTTTCAGGTTCAGTCTTTGCAAAATTATCATTTGAATTCTAATGTCAAGTAATTTTAAGGTGTGTGAGTTATTGTCTGTGTGTTTGCATTATTTTTAATATTGTCAAGCAAACATGGCAACTCAGATCCTGAAGCTGAGAAAATATCTTTTTGTGAAACACACACAAATTAACCTATTTGACTGGTCACTGTGCTGCTAAATCAGCTGCTTCTGTTCCTGTGGTAACAAAAGGAGTTACCCAGGACAGCACTTTTCAGTGGAGATAAGTTGGAGACAGAATGATGCCATGTAGTGGGTTTAACCTCCCTGGTTTTTAAATTTTCTGTATTTCCAGATTAATTCCCATAGATTCAACTGTCCTACCTCTCATGGCAGGTCACTGTGGAGAGAGGATGGTGGAACCAGAGCCTTCAGTTTTAGTTTTACCTTACATTTTTTCTACAAACTCTTGCCATCAACAGCAGATAACTTCTACTCCACCCACGAGTTTTTATGCCCTTTCCCATAATCTCTACCTCACCTCCCCCACTGCCCTGGTCATTCTTCTCCTCAAGGTAAAGAGTGTCCATGGAAGTCCATGCACTGTGTGCAGTTCTGGAGCCCCCAGCACAGGAAGGACATGGAAGTGTTGGAGCGGGTCCAGAGGAGGGCCACAAAGATGCTCAGAGGGCTGCAGCAGCTCTCCTATGAGGACAGACTGAGAGAGTTGGGGCTCTTCAGCCTGGAGAAGAGAAGGTTTCCAGGAGACCTTATAGTAGCCTTCCAGTATGTGAAGGGGGCCTACAGGAAGGCTGGGGAGGGGCTATTTATAAGATCTTGCAATGACAGGACAAGGGGCAATGGGTTTAAACTGGTAGAGGGAAGATTTAGACTAGATGTTAGGAGGAAGTTCTTTCCAGTGAGGGTGGTGAGGCACTGGCACAGGTTGCCCAGGGAGGTTGTGGCTGCTCCCTCCCTGGAGGTGTTCAAGGCCAGGTTGGATGAGGCCTTGAGTAACCTGTACTAGTGGGAGGTGTCCCTGCCTATGGCAGGGGTTTGGAACTAGATGATCCTTGAGGTCTCCTTCCAACCTTACCATTCTATGATTCTATGATTCTATGAAGTCTTGCACTCAAATCCCCTCCCAGCTCCGCAGGATCTTCTTTAATTTAACTGACAAAGGCTATGGTCTTTAAGTAAATTATAGCTTCTTTGCAGTTAGTGCAGAAGCCAGGATATACTACTCTAAAAATACACTTCCTAGTCTTATTTAAATACCTTTTGTTGTATTGTGGATGTGTTATGGTTGATACCCTCTACTAGCAAGATATGTAAAAGATATACATGTATGAATAGTACAGCTATATGGCAGCCAAGAATGAGTTTGGTTGAACTAGCCAATATAGATATTGAAAAACCTTGTGTTTCAGAGTAACTGGAATTCCAGATACGGGTTATCAGATCCAATTAACTCATCAAGAGAGAGAGAGATGCAATTGTCACACATGGTTTAAAATTACAGCAGAAAAAAAAAAGAAAAAAAGGACAGACTTAAGAAATCCTGGTTAGCTATATAAAAATTAAATTAATGTTCTCCATAGACGGCAGTCATATATTTTCATGTAGTAAAAGTTATCTGATTTTGCCTAAATGGGGAAAACATTTTATAAGTAATATTTATATTAATGATGTATATTAGATTGTACATTGATTTCACATCCCTCTCTGAAAAGCAAGTGTCATCAGCTGACCCACAGCAAAAAATAACCCTTACATGCATTTGGAAATAGGTGAAAAATGTGACCCACGGTTACAGAAAACAAGTGAGAAAACACGGAATAAATTAAAGACCAAATAAAACATATCAAAGTTCTCTCGATTGATAGGTCTGAAAAATTACAATGAATGCCAGCCCTTCAATGAGAAAATGTAGACCAAAGCCTTTCAGCATGATGGAGACATTCGTTGCAGACATTTTCAAAGCCACCCAAGAGTTAAAACTGCAGCAACCTGGGAGTATTCTGACTTTTGCCAAGGGTTAGGGAGCTGCACTTTGAAAAGCAGCAGGGACTCCTGAGAGCATATTACTTTACCATTCAGTATCAACAGGTAGTTTGCAAGATCTGGCCCACAAGTGATCATCACGTTTTAGTGAATGGTACTTAGTGAAGTAGCTGGAGGCTAATTTTAAAATCCTTTCATGTCATGGTGAATTGCAGTGCTTGTAACTGGCAATAAGATAATATACAGAGCACAGGCAGGACTGGCACATGTGGAACTAGTGAGACGTGAAGCGCCGTTGTGTGTATTGCATCATCTTAGTGTTCTTCAGTGTTAGAGGTGTCAGTAGCTCATCCTTAATTTGCTTTGATCTGTTTGGATGTAGAGTGACCCTGTGTGGTAACATTAAGCACAGTATAGGACATTTTCTTATGAGCTAGGAAGCCACACACATGATATATTTTATCCTATAATAGTGACAAAGAACAAAGTCACATTCTTTCTAAAGATGAACAAGGAAATGGTGCATGACCCTCAGGTCTGCTCTTCTTCCTTTCAACTACTTGTGAAATATTTTGTTTGTTTGTTTCAGACATGCAGGAATAGTAAATGGCTTCTGTCAGAGGTAATATTTCCGGAAATCTAGAGAAACAATCAGTAGCTGCTGGGTAATTTGTGTGTTTTTTTCCTTGTGTTTATTTGCTTTGCCCAAGTGTTTTTTCTACTATCTAACCAGTACTGTTATAATTATAAGCTTTCGAAGCAGGCAACCTGGCCTTTTGGTGGTATTTCTAGGGTTCTACCTTATGCCTTAGTCTACTCCCCAAACTTGTCATCCCAGACATAATTTATTGCTGGTTTTATGTCTTCACCATGTATCATTATTTTGATCTATTTTACAGGCCATTAAAACTGTGAAAACGTTTTGCATGTGCAAATTCCTTTGAAATCATGGAAGCTGAGCTTACAGGACTGTTCATACTGCGCTGTACCCCAGATCCCAAGCATGTTTGGCATCACTCTGTGGTCTGGATGGCTGCATTGCCTCAGCTACCTTTGGAGATGCATTTTTAATTATTTGATGGCAGCAAAATGATACAACTTTGTCCTGTTCTGCCGAAGTAATGGTGTAGAACACAGCGTGCAACAGATTTGTTGTTAACACCAGAATTAGATTAACTGTAAGTTTTGATTTAAAGCAGACACCTCACATTCCGTAAAGCTGGTCTTGCTTCAGAAAGGCTGTATGAGATTTTTTTTTTTAAATAACCCAACAAAATTAAATAAAATAACACTCTGTTCAAGCTATTGAACCAGTCTTTCCACAGAAAAAGGAAAGACAGAGGGTTTACACTTTGATCTAACAGCTTTAATGTGAAAAAATGGAGAGGAAAGACCTAATTTGTTGGTTTAGGAAAGTAATACCACTCATTAATCAGAGCACTGAAGAGAGAAAACGTAAAGTGGCCTGAGTTGGTTTTTATCACACAGGCCTGATGATAAAATATCCACTTCCATTGGAAGCCCTACCCTTCCAGCATCATTGAATACACAGTAATTCAATCATGACTAGGAATAATTTATTTGTAACAAGGAAGGCTTCTGTTTCTCCATAATGAGTTGATTATATCTTGTCAGAAGAACCTTAAACCCATCAAATGTCAAATGAATTATATCAAACATATTATTTTCATAGCAGCTGGATATGAGTAACTGATGAAACAGAGCTCTCTATTTTTATTTTGTACTGTGAATGATAAAATGTAGCTCATCAAATGGAGTCTACAATGCAAATTCATGCAGGTCTTTAATTTCCTACCTTTAAAAGGTCTATTTCATAAATATGATCCACTCATTTACTCAAAATATTAAGTCATAATTTGCTGAGGAAATTGAACACCAGAACATTCTTCAATAAAATATTTGCATAGGGTGTTGGTTTTTTTTTTAACATTCAAATGAAAGTAACCCCTGTTCATGACACATGGCCTGATAATTCACTTATCCAAAAAATTAAATTTGAGATAACATTTGATCCCATCTATCTCCAAAAACACTTCCTGGAAAAAGGAGTGTGGCAGAGGGTCTGTTCTAAAGCCAGAAGGTGAGAAGCAGCCCCCAAAAAAACAGATGTGTGGAAGGCCCAGAGGAATTAGCTTTACCTTGCAGCCCAGAGCACGGCTTAGGGTGCCTGCCTGCACTGGTTATGGCACCTGCTTATGGCTGGACCTCTTTAACCTGTCTGCTGCTCCATCTCACTGAAGCCCTTAGCACAGGGGAGAGGGAGAGAAAGATGAGATTCTCATAAGTGCAAATGGAAGAAGAATTTTTAAATTATATCAAATAGACTAGAACCTGCATCAGCTGCTGGTAGATTATTAAAACAGATCCAGACCAGTTTCAGAAGTATGAGGTCCTTGCTTACTGTTATACGAAGCACCCTGCTTTGCTGAATATTTTGATATATCACAATCTTCTTTGAAGTGGACTGGGTTCAGTTGTCAGAAGGAAAGAAGAGATCGTCATGTATACAGGGAATAATTTTCCCTAGATGAGAGTTGGAGAAAGTAAGAGAGAATGGGTGGTTCATATTCATCCACCTGTCAGCCCTTCTAGCTAATCTTTCATGGGAACTGGCCTCTTGCTCTGTTACAGCTGAGTGGATAATGTTGGCTCACTTTCAAAGTAAAAATATCCATCACTTGTTCAGTTTATATTGTAGCATTTAGCTCTTTCACAGAAACAACTGTTGTGAGCAGATAGAAATTGTAATCCCTTTTTATGATCTTGGAATGTTACCTTTTAAATGGGATCTCTCTATACATAAGGTCTATGACCTTGTGATGTATAAAACAATGAGTTTACTACTAGCCTCTAAATGAAATGGGGTGAACCCTAAGTTGCATATTGGAATGTGTTGTCTGCCACTCTGCATGGGAACAGCAGAAACTGAGCTAAAGAGATGACTTTTCCTTTTACCTTGACCAATAACTTGAAGAGCCCCCAGAATTGATAGAAACTGAGAGCTGAGGAGGCAGTGGAAGTAAACAGGCAAGGTAAAAGAGAAGCAAGGACTCCTACCATGTTGTAGGAACCAGCTCTGTGACAAATTATGCTTTTGACACAGCACCACTGGTGAGACACTGGAACAGGTTGCCCAGGGCCAGGTTGGATGGGGCCTTGAGCAACCTGTTCTAGAGGGAGGTGTTGGAACTAGATGATCTTTGAGGTCCCTTCCAACCTTACCATTCTATGATTCTATGAATGTTTAGTAATGGGATTTTCTAAAGGTGACTGGGCAGCAGAAGGTAGCATCAAAGATGTTTCTGGTTGTCGTTATAGATGACTGCACCAAAACTAAGTAAGAATCCAGGTAAGACTTCACTCAGTATCAGTGAAACTGAAGCTAATGCAACTGTCTCTGATGGTGATCCAAGCAACACATATAGAGACTGAAGACAGACCCTAAATACTTGGACCACACTGAGAGCCATATCCAAAACTCTGACACTAATGTGTCGGAGACAAAGAAGAAGTAAGTAGGGTTTACTTCTAAGAAATCCACACACTTGGACAGGGAAATGAAATAATGTCTGAGTACCACAGGATTTTTTTCCCAGATCTCATGATCCTTCTTATTTATAAAGTATTTCTTTGTTTTATACAGAATCCCTGTGCTTACAGCTAAAGAAACACCACTTCTGAAGATAACCTCGTGGAGGTATTCTTTTTCCTCGCCTTTCTGAGTGTGAGACTCAAGCTAAAGGTGTTTCTTTGTTTTGCTAATAAATGTAGGTGTTTTGAATTCAACCCTTCTTGCTTTGAATAATACATTGCCGAGAAAGAAAACATGTCTGATCATGGAGTTAATTAATAGAAACAGTCTCATCTTATTCATATGAACACTCTGCAATAAGTGTAAACATTGCTAAGTGTAAGTTTAATGAAGTAGTTGTTATCAATAGTGGGTTGGAGCACTTTCCTCCAGGTATTATGGTAAAATAGTGCAAGAAGACATGAAAGTTGTTACTCAGCTTTTTCTCTACTCCTACCTATACATTTTGGTGGGATCTGTAGGCAAATCCCAGATCAAGAGCAGGGAGGTGTCTTCCTTCAGCTATTCAGACCTGAGTACATTATTTGGATTTGTAATCAAATACGGTGGCCAGTTTAAAAGGCAACATAAGATAAAGAAATCATATTTGTAAAGAAAGAACAAAGTTTCCTCCAGTTCATACTAATAGCAATGAAGGAAAACTCAATTACTACTGGGAAAACACGCATACATCTAGTAACTGCTACTCCTGGTCAGAATGGCAGACGTGAAATGCAGTGCCAGAACTTCAGAGCTGTTACTTTGTTCTGTTAACAAACCTGGTGCATTATTAATATGATAATTCTATCAGTGAATGGAAACAGTCTGGAATTTTCCAGAAGTTTGCTATTTTAAGAGAAAGTTCTAGAATAATGTTCTGTTTGAAAACTTGCTAAGGACAAAATTATGTTCTTACTGTATTTGATATCTTTTTTTTTTTTTTTTTCTTACCAGGCTGATTTCTCAATTTACAGATTAATGTGTGCAAAACCTTTATTTCTTAGTACTTTCCTAATGTATTTCTCATTCGTGTTGTTCTGTAAGATGAAACTACCTATTCCAAAGAGATAGAGTTATGAATGCATCTCATATATTTTTATCATACTGATAGACTTAAGTCTTCATTAAGATCAGTGAAAAGCCAAAGTGTGTAGATGTGTGTAAACTTCAGTGAGAGCTGTTCTGTTTCCTACACCCTGAAGGTAAAGTGGGCCTCCCACTTCTAGAGTCAGCTCTTCAGGAAACATATATGCCACTACATTCTAACTGTCTAGATCAAACTGAACTGTGGTTATAGTCAAGTACTTAACAGCATTTCACACTTTGCCCGTCATCTGGATTACATAACAATGTGCTGATTTTATAAACAGCAACTACTCATTTTTGTGGCTGAGTTTTACTGGATGCACAAAAGAAACATCTGACAAAATAAAGCTGGAGACAGGAAAATTGGATGCAGAGGAAGGGCAGGCATTCCTAGGCATATGTAAAACCAAGTGGTGCCAGGATTTGCAGACTCCAGTGCCACCATGCAAGGCCCTCCCATACATTTCCAGGCAAGAGACTGTAAGAACTCACTTTCTTGTGGTGTTGAAACTGCTTTTGCTTGGCACGTGCTCTTAAAAACACTGCAAATACCCTTTACACCGTTAAGTGCATGGGGGGGAGGATATTTAACTATTCAGCTGCAGAAAGTTAGTGATGCCAAAAAGCACTGAAAAAATCAAAAGAACTCACATATATAAACACAAATGTTGGACGTTTAAAGAAACTGGTGAGGCAAGCGCTCAAGTAGCGTAAATCAGAAGGGTCTGTTGGCTTCAGCAAAGCTCTTTCAACCTGGGCTAATTTGGGCTTCTCAAAGGTAAAGACCTCTAAAACAGAGACCCGTATTTGTGCACTATTTGAGCTCTGCTGAAACAAGTTTCTCTGAACTAGAGTTTTAGTGTGGGATGTGTTGCAGTGTGTGATCGTTGTTACTGCTTCAATAACATACAGCAGAATGGGAACTCAGGGAGACCTTTTAGTGCTCTGTTTCATGCTACGACATGAAAGTGATAGGAGTAATTTCTGTTGGATATGTCAGATGGAGATAGTGGAGAACATTCATAAACTCAGCTCCCATGAAGAAGTTCTGAACTACCATTTTCTGTGGATTTCTGAGAGCCAGGTGAACATAAATGCCCTGTATTGTACTTACAAGATCATAGAATCACAGAATCATAGAATGGTAAGGTTGGAAGGGACCTCAAGGATCATCTAGTTCCAACCCCCTGCCATAGGCAGGGACACCTCCCCCTAGTACAGGTCACTCAAGGCCTCATCCAACCTGGCCTTGAACACCTCCAGGGAGAGAGCAGCCACAAAAGATCCTTTGCACAAATGAGATACTGAGAAAAGTGAACACTGCAATTAAACAAGGCCTGGTCCAAGATCCTGCACCTGGGTTGGAGCAACCCCAATATCAGTACAGACTGGAGGATGAGCTGACTGCAGACAGCCCTGCAGAGAGGGACTTGAGCATACTGGTGAAAAGCTGGACATGTGATGACAACATTCTCTCACACCCCATAAGGCCAATCATTTATTGATGTCCACCAAAGGAGGTGAGGGCAGCAGGGGAATGGAAGTGATTCCACCTCTCTACTCTACTCTTGTGAGGCCCTACCTGAAGAACTGCATTCATCTCTGGGGCCTTCAGCATAAGACAGACATGGACTTGTTGGAGTGAGTCCAGGGTCGAAACACAAAAATGATCAGAGGGCTCAGACATGTCTCCTATGAAGAAAAGCTGAGAGTTGGTGGTGTTCAGCCTGGTGTTCAGCTGCTCCAGAAGCACCAAAATGTTTAGCAAGGTGGAGTCCTTCCTTATTGTGACTTTTCAATAGTTAAAGTGGACCTATAAGAGAGAAGGGGGAAACACTGGTTTTAAACTGAAAGGAAGACATTTTTAGCAATGAGGGTGATGAAACACCAGTGTTCAAAAGGCAGGATCAGTACAGCCTGTGTAAGTGGCCATGTTCCTGTGTATCTTGCACAGCCCCTCCATAATGCTTGCTATAGGAATCGTCCCAACCCTTAGCCCTGTTTTCTTCCAAACCAACTGATCTTTTACAGGTAGGGATAAGTTAAAGGTGGAGTGTTGCTTCTCTTGTTTGATTCTTATGTCATCCAACATGACCTGTGTTACTCTTCATTCTGTGAAAGATGTTAATCCATTTAGCTATGACATTTTTTGTATTCATAGCATTCTGAAGATAGCACTTATGAAAGACCCCACGAGCAGCTTATGTAGTGGGTTCAGAGATGATGTGCTACAAGGCACCCCTCCAGGGACCAATCCAGTATGACAGACTTTCCTCATCTATGAAATGTAGGGGATTTGGGAGTTAGAAAAGGGCTTAAGAACAGTAGCTCACTGAGAATAAGTCTTGCATGGATCTTCACCACTTATCTGTAGAGTCAGATTTAAGCTACTGCATCCAGCAAAATTCTTAAACCTGATGCAGAGCTTGTGGCTGAGACTTTTCCTCTTTCTTTCTTTTTTTTTTTTTTTTTTTTTTGTGACTCATTGCCAGACAACATGGAAATTTTAAGTAATTTCAGGAAAGCTGGTAGGAAATGTGCTGTTGGGAGAACTTTCAACACAGTAGGTAGGATTTTTTTTTTTTTCAGTAGGAGAAAACCTTTTATTTTTTTTTAAATTTTCTTTTCTAACAATACATGCCTGAGTTTATGGAAAGCAGTCAGGTCTGTGATAAACATATGGAAGAGACTTTCACTTGTCAATAGATTTCTCTTTGTTCCAGCTGTCTGCAGCTTCTTATCCTTGAAATCCGGTTTCTTTTGTTGTCAAAATTTTTGGCTGTGAGAGAAAGTTCCACCTTTTTACAGTAATTTAAAAACACCTGTCATCATATATTTTCATATGGCAGTTAGACTGGAACTAATCCCTACATAGCCTGCTTAATACAAGGTACTCAACAGATAGGGGGTTTGCATTTCACATCTCACTGCATTTAGAACTTAATTTTACTTCTGATATTTCCATAGTATGTTTAAATGTGTCTTTTCTTTGGCATGCTTGTTTTTAAATGATGTTTTTAGGGAACAAAGATGAGTGCTATATTTTTTTTCTTTTAAATAATAATTTCGCTGATTGTCACAGTTCTTCCCTTTGACCTGCTTGAACCTCAGATGTTGTAAGCAGTACTTGTTCTCCATGGCAAGATGAATAGTTGTGTGCTCACATTTGTATTGTTTCAAGGATGAGGAAAAACACTTAAACATATGCTTCATTTTAAGCATGTGTCTATATCCTGTTGTTAACCAGACACCTTCAGTGTTACGTAGAGGCAAATAAACAATAGGATAACAAACTTTAATTTCTAAAAATATTTTCAACATGTCATTTGTTTTTCTGTGCTATTAATATACCATTATCATGTTAATAATTACATTTGTTTATTCAGAATCCTTTTGTCTTCCTTCCTGACTGGAAGTCATTAACTATTTGACCTTTCATAGGCATCTTTTATTTTATCATATAGTCTGTTGGTCTCACCTTTATTTCCAGTTCATGATGTTTTGTGGCTTTGAATCATCATTATAAATATTTAAATATATTACATTATCCACACTTTTTATTTCTAGACCATGAATACTTCTATCTGTACATGGCCTGTACACAGAGAGTTAGCTGACTTAGAGATATGTACATATTTTTAAGTCTATAGATACATAAAATCCAACCCTTTGTCTTGAAGAGCAATGAAGTAGCAAGGTCAAGTAATCATTAGTTAGGAAATGCCATTATTATGGATAAATATACAACTTCAGTTAAACTATGAGCACAAACATTATCAAATAGCCTTTAAAGAACAGATTTTTTTTTTCCTGTGTGCCCTGTAATGTGCAAAAGCAATTGTATTCATTGCATCCACATCTTGCATTTTTTCCCTTCAATCTCACTAATCAGCATCTGCTTTCATGCTTTGTTTAGCACACCTTCTTCCAACATTGGCCCAGATGTAGCTGCTTTGACTTTTATCTGCTTTCTTCCTGGACATTTGAACACTGTATTTTTGTGATGCCTTTTAAGACTATTCTAAGTTATGCATTGAGATCCTTTAGACTAAATACCAAATGAAACAGCACAGCAAACTTTGCTTCTCACTTGACAGTTGTTGAAGCTGTTACTCTCCTACTGCAGATAGAAAAAGTGACAATGGTAATCATGATTTAGTAGCTTCCTGGTATCAGTATTTTTTTTTTTCTCATACACCATTTCTCCCAGTTTCTGAAAACCAGTTTCGATTTCTGATCTCTCCCAGGAATATCAGTTTCATTCACACCCAGAAGCACATCTGTGGTACAGAAATACATCTTGCTCATGCTTGAACTCTAAACCCAGAAGACACAGCAGAGAACTTCTTTGCAACTTTTTCTTCATCTTCTGTGTTCTGCAGCCTTTTTTTCATGTTCTCTCCTGGTTTCCATGAAAGAAAAGCCCAAGTTGTAGGCTAGAAGATATCTGTGAAGCACTCAGAGAAAACCTCATCTGCAGAGTAGGGCACGCTGTACCACAGCACTGATCTATTTATCACTTCAGCTGTCTTACTCTTACTTAGAAACTTCTTAATGGACACTATTGGTTCTATGAAAAAATGTCAGGACTAATCGGCTCATTTGTACCAAGGCACCCCGGGTCATTTACCTAACAGAAAGCAGCAGCACAAGTTTCTCCACAGCTGGGAAGAGTGGTGACATGGCAATACCTCATGGTCAGTACAAAGAACAGTAAGAAACTCAGGGAGGAATGACTGAAGACCTGGCAAAACCCCCAAATTGATTTGTTAACAAAATTCAGTCACTGCTTGAGTGGTATATATCCAGAGACATTTATTGCAGCAATACACCCCCCTCTTTCCTCTGCTGGCCTGGCTTTCACCCCATCCAAAGTTGAAGATACTCTCCTGTTACCACACAAAGATTTGGTTATCAGATCAGAGGCAGGAGGATCACTGCTACCAACCGATAAATGCCAACAAAGGAGCCTGGAGCAGAAGCCGCATGGAAAGGTGTGCTCAGCTCCCGCTGTGTCAGCTTATCATGACCTGAGTGAGAGAGGCTCTGGAAGGTCACCTGCCCAAAATAATATTCAGAACATCTGTTAACTAAGATTTTTCATTTATTTATAGCTTAGCTACTTATGCTGGGATTCTTATCATGACAGCAGCAAGAGATGTATCACTAGCAACACTCACAAACTGCTGAATTTGAAATACTTTAGTTAAAACAGGGTTTCTATAAAACATGGTTCAATAGAAGCAAAACTGCATATATTTCCCTTAAACTATTTCATGAAAGTAACTGAATCACATTTTACTGGAATTTGTAAGTAAATCCATCTCAGACATACAAAAAGAATCTCCTGAAAGAATCATCTAGAAACTTAAATAAAATTGCTAAACCTTGGCAAAGCTAAAGTGCTGAAATCAGAGAGTTACAGTATGAAATGTCAGACAAGCTTGACTATATATTTTCAAACAGCTAGACCTCTACACCCCATAAACTGCATATAACATACACAGTTGAACCCATACACACAGAGAATCTCGTACATTAAGTTATGTGTTTAGGTTTAAATTGATCATTTTCTTCCATGCTTTCTGACTTTTGAAGTGCAGAAAACAGAGTTTTCAGCACTGTGCAATATGCTACAGACAGATACCTCATGTCAACATGTATGTGGCTCTCATTCACTTTACAGTGATGCTATGCAGAAAGGGAATACTTGCTGGAAATATTACTTGAAACTCACCACTCCCTTGCAAAGACAGCTCAGAGCCATGAATGCCATTCAGCAAATGTACCTTCAAAAATGGTCCTGGCTTCTGCAAATGTACCCACTATTGAACTCATTTTGAGAAGCTGCGATACTTTAAGTTTGTATTTTCACAGGAAGTTACAACTTTTGCGACATTTTGGAGCACTCCTCTAAAAGCAATACTGCTTGCCACCCTTCCCAGCTTCAGACATTGAAAATTCCAAGGTTAGGAGCTAGGAATGGCCCCACCACTTTTAATGTGAAGCTCACAAATCACCATGTATCAGCTTAGTTCAACACAGTGAATACAGTCAAAGCGCAGATAGTGCAGAAAGGGGTTTATCGTCCTTGTGCTGTTCTCTCTTTCATTGTCAAGACCCTAAGCACATCTCTCCAGAGCTAGAAATGATAGCTTGTTACTCCTTTCCTTTGCTATTTGCTTTTAAGCTAAGGCTTCACCATTGGCCCTCACCTGTGCTATATTGCAAGTGCATCACATCTATGTTTCTGCCTGGTCTTGTACCTCTTCTCTTCTAGCTTTCTTCACAAAAGCTCTCACCAACAAAGGCAGACTCAGACAGATGAGCTGAGTCAAAGTCTTGAAACTTAGCACATCCATGCATCCTGGTACATTAAATAAACTCTGCAGTTTATATTGTTACCTTTAGACTCATGATTTTCTCAATTCCACTTGGACACTCAACTCTTTTGATATCACGACTTTTCCAGTTCATTTCCATGCTCAAGGAAGCTTTGTCTTTGCTTCACATTTCTTGCTCTCTATTTTATTGCTGAATGGACATTCAGAGATCTCCACTGGTCTTCTAGAACTTTGTGAATGTTTATATATGTTACTTTTTTCCTCCTTCCCTTTAATATTTTTGCCTGCTCAACTAGACAGACTTCAGTTCTCAGCAGTAACCAAACTACTAAATTTGTAAAACAGCAATGCCTTGGGGTTTTACACAGTATAGTTTTGTTTCTCTATAGTGTAATTTTAAAGGAATCTATTTGCTCTGGCTGTAAAGTCTCAGCCATTGGTGATTTAGAGCTGTAACAATATTGATGCAGATGAGCCTCTGTGGAGATATTTGATAACATTATGTAAATGTAATCAATAGACTCAGTAAAGCATAACAATAATAAAATACTTGCTCACATTATATATAAATTAATGCACATGGACATATGTATGTGCTTCCTACATAATTACTGTAACTGAATTATACTACTGATCTTCCAGCTCTCTATACACTATCTCCATAGTGTCTGTTTATACACATTTATTGGATCCATAACATATAACTAACTGATTAGGTTCTTGACTTATGCCGGAAAAGCATTAATCTTCTGAGAGGAAGGAAAATGAAGCTGAAATTTGAACAACTCAGAACTGTAAAATGTTGCAGCTGAAAAAATTTAGTGTGTTTCTTGTATGAAAGAGAAACATTTAAGCAAGTTTTAGTGACATTCTGTCTATTTTAACTTCAGTAGAGGTAAGTGAATTTGTTGTCTTCAAAAGGGGAGAGAAAAAAATATTCTTGGAACTTGTCAGACTATGACGTTGACTCTCCAGTCTAAAATTTCTGCAATTATGGGTTGGAGCTAGATTATCAGGTAGTACAGTATCTGGGCACATGAAGGTGAAATAAAAAATGTAGGAAGCTGTGATAGATCAGTGCTTGCCCAAATTCAAGGCATCACTAATCTGCACAGACTTCTGGAGAAGCATATCAATGTTGACATGTTTATATGTGAATCCTGATCTCACAGTATGGAGCTAGACTTTCAATGGCACCACAGGAAAAGCTCCAGTCCTTCACACTCTGTACTGTGCACTACTTAGGCTTCACTGTTATGTGAGTTGTCACTTCATGTTGCTTCTTAGGTTTGCATTTGAGGTAACTAATAAGTTGAGACTCAAGGTGATCATAACTAGAAGATTGCACAATGTGTAGTATATTATGAAAATGCATGATATTTCTCAAAACATATAGTAGGATATGATTTCAGTCACAAAGGTCATAAGAGATTGACAGACACATCGTACTGCTTCTGGAATATCAATGGAAGAAAACTAGTGATTAAGGAAGAAATATGAGAACAAAGCTGACTTGAAAAGAAAAATTGCATTTGGAAAAATACTGCTGTTTCAACATTTGCTTCCATACTGCTTCAGAATGTGCTTTTCATAACATACTGTAGAGAGAGCCAAGAGATTCAAGGAATGACAGCTATTATCAAGACAACAGTTCTGATCTGATGCAAGAACTCAAATGAATGAATAAACTCACTGGGTTTCCAAGTGCTAGAGGATTAGTGTGGCTGTGTGATCAGGCACACTCTGACTTAGTTGGAATTTATTGCTCAAAATGGAACAGGTCCTTAAAAAGGGGATAATGCCCTAACCAACTCATTAGGATGCTCAGGTGGAATGTGAAACTCAAAATTCACTTGTTTGCTCTGAAAAATCTGAAAAGGTTGTCCAGAATGCCTTACGAATCTCCCTGAACAAAAACTGCACCTTGGCACAATTTTTACTGCAACAGTTTGGCATGTGCCCAGGCCTTTGGGATATCTGAATTCAGCTATGGTCTTTCCTTTTTCTGCAGGCATTTTATATAGATGGTAGAAAGAGATAGTAGTTGACAGGTTAGATTAAGTTTTAATTGGGCTGAGTAGTCCTCTGGAGATAATTATCTTTTTCTGATAGCTATTTAGTGAAGTAGTGTTGACTACACTCATAACCTGTCTGTCTCATTTAGATGTTTAATGTTCTAAACTGTAAGTTTCACTTCTTCTCTTTAAATTTGTGATTATTCCACTTCCTGATGTGGAAGCTGTAACCAATCAACGTAAAAATGATCATAAACAAGATAGCAGATACATACAGTTGGTTCTGTATTGGTACCAGAGCAGAGAATCAAAGTATCTTTTAGTGCGAGGAAACAGACAAAATTAGTATTGGCAATTACTTTTACTTAGGACACAGGGTAAAACAAAACAGAGAGGAGTTCAAAGGCACAAAACTCATGGATTTCTAAGAGAATTGAACAGAGTGCATTGCAAAAGAGAAGAGCTGAACTGGAACAAGGACATGAAGAAGAATGGATGTGGGACAGTATATTTAGTCTGATAAAAGACAAGAAGCAACTTCTGTTACTATGTTTCAGTACCACTTGTGTTAAAGTGCCATTAGGAATGTAAACAAAGGGAAGTATTGACTAAATTCCCTTCCCTTTCTTTCAATCTTTTCAAAAAGTTTCTGGGTCAAATTTCAGGCCAAGCACTACAGGGAATATTTTTTTCTACCCAAATGAGTTGCCAGTACATAGCAAAAGTTAGAATTCATGAAAGTAGCTGTTAATCATGAATACATTCCTCTTCTTTTCCTTTTGGTGTATATTATGTTATCAGCAACTTGGAACTTGACATACATAAGAGAGAAACTGCCTGAAAAGAAGTCCTACTCAATCATTACTCTTTTTTTCTTTCTTTCTTTAAATAAATACATAAATAAATAGATGTTTGGGGTTGTTTTTTTTTAAGAAAAAATATAAAGAATTTTAAAAAGAAAAAAATTTTAAAAATAAAAGACAGCTAGAAAGAAAATAAAACCACAGAAATCTTTGAAACAGCTGGGGTCAAAAGAACTGTACTTTCTTCTAATTGTCCCAATAAATTTTAAACATGTTATTACTCTGTAGTGATTAAGAAATGGTAAAAAGAGATGCAATGCTATAACATCAAGGCCATCAAGCTTAATAGCCCTTAACTGATTGTCACCCCGCCCCAACAAAAATAGACATGCTGTTCTCTCCCTTCCCGTCCCTCCTCCACTACCCTTCCTCCCTCACTTGAAGGCTTCTAAAAGCACCTCCAGCCAAACCAAGAGGAATTTATACTTCCTGCAATAAAATCCAAAGAACAGAACAGCTGGCAGCTGAACTTAAGATTGCTAAAACAAACATTGTGACATTGATGTGGAGAGGGATTTGGTTATTATTACAACACGGCATGACTGGTTCTGCAAGGAAAAGATGCAAGCAGTGCTCTTTTTTTTTTTTTTAAACCAGCATGCAAACAAAGGGCTTAAAAAAAAAAAAAAACAGTAAAACAACAAAAGCAGCACTATTTGCTCTAAAAATACCAAGAAGTAAAAAAAATAAAGCAAAAATCACAGTGTTGGCTGCCTACGACTTGAAGCTGAATGACTGAAATTACACAGAGTGTTCCACAGAGATGCTATTGTAAATTGGCCAGACGGATCATTATTAATTCATCTACTCTGACAAGTATAAGTTATGCAAATAAATACATTATATCATAACAATCCTGTATATATCATGCTCACTTTCTCTGGTGTACTAAGTCGTGCTGTCTGTGATAAGATACTGGGATCTTCCAGAAGCAATCCAGCTTTAAACTGAAGGCATTCCATCAGACAGCCCATCACTACACAAATTGGGATAGTGATGGGCTAATAGTAACTAATCAAAAGCAGATTTATAACAATAGCAAGTAGATTAATACTTCAACATTGAGTTATTTTTTGGTTTTTATTTCAGATCGGAATACTTTACATTGTAGATCTCAATGTGAGTGTCTCTGTTTACATAAGGTTCAAGGACAATCTCTAACACTTGTTTAACTCCCCTCTAAAATTCGGAATTCTGGACACAGAGTCAGAAGAGGTAGATTTCTAACTGCCACTTCTTCCCATTGAGGTTAGGTACCTAAATAAATGGGTTTAAAATTACATAGTTTATTAGACAAGACTTTCCAAATAACTCCACATTGAGAACACTGACTGTGCTTGACTTGACTTTTTCCTGAATCTGATGCCTTCTATCAAAATGCAATGATTTTTTTTTTGTCTGCAGGATCTAATTATAATGACCACTGTAACCTTAAACACTGTGTAGGGTTAAATAAACAATCAAAGTTCTTGGTGTTTGCATCTAATATTCTTTTATCTTCTATGAAAAGCAATGTTATCTGCCATAATTTGCACTGAGTTAATCTATTATTCTGGGGGAATTAAAAGCTTGAGGTGATATAAGACTGCACATGTTGAAAATTGTAGCAGTAATGACATAGAGAATTACCAGCCATATAAAAAGGTATGAAAAAAAAAATAAACAGAAACCATTTCCTTATTCTGTGCTTGAGAAAATGGGTTCAGGTTTGGGTTAATCAAAGATTTAATCAAAAGTGTCAACATCTCTATTGAAGAGAGATAAAGAGCATATGAAATGCAGGTTGGCATTATTTGGAAGGCATAAAGTAAACAAATATTTTTTTAAAAAATCTTGTTTACTTTTTTTTTTTTTCCCTAAGGTGAATCAATTTGTTCACCTCTGCTCCATAGTTACATATCTCTGACTTCAAGGGAAAAGAGGTGTTCTGCTCCACATTCCAGCTGTTACAACCTCCCTGTTTGCCACCATCTTCAGTTAGCAGTGCTGTGCCCAGGTCACTACACATTGCGTAGCCTTCTTCCTGGTAGATGCAGCAGAGGACAAAGAGGGATTAATCTCTCGATTGTGCAAGAAAGGAGTGGTGGAATATGGGTTAGTAGCCTGGGGGAAAAATAACACCTCTGCTTCCTAGCTGAGTGGTGAATCAGCAGTCCCCACAACTCCAGATGCTGCTTCTGACACCCAGATGTTTCCTTGGTGGTTTTTACCTTTTCCGAACAGGTGTGAGAAATCTGTTTGATGATTAATGCACAGAGTGTCATGGTTGAGTTTTCAGTTAAAGAAGAGAAACCCACTGGTGCTTTTTCACCTGAGAAGTTTTGTCAAGGACACTGACATAACCCAGCTATTAACCACATTATCCTCCAAGTTCATTGTCTAAAATAGCTTTCTAAGTTTCAAAACAAGTATGTGGGTGTGATGGGTTAGGGAGTTCCCCGCCCCCCCCACACTTTGTAAAATGACCCAGACTAGAACTCAGCCGGCTGGAAGTTTAGATGAAGCTATATTTACAGCTCAGCACAATGTACAAGCAGATATATACACTATATACAGGAATATTTACAGAAATATACAAAGTAAAGGTAATACAGAAACACAACACCCCTCCCAGAAATCAGAGACCCCAGGAGGGGCTCCCAACCACCCTTCCACCTTCTCCCCACCCCTATACCTTACCCCAAGGTTTTGAGGATCGGCCAGAGGAGGAGTTAGAAGAAAAAGTGGTTAGTGAATTAATTTGTCGGAGAGAAGAAGCCAGAAGTTGCAGGATAGCCCCAGACACTGTCCCAGAGCGTGCCCCAAGCCCGACTGACTTATCTATGTTTATGTTCTTAGTTTTATCTGTTGTCAGCAAGCCTATGAGTGAAGTAGACATCACCATTGTTTTCCTTTCACAGCCTGTAATATAATTTTCTCTATTAAAATATTCCAATTAGCCCTAAACCAGCACAGTGGGGCTGAAGCAAGGTCTGTAAAAGAACATATCTGATCATATTTTAATTTATATGTTCCTGAATACAACACAGTCCTCCAAATGCCTTCGTTGAGAATGACACTTTCCATCACAGACTCTTCCACCTGTGTCTTTGAAATGGACGTTTAGGTTCCATTTCAGATTAAACATGAGCTTTAAGTTTGGCTTAGTTTCAATGGAGCCAAATGTCTTCAGGAAGCTGCCTACAGGGTTTCCAAAGCAGAATGCAAGAGAGACATCTTGAAATGTCTAGTTTTCCAATTGTTGTACCAGCTGGGTACTTTTTTCCTCTGAGTCTAAACCAATTCTGTGATGTAAGTATGCAAAAGCAGCTACACCATCTCACACCAAAGGTCAGTCTAGCCCTGTTTTAGATCCCCATGGAAGAGCTAGGGAAAGCATTCAGGGATACTTTCCCAGAATACTGTCCCAGCTGCCAATAATTTGTAATTCACTGATGTTCTAAACCAGGCTTAGAATTTTCATACACAATAGTCCCCAATGGATATTTCCTTTATGAAGTGGTCCAGTTCCTTCCTGAACCTAGATCCCCCACAGCCTGTGGGGAGCAGTCCTACAGCTTAACAACATGCTGAAGATTTCTCTCTGTGCTTGCTTCCTTGCACTTTCACACAAATCCTCTTGTTCTTCAAGAGGCAGTGAATAATCACTAGTTTTTCACTTTCCTTGTACTGCTTATGATTTTACAGACTGTTATTATCACTGTCTTTTCTCTGGGCCGAAGAGTCATCATCACTTAGTAGTTACCCAGCAGGAGATGCCCATGTATTTCATCATCCATTCTCCAACCCAGTGTTCTGTTGTGACTGACAATGTGATCTCACAAATTATATTTAAACTGTATGAATGGATCACCTCTGTCAAAAAGGGTTTCAGCAGTATCATTTTCCTACAGAACTCATACTCACTTTGATTCTTGAGTGGAAATTAAATAAGCATCTCTCTATAGGTCAGCATGCTCTGTTTTCTGCAGGTACAAAAAAGAGAAGCACAGAAAGCATCCAAACTAACACTGGGAGAAGAGGAGGGAGATGGGACCTTGCTACCATACTGTGTGTCAACATAATCATAGGAACATTGACTTCTTTTTCAGACTTTGCTACTGAAATGGCACAGAGTAACCTACTATATCTAGTTCTGTAACACATGCTGCCTTGCCTAAGGGTTTCATTCTATCTATATTCAGGTGTTTTCTGTCTTATCCTTTGTTTATTAACTGTTTGGGACATTTACAGCTCTTAACTGCAAGAGGCTAGTGTAAGAATTAAAGAGTTAGTAATAATTGTTTAACAATTCGATCATTTCTCTGCTTCAAGGAGACCTTATAGTAGCCTTCCAATACCTGAAGGGATCCTACAGGAAGGTTGGAGAGGGACTATTTACAAGGTCTTGTAATGACGAGACAAGGGGCAATGGGTTTAAACTGGCAGAGGGGAGATTTAGACTGGATGTTAGGAGGAAGTTCTTTACAGTGAGGGTGGTGAGACACTGGAACAGGTTGCCCAGGGAGGTTGTGGCTGCTCCCTCGCTGGAGCTGTTCAAGGCCAGGTTGGACGAGGCCTCGAGTGACCTGTACTAGTGGGAGGTGTCCCTGCCTATGGCAGGGGGTTGGAACTAGATGATCCTTGAGGTCGCTTCCAACCTTACCATTCTATGATGCTATGATTCTATGATTCTATTCAATGGAATTCCTGTAGCCTAGGAAGGTCATGTGCTTGTATGAGTCTGACCATGTCTTCTCCCTTTAAGTGAGAGTCTAACATTTTACACTGTCACAATCACTCTAGCCAAATAATTTCCTGGATACTTGTAGTTTCAACAGGATTTGTATAGATAGTGTAAATGTTATCCAAATGGTAGCAAGAAATCACTTATGCTTTTACCATGCTTTATGTTATTCCATTAAAAAATTGCCAGTTCTGATCAATTCTGTGGTTTATGGCTAATAACACCTAATGTATTTCTATTAGAAGATTGCGATCTTAAAACTATGCCGCTTTAACTACCTTAGCAGGAAGATAAACCTTAAAGGCTGGCATGTTACAGAGGCACCATGCTGTGCATAAAGGTAAACCATTTAGGGGGCAATTTTTGTGATAGCAGGGAAGCAACATCAAATGTAAGTCATCACAGCTCAGTTTTGTTCCACACAAGCCTGTGTATAAAAATTGTTCTGTCCCTTGTGGATGTTGAACAATAAGGACATAAAGAAAGCTCACATAAATACATGCTTGTAAGGTTTTACATATATGTCCCTACTAGTACTTTTGCCATAAGCACTTAGAGAGGATGGTTGACTGTTTGCAGCTTCTAACTGATTTTTTAAAAGAGTGTCTTTTAATGCAATTTTAAAAGGATTAGTTTTCCACTGGCAGCCAGGAGGAATTCTTGAATGTTCTCTTTTCTCTTTTAGGATGTCCCATTATGGTACCATTTTTTCAGCTGTTTTTATGGTTAACTAAATATATGTACCTGAGTGTTCTAGTCCTAGTCATGACTACACTCTAGTAGGGAATAAATGGGTAGTCCAGATCGTGAAAAGGTAACAGTCTAAATTAGAACACTGAAGACACATAGACTTGGGCAAGCAAACATACAAACTACACCAGCACAGCAAAATTACTTATGATTGCTAGGCAAAAATGCTTTGAAGAAATCAGTGAAGGTTTTTTAAGCTATGTCATTGGATGTCCTGGTCACAATTAATATATCCACAGTTCTTTTTCGTCACCTAGTGTTGCCATGGAGTAGTTGAAGGACAAATGACTCCATGGAAACAGCTTTGGGAAAGCTCGATGGCAGAGCATAGCTGCATCGTTAATGTGGTGGACAGGACTGAACTGTGGGGTGGAGTTTCTGTCAGGGATACACTGAAGTATCTTGAAGTATGCTTAGGAAAGGTCAAGGAAAGAATTGTTGAAATATTGAATAAAATATTTCAGTAGAGCTCATTTAATTTATCCAGGGAACTCTGCTGAGTTACTTGTCTAAAAATATAATTTTTTGTATTAAAATTTAGTACCACTCAATTGTGTCCTCTGGTCCACATTTTTCCAAGTAGCAGATGATGTGAGATGAGAAATTTCACCTAAGCAGGAGGACTGGTTGAAGAATGATTAGCCACTAGATATTCTTAACAGTGTGCCAGGATTGTCTTACAGACACTCACCGTAAGGAAAAAAAGCTTCAACACAGCCATCATAAAATAGTAAAGGCATTAATTTTTTACTCCGTTTAGTATATTCCTGAGAGGAGGGTTTCATCCAGGTGTATATATTGTCCGAGAACAATACAGGTACAGGAGGAACATATCTCCATCCTGAGCCAGTTTTTAGACAGCTACAGCCAATGTTGGGGAATGGAAAGAGAGAAAGAGCAATAATATTGGCAAATGGGATTATAAAGAGCTCTCTTTATGAACACAGAAATGAAGAATGAAGAAACAGCTTGCCATTTTTTAAGATACAGAGTTTCAGCAAAGTTACCTTACTAGAACTCTCTAGCGGTTTTCTTACACTATGTATCAACTGAACTTATTCTATAACTTTTTTAAGTCAAGGGCAGTGTCTAATTAAGTGCTCCCCTTCCTGGGCTAGGACTACTGAGCACTATTTTAAGACAAGTGATAAATTTTAAAATACAGAAGGTGCTGATTCTTGAATAATCTAATTTGCAGCCATTTTTTTCTGGGTTATTTCTGCATAAATTTGTTAATAAGAAGGTTAATGTTTCATTCTTAGATTACCTTCCCTTTTTTATACCCTAGAGCTCATTAATGGAAGTTATGTATTTCCAGAAGAAGCCTGTATCACTATTAATGTTACAGTCTCCAGGGAGCAACCAGAGACACCTCACAGGTAGCCTTGTATAACAGGAGAAATGTTAAATGTGAAGCTAACCCCTTGAGGACATCCTAGTTACATGGATTTGTTTCACTTCTACTATCTGCATTAGGGACCTCACAAGACAGTTCATTAGAGCCTTATAGCACAACTGTTTGTGGTGGGAAAAGGAAGGAAAATACCACTGGGAACTGTAATCCTGCACAGTGAGAGATCAGCATACTATCATCAAGCTAGGAATCCTTGTACCTGTGGCTGTTTTTATTGACTTAATTTTACTGTTCTTTACCTTTGAGAAGAAATCAATAGCTGGTGTTTTTTGCCATTGTTTTGTTTGGGCTTTTTTATTTGGTTGGGTTTTTTGGGTTGTGTGGTTTGTTTGGGGTTTTTTTGTGTGTGAACAATATTTATCTTCATCACTCTTAATTCAAAGTCCATGAAGGCAAATAAAATTGATTTCAGTGAATTTGGGGCTGAGGCCAAATGTCTGTATCTCTCAATAACATAAGAATAGGAACTTTGTGTCTTCTGCTGCTCTTGTGCTGAGGTGGAAATCTTGTAAATATTCTGCAGACACAGGGAGAACAAAGCATGGTTGAATGAAAGGTTGCCCTGAGGTTAGTTATCGTTATAATCACTTTAGTCCGTTGCCAAAGTATTAGATCCTATTCTTGATTCTCGAATGCCTTAACTTGGATTTGCCAAACACAGAACCCCAGTCCTACTTTCACGACTCTCTTTTTTGAGGCCAGAGTAGAGACTCACACAGAGATAACTTCCAGGCTTAACTCATATGCAGAGTCTTTGTGCTATTCTTCTATGTACACATAATAGCCGTAGCGGTTAGGCTCATGTGTCCACCAATGGTGCAGGTGGAGCAAGCTGCATTTATGGTAGCATATTCACTGTCAAAGCATATGTCTCTGTCTCTTCTGCATGGATTTGGTCCACAAGCCAGAGCCAACCCCTAGGCCTCCAACTGGTCTTTCTGATTTAGACCTCTTAAAAAGCTCCATTCAGATAAATAATTGCTATAAACTGAAATAAAATATTGACCTATAGTTAGTTACAGAAAGCCATTAACTTCCAGGCCCAAATGAAGTTTAGGAGTATAATACAGAAAGATAAATCTGTTTCTAATGCAAAGACACGAAAAAATGTGAGGACTTTTAATGAATGAGAAGTTATAAAATGGTCCCTTTTTTTTCAGAAAGTCAGAATTAAGTAGTGGGAAACAAACCTTTTTTTTTCCTTAAAAGCGTGTAGTTTCTAACCTGCTGGGAAGGAGGAAATGCTCTAAATTCTTCCCTGGCTAGAGTGTTGCAGCAGAAGGGGAAGATCTTGACCAAAGGGACACAGAGGGTCTTGCATTTGACATTTATGAGTGGGAGGTAGCATTACCAGATGTTCATAAAAGAGCAGCTTCCAAATTGAGTTCCATGAAGCCAAATATTTCATTTCATTTGGTTTTCTGTTTCGCCTATTGACTGAACTACAGCATGATCTACCAAGAGGATAATCCCATGCTGCAGGGGTCTGCGGTTCAGCAGCTAAGAGCGCTGTTCTGTCTCTGACTGCAGTTAATCTTCAAGCTTTTATGTAACACACAACAGGACACCACAAGCTGTGGATGAATGTATCTCCACATTTGACCTATGTACAATCCTATGTCAACTCAATGCAGTGTATGGTCGGACATCACTTAGAGAAAATCATCTCACATACAAAATCAAGTCAGTGCAATATTTTTCTTCGCTTTTCCTGTTATCTACAGTGGGATATCTGGAGGAACTGTCCTCAATATTTCCTCAGTATCTATAGCTGCATATCCTCCCTGTCTAGGCAGTAGGTTGGAGACACTAGTACTCCTCAGACTTTATGTAACGTGCAAAGATATTCTCAATTTCTGGATCCCATTCCAGACATCTAAATATTAAGCATTGCAAAACATTACTTCTAAGCTCCTAAATTTATTTCCAAATATTTAAGCAACTCTGAGATCTAAACAGCAAGACAGATGACCTCGGTATCTTTTTCTATCTGATATATGAGACATCTATTAAAGAACTGTCATGGCTTTACATCATATGGAAGCAGGAAAATTATTATGCTGCTGCAACTCCACACCCTTAAAAGCTAGAGCCACCCTTAATAGCTAGAGGCACACAGACCTCTGCCATTTCCCCCTCTTTGTCTTTCCTTCACATGAAGGGATGACTCCAAGGGGATCTTCTTATTGGGAAGTGTTGAGTGCCATCTCAACACGACTAACTGCACCAAGGCAATTCAGTATGCGTGCATACACACATATACATATGCATGACAGTGTGCAATTGCAACTCCCTCTTCTTCCTCTTTAAACGCACGCTATTCCCTTTCATTTTTTCTAACAGCTGTGGACAACATCCTGCCAGCTGTTTGGTAGATGTCTGGATCAGCTGTTAGGGCTGCATGTTGGCTAGAGCTGGAACAGGGCCTCTTGGCTCAGCAACAGATGTTCTCACGTACCTTCATTAGAGCTACTCCTAAACAAGCCTTGTGTTAGCTCTCAAGAGGAAGGAATGAGTTTTGAAGTGAATTAATCACATCCATGGGAAAACAAGGAACGGAAAAGAATCACTGAGATGATGGATTACTCTGAATGTGAGTTTGGGTTCTGTGTGTTTGTGTCACCACAAATGGATTTCTTACATCTGTGCAACAAATGTTACGTATTTCAGGTACAAACACCAGTTTGTCAAATCCTAGCAAAACAAGGTTGGTGGAGATTTAGTGCTGAAGTTTCAAATTCAGTGAAATGGGACTGCTAATACTTTCAACTGCTTTAAATTACCTTAGTGTATTACATGTAGTCATTGGAAACCAGGGCTGTAGGTTAGTTGGAGGAGAATGGTGAGGAAGACTAGCTGAAGCAGAAGGCATAAAGGGACTTCTCCAACTTTAACCTGCTGATGAGTATAAAATTCAGGCCAGAGTTGTGAGTTGTAATGACTGAGACTACAGGTGAAGCAAGCCAGCTGCATGCTCCCTGATACCGTGGGACTGCACCACTGTGGAATTCACGAGTTACCAAGAAACAGTATGCAACTGCTGATAGCCTGGAAAATAAGAATCAAGTGCAAGCCAGGATGGTGACAATTTTCTGATGACAGTTTAAATCCCACCACTCTTGATAACTTTGCTACTTTCCCAACACATCCACTTAATGTGCTTATGCTAGAGTTGCAACTTGACTTTCAAGGCCTCCTCAGGCATCTAAAGCATGGATTCACAACTCTCCAGCTATCAAAATATCTAACTTTACTTCTGACAGCTTCCTTGATATAGGTTAAAAACTGTCAGTGTAAAACTCTGTGGCATGTTGGAAAACGGCAATGCAAGAACTGCAAAATTTATGCACCATGAGTATGAACACCAGTAACCAAGGCTTGGCTCCCTCAAATTCTAATGAAATTATTCCTGCCTCTGTGTCTTCATGTTGTTCACATCTGTTTCTAGAAGGAGGTGAAAGAAGTCACTGCCTCACATCTAAGAGTTGGAAGGTGCTTTCAGATTGCAGGCCCTTCCATAGGCATAGAATTCCATACGCATAGAACAGCTCCTGGTGAAACTCACCAGTGTTTGTCTGTTCCTAGTCTGTGGGTTTCATGACACAGGGATGAGAGCTGGGAGCTCCCAGCTTTGCTGTTCTGAGATTTACTTCAGGGGAGCACGGGGTGAGATGAGGGAGCCTGGAGGAGAGCAGGCTGGAGATTCCTTTTCCATTTTTTCTCTTCCTCTCTTCCAAAAGGGAGTTGCATGCCACAGTGTCTGTGCCAATATAATCCACCACAGAACCCAGAGGCCATGAAGATGATCAGAGGGCTGGAGCACCTCTCCTATGAGGACACGCTACGAGAGTTGGGGCTCTTCAGCCTGGAGAGGCAAAGGCTTCGTGGAGGCCTTGTGGTGGCCTTCCAGTATCTGAAGGAGGCCTACAGGAGGGCTGGGGAGGGATTATATACAAGGTCTTGTAATGACAGGACGAGGTGTAATGGGTTTAAACTGGGAGAGGGGAGATTGAAACTGGATGTTAGGAGGAAGTTCTTTACAGTGAGGATGGTGAAACACTGGAACAGGTTGCCCAGGGAGGTTGAATGGGGCCTTGAGCAACCTGTTCTAGAGGGAGGTGTTGGAACACCTCCCTGGAGGTGTTCAAGGCCAGGTTGAATGAGGCCTTGAGTGACCTGTACTAGTGGGGGGTGTCCCTCATTTGCGCTCATACATCTGAGAGTTGCTGTCTGCCAGAGTCCATGCGTGCTGGTGTCACCCATGTCAGTGAGACAGGTCAGTCAGAGCTATGCCAGCTTGTTCTTTTCCTTCTGCCTTCACTGTGCAATGTAGATGTGGCATGAGACTGCCTTATGCAAGCAGCAGCATTCTGCGTGGACAAAGCCGTGTGGAGCACATATCTTTACTGTTGGACAGAGATGAGAGGGGTGGTTAGCAAAAGGCAAAGGAGGAGGAAAAAAGTGTCTGGTCTTTCCATTTCTGATTATTTTGTTGTGGTGGTGCTGATTTATGTTTGTCTTCAAGCTCTCACAGGCAGAGACTGTTTTTCCATCTGCACTTGTGTAGTGCATAAGACCACAGCCACACTATGCTATCATGATAACAGTAACAATAGTGGGATTAAATGCGGAACTTAACTATGGTACATATCCAGCAAGCCTGTGTTCCTGCAGAAATCTCCAATGAATACATGTGCAGAAAGTTCTGGTTGAACTTGTTTAAGTATTATCCGAGAAAGCAGAGGCCAACTGAGAACTTGGTGGAAAGTAGGATAGTAGCAGGGCCCATGCATATGGCCAGAAGGAAAACAAAGAGTCTCCAGGAGCTGAATAAAGCCCATTGTTTTCCTTTCAACAGATATTTTTTATTTCTATTTGTTTCTAGTGACAAACATGAATGTGTGAGGCCTTTTCCAACTTCAGTTGCATCACAGACAAAGCAGTTGGATAGAGATGAAGGGAAGGGTGTATGCCTCACAAGCAAATTCAGTGGCGGTTCTTCATTTCCCAGTAGGATGAACTTTAAATATAGAGGTTGTAAACCTATACATGTGTGCATGTACATATGAAAAAGAGATTTTTCAGATGCTTTGCTTTATGTAACCATGAGCTCTATCCAAGCATCTGCTGGATCAGAGGTAGCTGAATGAAAGCTTAATGAGGAAACGTACAGAGAATGATGCTTTTAATCTTGCCAAAATTTTCATTGCTCTGATTATCTTATTTTCTCAGACATGGACCTTCCCAGTTAGCATTTATCCACTTATTCCTTGCTCACAAAATGAGCTTACCTCTGGTTCTTCAAAAGACAAACCTCTCTTCCACCACTGGAGCCTAACTTTGATCTCTGGGCTCCACAGGGCACTTACACAGACAAAAGTACATTCAGAGATGTCCACGCCTGTTTATGCCTTGAGATTCTACATCTAGTTGTTTCACACTATATGAACAACATTCCTCCATCTCTCACTGCTGCTTTCACTCAGAGCTGGCACCCCTAATTCCTCAATGTGCAGAGCACAGCTGAACCAGCGATATGGTGACTTTCTGATTTTAATGCCTGGACACTGCTGTCATTTCTCCCCCTGCTTATTAGCAATGCTTTTCTGCAAGCTCAAAAGTGATGGCATGCTTTCTTCCACTTCCTTCCCTACATGTATGTGCTCAGGGGGTTGAAATTTGGGTGTTAGATTGGTGCATGTCAGAAACAGACCTCCACAAGCTTTTTAGATAGGAACCAGGAGGATCTTGTTTATGCAGTTGAATAGTTTGAATGAAAAGAGATTCCAAAAAGTTTGGGCAAAACTGCACGTCCTTACTGTGAACAGAAAGCCTTGCATAAGGCTTTTTTATATGTCAACTAGCCCCAGAAGATAAATGCCAGCTTTCACTGAAGGAATCAGAAGATAAGTGCTCAAAGACAGCTAAGGAGACAGAGGTGGGTGGGCTAATCCTTCAGCTGTTTCTTTCAAGTGTTCCCACTCCTGTGGTTTTCAAAGATTTTCTTTCGATACCAGTCAACACCCTGATAGCATTTCATTATCAGGTGTTTTCTCAATTTCCCCTGTTACCTTAGAAAAACCAAAACAGAGGGATTTCTCTTTCTTCTTTTCAGCCTGCACACAGCTTTCAGTCACATGTTTTCCTCTTACATCCATCAGAGGTGGACAATGTCACACTTTTGGTAGACGACCATTTACATAGGTTCATTTGCATAAACAGCAATGTTTATATAAATAACTTTACATAAATCAGCGAAGTTTAATAATTTCATAATTAAACTGTGTAGTGGCTGTTCTCTTTGCCATTGATTTCTCTTCCTCAAATTGCTCTGGTTTTCAGTACCTCTCTTGGTAAGGTAGTCATTGCCCAGTGAAATTTTCCATATTAAAAAGAGCCCAAACCAGAATGTTTCAAGAAACAGTCACATTTAGAGGTCTTTGTTGCTTCTTTATTATGTAGTTTCACATCTAAATTTTTGCTGATCCTCATATTTGACACACTGGCTCCTGATTGGAAGATCACTCCTGAGTTTGTTTCTTTGCCAGTTCTGAGACAGCTTTCCACTACATTCGACAAGATTTCAAGTGGCACAGTCATCTCAACAGCTGGTCCTCTGAGTGCACTTTCATTTAAACATGTGTTTTCCCAACTGTTTTGAATCAAAACCCAGCACCTATTGCAGGATGTCTTTGGACAATTTTATGCAATTCTGCCCCAGTGGCATGTCATTTAAAAGCAAATAAGGATGAGGCTGAACACTGAAAGCACTCTCATTTCTCCCGTTTTCTTTGCAGCTGTGGGAATAAAGTGTTTGTTTCATTTTTATGCCTTTGCAGTCATTTCATGTATTGTCTAGTTGAGACTGATATGTCACCACTGGTCAATGAGCTACCAATCAAGTACATTGATCTAAATTGGATTTCTATACATTCTTAATTTGATATGCTTTGTTCTTCTAGAAGGAGCAATTCTTAAAGAGATCACAGAGTTTTCTTCATCTCTTTCCTTCTTTCTTTCTCTCTTTTTTTTTTTCCTAGAGAGCTTACAGAAGTTTGACATTTTAAAATTACTGTTATTAAGAAGGAATGTAAAGTTACATAAATAAAATATTTCTAACTGAGATGTGCTAAAAGAAATAATATGGCTCTGACAGCAGGTCACCTGTGTGAGGACACAGCTACATAAAGAGATATTTCCTAAATAGCTCCAGCAAAATCTATAAATGTGAAACTCGTAGTATTGAAAAAAGCACTTTTCTCCCTCTGAGATAAATATGAGAATACAACTGAGCTCAAAGAATTCCACAGGTATTGACTCACAAAATCTGCACCTTGGAAATGATAAAATTATGCTTATCGGAGTCTCACACAAAAATTTTGACAGAATACGTGTGAGCTGTTCCTGAGGCTAAGATATGTTAACTTCTCTTACAAAAGCAGTTCTTCAGTCTCTATTCAAAACACTTTTCTTTCCTGGTGAAGCGAAGGACTGGTCTCCACACAGAGGGAATACAATCATCCTGCCCACAGATGACAGAGCAAAGAGCAATGGGCTGCTCTTGATCTACCCTGACAAAGGTGCTGGGTAATGGATTCCCACAAGTTACCTTGGGTAGATTGCTCATATCACTTGGCTGTGTAGGAACTAATGGAACTCTCCAGGGACAGCTAAGATGGGTGGCAAGGAAGAGCTGATGGCTCTGGAAAAGAATGTCTGAAACTAGAGTTTGTTATGCCATTGTTAAAGGAGCTTAGCTCCAAGATGAGAGTGACAGTGAACTGATAAAGACGAGTAGCTTGTCTCGTGGAGGAAGGTAGTGTTTGTTTTTTATCCCTTTTGCAAACGCACACAAAGAGAAAGGATGTTGCAGATTAGCTGGTGAAGCAGCAGATTATCTTGCAGAAGATTCTATTGCAATAACAGAAGATGCATTTCAGTGGATGACCAGCAAGTAGTTGCCTCCCTGACTGCTACTAATCCTTTATCACTCGAGAGAATCTTCCTTGTTTATATTTACCTTAACTAAATGCTTATCAGTGGGAGAACAAATCCTGAGGCATCAGCCAGCCTCCTGTTAAAGGTTGCACATTGTGTCATGGCTGAGGATGTAAATGCAGACTACAAGTCTGTCAAAAAAGCCAAACCATAGTAGTCAGGGATCAAAGAGTTTAGGGCTCTTCTGGGAGCATCCTACTCTACAGATCGCACTACATGCAGAAAGGAGCCTAAAAGCAGGGAAATACCTCAGCAGGAGGGAGATGAAGATTTGCCTTTCCCTGCTCTATAAACTATTGCTACACTTCAGGGATCTTTGATCTCACTACAAGGGATGGGAGGGAGGGAAGTACTGGGAGGAGGACTCTTTGTTCCTCTTAACGCTATCTCAGTTCTTCATCTGAGATGTAGCAACAAGTCTAATTCAAAGACAAATCGTGTCAACTCCATATGTGTTCCTAAGTCCCAGAATCAAGGATATTCTCAGATGAGAATAAATTGCAAAGCACCATGGAAAAAGGGAGTGAAGTTACATTGCTGTGAGCAAAGTTAGAACCTGATAGTCTTAACAATTTTAATAGCCTCGTATTGTAATTCCTCCCCCAAACTTTCATCTTCAGTGCAGACAGGCAACTGACAGAATTTTTTGTCTTTTTATCTATCCAGTTTCTCCTGATGCAATGGGAGTAGGAGTGATGTCAGTGTAATGCCCTGAAGAATAATAATAATGGTTTTAAAAAATTCAGTAACAAAGAAATGCAGTGCTGCAGCCACAGCTGGTGTACAGCTCCTCACCCAATGTAGAAACTCGGGCCAAGGAAAGGGAGGGGGAGGATCTGTTGCTGCATTTTCCAGAGACCCTAATCAAGACTGTGAAACCAAAAGGCTATTAACTTAATGGCTGTAAGGAAACCTGAACAGCACAGTTCCTGTTTCTGTTCCTATTTGTTCCTGTGTGAATCTTTCACCCTAGATAAAAGTGCCCAGATGCTGAATCCATCAGCTGCATGAATTAGCTGAATTGCATACACCAGTCTGTGTCCCCTCTTCACATACTTTCACAGGTAGGGCACAATTTAATGAATCATGCTATGGCCTCACTCGTGCTTCATGACCCCTGTGCCAGACACTCACTGTGTGCATACCTTCAGATGCATGTGGAAGGCAGGATGGAATTGGAGAGTAATGGCCACTGAGCAAGGGATCTCTAGCAGTATCTTATGTCTGGTACAAGACTGACACTACAAACTAGTATTGTGGCCATCTGCTATTTCGCACCAGAGAAAAAAAATACCTGAATACAAAATGTGTGTATATACAGTACAAAACATCTGGAAAATAGGTTTATCCATTGACAATCCTGTCACACCTCAGAGGAGAAGTTATGGAGAAAAGCAATCTGGGCATTTTCAGCTGTTTGCAGAACCTGGTAGGGAGCAATGGTGTGATAAACCCTTAGTTTTGCAAGGTGCAAACTCCCATGTGATCTTCTCAGCTTCTTCCATCTTGATTGACTGGTGAGAACACAGGGCACTCAAAACATGGCAGAAAGGCTTTTGTGTAACTCAAATCAGCAGCTGACTCACAGTAGAATAACCCAGTCCAAGCTTTATCCCTGTTCTTTCACAGATATATGAGACGTTCACAAGAAAATATTTGTTTTAATCAAATCAAATTTTATTATTTTTTTAAACTATTGTTTCAGAAATGTCTTTTGTCTCAGAGAGATAAAGGAGTATGCATGTCATCAAAATTCAGACATTTTAATAAGATCAGAAGAAAAACATTCAAATTTCCACTGGCCACAGCAGCAGCCTCAGCTCCAGAGCCTCAGCTCCAGAATTAGTTAGCAAGTGTCAACCCCATTAGGTGTAAATGGCTTTGAACTGAAAGAAATCTGAAACCCATAAGAAGCCTAAATGGAATGTCCACAAGTTCACAAATGCAATGTGAATCTAGCTGCAAATCAATGATCTTCTGGAGACGCAACAGAGCTAATAATGATAGTTACTAAGGTCACAAATACAGAACATTGCCTGTCAAGAGAAAGCAATTTATATTGTCAATAGTACTTGAGAATGAAGGGAGAAGTGTACCTGATATTTAAAGGAGTCAAAGTGAAAAAACAGCATTCTCACACTGATATTGGTAGGAAGTGACTTTGTCAGGATATGGTGGGATCATTCCCCCGAATCTTAGTCACACAGCAGGTGCTGCAGCTTCCTAGCACGTACCTGGAAGACCTATGACCAACAGCTGGTGCCTTTAGAATCTATTATTCCCTTTGCTGCCTCTCTTGGACTAGAGCTTTCTGGAACAGTATGAATTAATTCACAACAGTTGTGAATCCTGCATAATTCATTTATGCATATGTCTGTAAAAGGCATTAAAATTTAAGAGTCTGAAATAAAAATGAGTGTAATTGCACCTGGTTTTAGATTCCTTCCCATTCTGCACTACCATTTCTTTTTTACTGCCATTTAAATGGCACGGCGTTTAATTGAAAGCTCTGAAATGCTGACTGCTGTTACAATGCAACTTCTCAGTAGGGAAAAATATCCTCTTTGTAAATTATTTGGAAATGAAGTGGTATCTTTACTACACACAACCTCCAATATGGATGTGGAAAGCTAGAATTAGAGCTGTGATAGTGCCTATAATTTCTGGCTTAATGAAGATTCATAGGGTTGGTTTTAGGAAGCAAACTGCATGGACTGTATGAGAGCTCTGGCATGTGTGGTGATACACAGCACACTTTTCACCAGGACTCTTCCCATGCTGGCTTAATTAGCCTTTAGAAATTTATTAATTTGTTTAATCATAACTTCAGAAATTGAATATGGCGAGTTTCTGTAGGGGGGGGGGGGGGGAATACAATTAAACATAAATCAGACCTAAAATAACTCAGGAAAGCTGTGCTCCACAGAACTTATGAATCCAGCCAAAGGGCTGCTGGTCACACCAGATGAGTGATGCTCTAAATACGTAGCACAGTGCCATAAGCACTTCTCAGTGCCATAAGCACTCAGAGCTAGAATGCAGCTCTCTCCTAGCAAGAGTAGGAAAAAGGAGGTGAGATCCACTGAGGGAAGACAATTTATCTGTGTAACACCTCTGATCAGGTAGCTAAATGCTGACTTTAAACAGCGATCTCATTATGTCAGCTCCAGAGGATTTGAACCAATGAGAAATGCTTTCCCAAGAGTGCAGTGGTCAGGATCTGATCCACTCTAGAGAGAATTTTACAAGTTTTGTAATCAATTTTAAAGGAATGATGGAGCACAAGACTCAAAAGCTATTCTTAAAGTAGGAAATATCCAATAGAGGTAACTGGGATGAAACATGCAGTGTTTGTGCTCAGGACTCCCTAAACAGTCCTACTATTAATATGATGGGATGGAGCTGTTTGGGTTGTTTTTCTTCTTCATTCTTGATGCAAAACTTTGGCCGACACTAGCAATACCAATAGATACCTGAGCTGGGTTTCGACTTGACTCTGATTACTCTGTGGTTTTAATCATTCCTTCATCCTTGCTGAATTTGTGCCAGAAAAAGAAGACTCAACATTCAATGCATCCCAGTTGGTATGCATTTTCTTCTTAAATTTAGAAATATTTGGTTCACCTGACAAGAAAAAATGATGAAGAGGGCACAGGAGATGATTTTTCTTGATAGTATCTCTGGGAAATAAAACTGCTGATACTTTCACATAGCTCTAGTTTCCAGCCACTGTTGCATTTTAGTGATATGATCAATAACCATATAGATATAAGGGACATTTCTTACCACACAAAATACAATAGCTTGAAACAGGAGAGGTGATATCTGCATCCCTTTAACTGGTGGTTAACCTCATCAAATTACTGCACCTGCCAAGGCTGTGAGAACTAAATACAGCTGGTGTCAGTGTCTGGCCAACTGAACTCAACCCTATGTTAATTTGAGCAGATGTAAGCAACCACATGGTAGACTCTGGCATGACATGATGAGACTGCTTCATCACAAGCTGGAAGGATTGGCAGAAACAAGGGCAAGATACAACTAATTGATTTTTCTGTCCTCGCTGAATGCAGGTCTGAGTAATTCAGGAACAATATCTAGGAAGTTTCAGAGAGTAGCTTCAGTTACTTTCACCTCAAAGCCTCTCAGAACTGTTGAGTTGTCAGACAGAGATGAGGAAAGAATAAAAAGAACTTTAGGGGATAGGATACCTTGTCTAGGCATTCCCTAATCTGAAGCACTATGCAAACAGAAAAGCAACAATCCTGTATCCCAAGGGGAAGAGGATGAAGTAACTCAAGATTTGGAGTGTAAAAACAAAGAAACTGTGATCTTGTAAACTAGCAGACAAGGAGTTTTGAAGGAATGTGATGTTGAAATGAAGTAGCTGAAGAGATATACTTTGAGCAGAAGCATTATTTGGGATGCTGTTTTTGTTAGGTTTGTGTTTGGTTTTACTTTTAAGAAGCTTTATTGAAAACTTAGGAAGAGGGTGAAGGAGAGCAAGAACACTCCGGGGCACCTCCCTTTATTTCCTTCCATGCCTTACCCTACAATGACTTGTATTCATTCCTTTAGCTAGCACCTCAAAAAAGACCAGGCCAGTGGATTCATTTCTTATAGGGACTTTCTTCTAAACCTCTTGCGTAAACTTAATAACGTCTTGCTTAACTTAAACTGAGCACAAGATCTCGAGAAGAGGAATGCTGAGCTAGACAGATCTTTATTTTGAGCCTGCATGCTGTTCAGCTCTCATTGAATCCCCTGAGAACTCATCATATTTGCATTTTTAAAGCCTGGAACAGAAGACTCTTAATGAATATAAAGAATGGAGCCAGCCTGTCCCTCTTCCTCCAGTGCCACATAATGTCCTGTGTTATTTTGTTGTTATTCAGTTTTAAGTGATATGAGTGTAAGGTTACCAGATCTCTAAACATTCTCCTCAATTCTATAGCAGAATGAAGTAATATTCACTTACACAGCAACCTATATCCACAAAACACATGTAGACATCTAATGTCCACTACCAATGGTTACTTTGTCTGTGAGATGGATCCTCTTATGTACACACGGATTACTTTGAGATATTAGATATCAGTTATATAGAAACAACAGGAAGCATCACTGAAAAAAAATTCAGATGTAGTCCAGCAGAATTAGTCACATGCTTAAAAGCTCATGTGCAGGTTTTTTTTATGTTTCTGAATTGGAGCCACTAAGAAGTCACCCATGAATAACTGTCTTCCTCTGGCCATGTTTACAACAGGGAGCACACACAACACAGATGCGAATCCTCATTGCCCTTCCCCACTCTTCTCACACAGAATCCCATGACTCCATTGTTCACAATTAAAAGATTACTCAAGGCTATTTTAATGTCCAGCTTTTTACTAGTACTGATGCTGTATTTGCTTTGCCAGAGCAGGAAAATTTTCAGGTTATTTCTCAGATTGGGAAAATATGAATCACTACAATGTAGTTATAACCTAATAACAAAGATGTTATTTCACAGATTGGCACACTTAGGTAAGGAGAATATTTAAATGAGGTATAAGACACATATGATGGAAGCAGATGACTTCTTGAGGTCCCTTCCAACCTGAATTATTCTATGATTTATGATTTAACGATTTTAGAAGACAAACAGCTAAGCTAGGTTGCTATACCATGAAAACCAAAGAATGAAGTTTTTCCTGGCACATCTATGCCCTTGTACAGCTCTCATTGTTTTCTTCACTTTCTTTTTCTACTCCACAGCAGAGTAACCTTGCCAGCTTTCTTCAATGGAAGAATAGCACAAATACAGGCTGGGTGGTGAATGGCTGGAGAGCAGCCCTGAGGAAAAGGACCTGGAAGTCTGGGTTGATGACAAGCTCAACATGAGCGCGCAGTGTGCGCACACNTGTACTAGTGGGAGGTGTCCCTGCCTATGGCAGGGGGTTGGAACTAGATGATCTTTGAGGTCCCTTCCAACCTTACCATTCTATGATTCTATGAATCACTCAGGTAGAGGGGAAGATCTATGAGAAACAGAAGTTTCTTGACAGATTTGGTGATATCCTGTTTCTTTTAGCTGCTCTGAAGCTATGTCATGATGAGTTAAAGATTTTCCACCTTCATCAGTTAGGAATCAAGAGAAGGAAAGCCAAATTCTCAAATGCTCTGTATCTTCTCCCCACTCCCACTTTTGTTGCAGGATTGGCATCACCAGTGCTGAAGCAGCGCAGATTGCTTGGTACCATGGATGGCTCTGTGACCCTGTCTCCAAGCCAACACCTTAGCAATCACATCTATGTTTTAGCTCAGCCTATAAATCTCATTAAGGTGGTTAGATTAGATTAGAAGTTTCTTAGAGCATGGTCATGGGGAAAAGTCAGATTCTGTGGTGTTTCCAGAGCAGCCATAGACAAGTACGGTGTCACACCACTGTTAATTTAAGCTGCTAACTAGCAACTTGAGAAACCAACCTGTTTGTAAAGCACAATGGCTAAACATTTCAGGCTGACCACAGATCATTAGATGAAAAAGTCTACCATTCTAATAT
Organism: Ramphastos sulfuratus; assembly: GCA_013399055.1. NCBI lineage: Eukaryota > Metazoa > Chordata > Aves > Piciformes > Ramphastidae > Ramphastos > Ramphastos sulfuratus. Next base: position 98,304 of record WBNM01016582.1, on the reverse strand, counting down.
TACAGACATTTCAAGCCTGTCACTTGGTTTCTGCCTAGCCTCCTTTTTTTTTTGACATAGCAGTCACTCAAGCAGCTACATTTAATTTTCTAGTGATGGTGATCTGCAAACTTTATCTGCATTCTTGATTTGTATACTACTCTCTGTCCCCACACCTCTGGGGCCAAGGTGGTGAGCAGTCTGACAGCAGGGCTGGCATCACTTCTGTCCTTCATGGCCCAGTATTTATGGCCTCTCTCTGCCTCAGGAGAAACACAACTTTTCAATCTTCAAGACCAAAGCAGGAACATAATAATATGACCCAGCTCCAGGAGAGTTCTTAAGTCACCAGATTATTATTTTCTCTTCATGGGGTTGTGTAACCTTGTATAATGCAATTAAGTATTCAGGAAGTCACAAGGGAGTAAGAGAAAAGTATCCTAACAGTCGTGGTTCTTCATTAAATTAGTGATGCCCAGATGCTGCCAGGCTGAAGACTGATTCCAGATAAAGTGGAACTCTTTTAGGAGAATGATTTTTTTTTTTTCATTCACGTTGGAGAAGGGAGACTTGATGCTCAGATTCTATTCCAAATCAAGCAGAGGCTGGATTTGAAGGTCCTATGTCTAAGAAGAGTTAATTTGGCTGAGGTGAAAAAGCAGTTTACATTTCTCTTACTTCTGGCAGCTATTTGGCAAAGACAGTTTAAGATTAAGCTCCTTCTTACTGTCATTACAGACTACTCAGCAGATAGCTGAGCATGCAGCATAGCTTGCTGTGTATTTCAGTTCACACTCCACAGAGATCAAGTCTGTGAATTGCCCTTCAATTCTCATATGTGAAAGAGAAATAATAGCATTTTGCTGCCTCTTGTGGATGTTGAGAAACAAGGTAGTGATTTGGTCTTACACTGTAATAATGAAGACCAGACGAGCATCTAGAATATGAGAAAGTTTCTCTGCTGTCACTGTATAAGGCCTAAGTGAAGTTGCCTAGTTAGATATTCAGCTAACACAAAGCCAGACCATGTTAAGACAACACAAACCTTAAATCATTGTACATTGGGATATCTATGCTACCCTGTGAGGAAATACCATTCTGTAAAGAAAAGGAAAGTAGCAAAATTGTACTTACCAGATAACATCTATTAAATGTTGTCACAATCCACAACATGGATCAATCTCAGAATCCAACATTTAAAGTTTCAGTTCAGTTTAACAAATGAGAATTTTCCATTTAGTTGGCACAGTCTGTAAAATGTAGGAAAGTCCTTTTTGCCAGAACTGGATTTTCTGTAACAATTTATTTCCCAAAAAAAATATATTCTGGCCAATCCTGTTTTCCTGTAGAGGAAAAAATTCTGATCTCCATGAGGAGTGATGGCTCAGGTGGCTTAGTAGTAATCTCAGCAATATTAACTTCTTTCCAGACTTATGTCTGGCATAAATCTGAGAAGCCTCTTGTAATTTTGGAAGGAATAAGACAGAAAGGAAGTTCCAGATGCAGATTAACTTGTCTACTACAACTTTCTTTTTTTTTTTTCCCCTATACGTGTAACACTAGGAAAATAATCATAAATAATAATAGCAACTCTAAAAGCTGTTAGGAGTTGCGTTTCAGTTCTGTGAGCAGCTGGTGTAGCAAGCAAGATAGTCAGAGATGAAAGCATGTCATCAAAATAATGTTAACAACTTGTGCTGGACTACTCTTTTCCAGATGTCACAGAATTAAATGACAGTTGCTACATATGAGAAAGGGAGAAATTCTGAAGTTGTCTAGTTTTCTAAGCAATCAGCACACCATTTGCTTTATAGCAGTTTTGGCACAATAATTATCTAAACACAGGTTAAAAAAACCCACAAGCCTACTGTAGTCAGAGCCTAGATTTTATTAAGTTTATGGCATTAGAAAAATATCTTATTCAGAGTTTTGTTCAGGAGATAGAGAAATTCTGTCAGAACAGATGGGCAGGAATTTAAACTTTAAACTCCTGTCTTCTGCAGATGCTACCTTTCTATCTTACTGAGAGATGTATCCTTTTACAGTCTATTCTGTACAATGCAGGCAATTCCACAATGTCCAGTAACACTGCTCAAAATGTCAAAACCTTTGAAAGAAACTTATTAAGTGTGACTGCTCTGTTTAGTTGCCTTTTAGTTATGCTAAGGTAGCAGTTAGACCTGCGTCTGCAATTCTCTACATATAATGTGATTACAGCCTCTGTACAAATGGAAGAGGACTAGGAAAAAAAAAATCAGAAAAGATTACTTTTAGACCTCCTATTGAAGGTGCCAAACTACAAGCTGAGACTAATTCTCTCTTGGCTGATAAGGGAGCAAAAGTCTGGCAGCTCTGGATAACAGGCAGCAACAGTAGTTCATTGTTGAGTGTAGATGTCACACAAGTAGCAATGGCATTGCTATGCTCTTTATAGCATAAAGTCCATATGCAGCTATATAGCCTGAAGTTCAGCTATTCAGCTATGAATCAGCCTCCTACTGATTTCAAAAGGAAGCATTGGAAACACTGAACCTGAAGATAGTCAATAAAATGACAAAGGAATTCTCTGGCAATACAGAACGTGAATCACTTCAGTCCTTGTGCAGTGCCTTCCCCCATGATCACTTTTCTTTAAAGATGATTATCAGTAATAATAATATTGCCAGAATATCAAGATGGGAGGAAGGGAATCACAGCAAAACTTGTAAACAAAAAGCATATAAGAAATTTTCCATAGGCTTCATACCAGAAAGATTACAATGTCCATCAAACATAAAAATGTCATACAGTACTCAGTCCATCAATACACAGCACGTTGTTTGTATGTATAATAACATATCTTTTGGCAAGATGCCCAGTCTTTGTGTCAAGTGTCCAGGAATCTACCACAGAACACCACAAAGTGTCACAGCAATTAATACCACCCTTAGTTCCACACAAACTTTTTCACTGTGAGTTCCTTGGTTATAAAACCAAATACCACCACTACTTCTTATCACCTGTAAGCAAATCTTTCTAAGACAGGTAGATCAAACTCCTTCTCATTGTAAAGACTCCCTCTGCACCCCATATATTCTTTAGACTTTTTTAGAATTGTAACCATGTATAACAGGACTCCTTTTATCTAACATAGCTATCTAAAAGTAGCATCTTATTCACATTCTCCTTATATTCAGCTCAAGAAATTGAATCTATCACTAGATAGATGGGATTCTACCCAGTGACTGCAGGAGGAGCCTGGTCAATAGGTTTTGACTAGGCATCAAACTTTTGATCAAGAAGGAGCCAGTCCTTTAAGTGGTAAGAGTAATCCAGTGGTGGCTAAAATACTACCCTAGTAGCTCATCTCCCAGTCCTGGCCAGAGGAACAGACATTATTTCTGAAAGAGATCATGGCTGGCCCTTATTTCCTAATAGCTTGTTCTGGCAGGAACACTTGTACCCAGCCATAGATAAAAGACTGAAGCTGATGGAGAAGAAAAAAACTGGAAAAGACAGACTGCTCACATAGCATTTGTGAGGCAACAAAGATAATTGCTATGTAATTACCACCCAAGTAAATTGTTTAATGTGGTAAAATGTGACCAGGGTTGTTACTTCTACTGCAAGCAGTGGCTCATGATGCCATCTGCAACCCATCAACAGATCACATAGTGAATTTGCTGCAGATGTAGAGCAAACCCTCGACATCTCCAAGCATGTTGTTAAAAGCCCCCATCAAGTGAATACTAACATTTCTGTTGTTTCAGATGTCACTGTGGCTATTTACACAGGGCTCAACGGTGCCGCACTTGTTCATGTTGATGAAGGAAGAATATGGTTAGTCAAGAGAAGAGCAGGTTGGCAACAGCTTCTGAGGTCAGAAACAAAAATAAAAAAGGCATAAAAGACACATCAGCGTTCAGCCATAATTGGAAATCCAGCTATGCCGTGTGGAGAGGGGAGCAATGAGGGGGAAAGGAATGTGGTCTGTCATGAAAGCAGCTTTCTGGCAGTTTACTGTGGGATCACAAGTAGTTCCTATAAACAGCAGGCAACTGCTGGATCAGCTACTGACTTTTGGCTGCAGTGCGCTCAGTGCCCAAAGCCAGCGAGTGTGGGTGCCAGGTCAGAGTCATAACCATGCCAGCCACCAATGTTCAAATCATAAAGCTGAGCTAGCATGGTGAAAGTGGAGTGAAACCCAAGCACGTGGAGATGCAATGCAGACTGCTCATGGACTCGCAGCATATTTTGCAGACCATTGGAAGGATAGACAATGCTCTGTGGGAATAATAGGATTTGTGCACAGTCTGCTGCTTCCAGTATTGCAAGGTCTTCCATGATATATGGGGAGTATCTTTTTATCTTAATAGTACTATTTAATTACCTACAATCTCTAGTTCAAAAGGCCATGGTAAAAAACAATAGTAATAATAATAGTGATCCTTTCAGTCTGTGCTTTAAAACACTTCCTTACTTCATCTTTCTGCACCTCTTGTCCTCACACTACATATCACATGTACCATGTAAGTTCTTGGATTTGTTTCTTCCTTTTTCAGGTTTCTTTAGGTTTTTTTTGTTCGTTGGTTTGGTTTGGTTTTCAAATGAGAGCAATTCAGAAGCAGCTCAAGGATGCAGGGATGGCCAAGTCTCTTTAAATTTGAGCTTCTTGGCACCTGAGGTGCCTTTGAAAATATCTCTCATGGTTCACAGTAAACCAGACACTCAGCAAATCTCATTCAAAGCAGAAAATTGAGCCCTATAAAAAGCTGTTCTCCCTGCTGAAGGGTATCTAGGATTATCAGCACACATTACTTCATGAGAGAGGAATGTTTTCCAGGTCTACTGACTGTCACACTTTGAGCCATTGCGCATGTCAGTAGCTGTAGTCTGGTTTTACTCCTTTGCTTACTTCACGTTGAGAATTAAGGGAAAAAAAACAATCTGCAAAGCTGTTCTGTTTTTGTATTTTTTAAACCTACATGACGGTGCTGTCCTAATACCACTTTTATGAATCTGATATGGTTGCTAAATTCTTTGGACAATACATATTTGTTGACAATATGGAAGTGTCTCGAGCACCAAGTATATACACATATATGCATCGTTACCTGACACGCACACACTTTGCAAGAGCAACATGTATATATACTTCCAGAAAAGAACCTGCCAGAGCTGTTTTGATCATTAAAAAACCAGACACTAATTTTGACTTAGCTGGAGGTGAATATACACAGTGGGATAAACAGAAAAACATAGGTTTATTTTGAAGGAAGGAAAACAGCTTCTGGATTTTCAAGCTGTTTGCTTTCATTCAACAGCTGGCTGAGAGAAAGAATTGGTGTGCAAAAAGCTGCACCAATTTACGGTGTGAGAGAATTTGGTTTAGCAAGAGAAAGAAGAACCCACAGCTTTTTCCAGCCCAGCAGAATTCAATAATTTGAACTGGAGCAGAAAGCTTGCACTGGAGTAATCTGTAGCTCAGGTGATATCAATGGCTGAAGAGTTATTATCACAAGTTTAAAACATATCAGCAGGCTGGACAATCTCTAAACTGTGGAGCAATGCTGCACAATTGCAACAGATCCTCAGTCCTGTTTCATGTATGCAATTTTCATGCACAGCATGGAGTGGCAATGGTTAAAATATGCTACAAACAGCTAAGGAGCATGCATACATTCTTGCATTTCTTTTCCCCTGATATTTCTAATTGCAAAGATATTTTTTTATTGGCAAAGTGATTTGTGATGTACAATAATGAGCAAAAATTTTTGCTTCTGTTATCATGGGAACAAAGAAGCGTCATGGTAATTATTACTGTCACACAAAAGAAACTGTGGTGAAAATAGAGACATTATTACTTGATGATTTCTTCCATTACAGAGGATTTCAGGAAAAAACTCTTTAGTAGTTTATGTACCAAGTGAGAAGTGATACTGGGAGTATTTGAGTCATGACAGATATACTGCAAAAGTCCCAGACTTTTGCTTACTTAGCAGGAAATTGTCTTTTATTATAATTTTTATAATGCTGGCTAATCAAGTTCCTTTTCTGTTTTCGTTTGGTTGGTTTGGGGTTGGTTGTTTACTTGTTTGTTTGTTGGGGGGAGGGGGGTGTGGGGAAGGTGTATTTGGGGTATTTTGTTTGTGGGGTTTTTTATAGTCTTCTCCTAATAGATTGAGAAAGATCTTGTGGTAATCCAGGATACAAAATGGCATCACTGGCCTCACATAGCTAATTTCATCTTCCAGTTGTTTAACACTGCAGCAAATACAGTGTGAGCTGTGGAGATCTAGCACTTGAGACCTTGCAGAGGTTACAGAAGCATATCACAGACTGGCAATGGTAAAGGTCTGACATATGAACCAAGATGTGTCACACCCATCGGGGCAGAATCTTTCCTGGATTTCTTGCGCCAGCTGTAGGAAATGAACTTAGGGGGGAAAAAATTGCTTTTCCTATCCCTGAGATGTAATCAGGTTCTTAATTATCATGATTTGGCAATTATAGATTTTGATGGAAGCTGATTTAGTAAAAATATCATTTTCACTGTAAAAACGTGTCATATAGCTAATCTTTTTTTCAGTTCAGAGACACACCAGGGAAGACACAGTAGTGAGGAGGTAGGCAGATGGCTATTTCACAGCAGAAAATTGTATTCAACTTCCATGTCAAAATAAAGAATGGTTAGGTATTTCTAAATCAGACTACTCTGCAACATTTTATTCCATCAGTGATAGTTAGTCTTTTTATACTGAGTGAGGATGAAAATGAAATACAGGCATTCCACAATTACATATAGGTTGTAAATTCTATTTTCTGGCTAGCTCTGAATAGGACTGAAATACACAAGTGTGAGTTTTTTGTTTTTTTTTTTCTTTTAGAAATATACCGTGTTTGCCTAGAGTGTAAATCAATAAATGGTGTGACTAAATCTTGCAATAATTATTTTGAGGAAAAACAGAGGATCACAGGAATAAATAAAGGCAGATATGTTTATGGCATCCTCATTTTCTTTTTAAGAAACTAGGACAAACAAAATCTTCAGAGCTGAAGGCCTGTTTTGCATTCTAGTTCCTCCCAGATATTCTTTTAGCATTCTTTAAAGTTCACAAATCAAGGCAAGGGCGTGTTCTCTTGTTCTCAGTAGGCAAAGCATATAGTTTTACTGCAAGGGGAAAAGGGCAGCAGAGCTGATCTGCAAATCTCTTACTTGAGCCTTAGTAATTTTAGACAGGTGCCCTTTGCTTAGCAATACGTTTTACTTGAAAGAATGCATCTTGGCACAAAGAGGTGGAGGGGAAAGTAGTTGTAGACATGTGGCCTTTAGAAAGCCAATGGCTTACAAATTAATTTTACTGGAGGCTGTTGCAATTACAAGACTTCATACTGCCATGTGGATATTCACCTGAGTCTCACCACAGAGTCAATTTCTCTGTCCAGATTTATGTTGTAGTTTGTTGAGGAAATGCTGGAGACCTTGATATGTCCTAAAACCAAAATATTGTGGTCTTTTCACTGCTAAGAGCTCCTGGTCTCTATCTATGTTGACATTCAAAGTCTTTCAGACTTAGATGCTACTTACAGAGAAGCTCACCTTTCACTCTGCAGTTGCCATTTCTTCCTTTTGACAGTTGCCTCTGCCGAGAGCAAGGATGCTGCCAGCTAGGAATGAGTGCTCTCCAAGGAGCTTGAAATGTCTTTAATTAAACCCTATTTTTATAATAGATTGAGGAGAGAAAAGTTGCTGTCCAAATGAAAGCACCTATCTGGGAAACAAAATAATTTTACAGAGAGGTGATTGTTCCAAGGAATGATCTATTGGCAAAGATCAGGACAAGGGTCATGTTTATGCTCAAATTGTGGAAGATTGAAAGCAGTTTGAGAACAAATCAGTAACCTAAAAATACCCCAAACAGTTCAGCTCTGTCATCTGTGCAGAGAATTGACCTCCTGTATCTTGAGTGCCATAATCCACAGGACACAGGCACAGTACCTGTACCTAACTTTTTTTTCACAAAAACACTATGGAAATCAGGATATTTTTCAGTTTAAAGCAGATCTTTTTTGCAAAACCATGGTGTTTTGTGTGGTAGCAGGAAACACTTCTAGCCCAACTTCACTGCTAGCACAAATAATAAAATAAAACAATAAAATAAATCAATAAAATAAGTCAACAAAACAAAAAATAAAATAACGTAAAATAAAATAAAATAAAGTGGAAAAACATTATTGGGGAGGAGGGGGAGTAAGAGAAATACAATGAGCAATAATACAGTGTAAAAGATCTCACTATCACAAGCATATGCCACCATTACAATACAAATTCTCCAACACTGGAAGATCTCTTATTCCGCAAACTTATGTTTGGATCCAGGACCTATGGACAGCACTACACACCACACCAGAAAGTCCTTTTTTGTCTTCAGCATGGTATGGGACCTCATAAGTCATCAAGGCTGTAGCAGAAAAGTTACAAAGGCTGTGACACCTTTTAAGAAAACTACCTATTGCTAAAACGCTTTGAAGCTTGCCTGAGTTTGACGAGCCTCAAAAGTCTGGCATGTTTCCCTGGGAACCTCACACACATCATTTCTGAAGCTGCCTATGTGAAGTATTTTAAACACAATGCCCATGGCACGTGATTTGAGAGGTATTAGCATGTCATGATTCGCTTTCATTAAGATTTCTCAGCAGTATTCTTTGCCATTGTGTCACTTAACTTTCTGTGCCTCTTAAATCATATATTCATAGAAAGATAGAATAGTTGGAGTTGTTAGGGACCTTAACGATCACCTAATACCAGCCCTCTCTGCCATGGTCAGGGACAGCTTCCAGTAGGTTCAAAGCCCCATCTAACATGGCCTCAAATCCCTCCAGGGAGGGGATGTCCACAACTTCTCTGGGCAACCTATTCCAGTGCTTCACTATGACCAGTGTTTAGAATTTCTTGCTAACGCCTAGTCTAAATCTACTGTCAGTTTGAAATCACAACCCCTCATCCTATCACTACACTTGCTGATGAAGGGTCCCTCTCTATCTTCCCTAAAGGCCTCCTTTAGGAGGTCTGTAACAATATCTCTTCAGAATCGTCTCTTTTCCAGGCTGAAAGCCTTCAACTCTCTCAGCCCTTGATCATCTTTGTGGCCCTCCACTGGACCCATTTGAACAGGTCCATGTTTTGGTCATGCTGGGGGCCCCAGAGCTGAACACATAGTTCCAGGTGGGGTGTCACAAAGTAATAGAGGGGGGGCAATTTTTTCCACTGACCTTCTAGCCACATTTCTTTTGTTGCAGTTTAGGATGCAATTGACTTTCTGGGTTGCAAGCACAGATTCCTGGTTCATATTCAGTTTTTCATCCACCAATATCCCAAACTTCTCCTCAGGACTGCATTCAATCCACTTAACACTCAGCCTATATTTGTTCTTGGGTGCTTGTTGTGTCTATGCTGATTTAGCTTCTTAAACTGTCTTCTTTTGAAGTGGCTTTCTTTTTTTTTATTTTCCTAATAAATAAAACCAAAATTTAAATAATGATTAAACAATAATTCACTACTGAAGATAGCTATGGCATGTTGACTCAAATGTGAATTTTATTTTCCATAATAAAATATGTCAATATTTATTCTTATTTAAAGCACAAGTTTCTCAAATAATAGAGTCAATATTAAGGGAACTATCTATCTTAGCAACATATAAGATGCCATTTTTCATTGTTGGGAGATTGCAAAGCTGAGAAATATTGTAACTGCTGCTATATGAGAATAGCTCTTGAGTCAGCTTCAATAGGTAGACGTAAAATCCTTCCATTAATCATTATTTTACTGCTACTCAGTTTCAGCCATTAACTTGTAATGCCCAGAAGGCTTATAGCACAGAGAATTTGACTGCTGCCAGTGTAAAATCACCAAAAAGAAGCTGTTTTTTTAAAAAAGATCTGTAGCAATTTGCAGAGATTTTTAACAACAGAATGTAGAAGGTAAATAATTCTTAAAGGTTTGAAAACTTGTGAAGCCAGTGATAAATTTTAAGTGTGAATATTGATAGCATTTTCAAAATATCATGTAAATAATTGCTTCAAGTCAAAGCACAACTGCTTTTCAACAGCAATGAAACCAGCAGTGGCCTTACATCAAAATCCTAGATCTGTGCAGCTTGAAATAATGACATACAAAAAATGCAGCTCTTAGTGTCAGTCTTTGCTCTCTTCTACACTTTGACCCACAGGTTGAAGCCTTACGTTTTACAGCTTGGTCATCCTGGGAAAGGAAGAGGGTACGACCCTGCAAATGTCAGTGCTTCATACATCTCAGTGGGCTAGGATAGGTATATAATTATAAACAACTCTATTTCTGAATGCTTAGCTGGCTATTTTTCAAAGGAAAAGAAAATCCTTGAACTCGAGAACTGGATTTTTCTTCATCTGTTTAATGACAATGAATTGCGTGTGCAGAAAGATTGACGAGTTAGTATTAATCTACATACACAGACAATTAGTATCCCTTGGTCATAAAAAGTCATCAACCATTTCTTTGTTTGCTGCCTGGCTACCATCCAGCAAACAATGCAGTGCCCTGATATGAGGTAAAATGCAGCTTTAAGCAGCAGTAGGCAGTATTTAGGTGGCATAAAATGAGCAGTAAAGCTGCTGATGAACATCTTATGTTTGAGGGTTTTTGCTGGAAAGGATGGTAGGTGTGCATGGGATTAATCCTTGCTCTCCACATGTGGCACAAAACAACTTACATGAACCATGTGCATAAGCCTGAATTTCAGTGGCTGTGAAGAAAAGAGCAAATAACTCTGGATGACTTGAAATAAATCTAGATTCTCCTGCTCCTGGCCACTGTTTCACTGATTTTTTTTTTTGGCAGGACCAAAAGTGTATGGTGAATTTGATTTTTAAGGTGAATATTCTCCTGTTTTAACCTAGTTAATTTGTCTGGAGACTTTCCTGCTAATGTCTATTTAGGGTAGAGATTACATTTCGGTCTGGTTCTAAGTGAAGACTTCCAATCACTTTCCTACTGAACACGAAGTTAAAAATCTTTTGCAGACAGAGATATAAGAAGCAGATTAACTTTTATGGCATCAGACATCTGTCTGTTCATTTTGCCAGTGTCCATTGTGTGCTTAGGGACATCAGTGAATTAATTTGTTGCAATTAAATTTTCTCACTGTGGAATTCTAAAGTTATTTCCATGCAGAACTAAATGAGGTTGCTCAGAGCTACATTCAACCTGATCTTGCCTCTTTTAACTACTGAAAGGCTGCAATAATCTAGCACTGGGGCTTTCTCCAGGCTGAACAATCCTCATCCTCTCAGGTTCTCACAGGAGAAATGCTCCAGCACCTCAGATCATGTTTGTGGGCCTCCAACAGGTCTATGTCTTTCTTGTGCTGAGGGTTTCAGAGCTGGACACAACACTGCACATAAGGTCTCACTGGCACAGAGCAGAGGTGAAGAACCCAACCCTCTGCTCAATATGGATGAAGATGCACCACAGCCTTACAAGTAAGCTCCAGTAGCTCTGTTCTAGCATTGTACAGAATTCTTTGATTAGGAGGGAGGAAGCTGTTACAGTACCTGGATGAATCCATGCAAAGGCTCAAGCTACTGATTTGTGGGTGGTGTTGAGGCACCAGACTGTGGAGAAGTCTGCTTCCAACAATTTGCTCTGGCTCTGAAATGCAGTGCATTGGCTGGTAACCTACATTATCATTACTCTAACTTTTCCTCCCAAATAACATTTAATAAGGTACCCACACATGCAGAGAGAAACAATTAGACGCAGAACATGATAATGTCTGATGAGATACAGACTAACTTGTGTTTGTTCGGTCCAAAGGATGTAGGTTGTCTTTGTGCCCAGGACAGCAAAGTCCAGTCAAACATCCTAGCCAGACAGCAAACAAGAAACAAAGACCATAAATGGAGCAGGAGAGGGAGTCCTCACCTTAAACAGAGCAAACAGAGCACTGACTAGGTGGAATCCTGTCCCAAAATGAGGTAAGGGTTTCCTGACCCCACATTTTAGAAATTCAGGGGAACAGATGATGTGCTCACAGAAATGCAGATGCCCACTTAAACTGAACTCTAACAGGCTGCCCAAAGAAACTTTCAAAACCCACCTGGATACACTCCTGTGTGATCTGCCCTAGGTGATTTTGCTGCGTCAGGGAAGATGGACTCGATGATGCCCAGAGGTCAATCCAACCCCAACCATTCTATGAGTCCATGATGTCTGCATGAAGCAGCATTGCACAGCATGCTCACAGCCACCCGCTCTTCAGGGAGAGTTCAGAGCTCCCTCTCACAGCTTTTCATTCAATCAACATTGTGCTGATTGTCCAGACGCCACCATTAATCCAAGCCAGTCAGTTTTTGCCATGGTTATTCCCAAGGAATAGAGCTTATCTGCTTTCACTGAGTCTTGAGTTACATCAAGTTAATAAAATTATTAATTTCCTTTTCACACATGAAAAGAAATGTTCCTACTTAATTTCTGCCCCTTGTACTATTTATCAGCTTCAGATCCATACCTTACTGTTCAATATGTGCAATTTATATTGCACGACCCTGCCAGAATATTGTTCTTGAAGTGAATTTTACACTCTGAACTGTACTCAGCATGGGGTCATTTCCAGTTTGCATCATGTCAGAAGCATACTGTAGAAATCATTGTGTTACTAACTACATGAATCTTTTCAAAACATTTATGCTCTTACTTTTGAGTTTGGGGAGTATACATTTGGAGTCCAGGTTTCTTGTGACCTACAGCTTCAGTATATTTTCTGTCTTCTGCATTTCACGGAATCACAGAATTAACCAGGTTGGAAAAGACCTCTAAGAATATCGAGTCCAACCTACAACCTAACCCTTCTAATTGACTAAACCACAGCACTAAGTGCCTCATCCAGCCTCCTCCTAAACACCTCCAGGGATGGTGACTCCACCACCTCCCTGGGCAGCCCATTCCAATGGGTGATCACTCTTTTCATGAAGAACTTCTTCCTAACATCCAGCCTAAACCTGCCCTGGTGCAGTTTGAGACTGAGTCCTCTTGTTCTGTCACTGTTTGCCTGGAAGAAGAGACCAACCCCTGCCTGGCTACAACCTCCTTTCAGGTAGTTGTAGAGAGCAATAAGGTCTCCCCTGAGCCTCCTGTTCTCCGGGCTGCACACCCCCAGCTCCTTCAGCCACTCCTCACAGGGCTGTGCTCCAGCCCCCTCACCAGCCTTTGTTCCTTTCTTGACATGTTCAAGCACCTCAACATCTTGAGGGGCCCAGAACTGGACACAGTACTCGAAGTGTGGCCTAACCAACGCTGAGTACAGGGGCAAAATGACTTCCCTGGTCCTGCTGGCCATGCTATTCCTGATACAGGCCAGGATTTCATTAGCCTTCTTGGCCAACTGGGCACACTGCTGGCTCATGTTCAGTCAGCTGTCAACCAGTACCCTCAGGGGCCCTTTTTGCCTGGCTGTTGTCCAGCCACTCTGCCGCAGCCCGTATTTCCATCAAATTTAATTTGAATTCCACCCAAGAATCTAAGGTCTGAAAAGCAATGAGTTCTGGTGAATTTCACGAGGATCAGAGGGAGAGTGATGTGTGATTGAACAGATAAATAAAAAGTAAATAATCCCTATTTAAGTTACACAGTGCTGCGCAGAATAGTTCCATTGGCTCTCAGCCGGTACAGGCAAGGTTCAATAACTTAACGTTTCAAAGAGAGTGAAAGAGTTGTAGAAGTAGAAAGGCTACTAAGTATTACTACCTAGTATAGGATATCCATAAATGTAGAGATTAAATCAACAAGCACCTTTAAAAATTAACTAGAACATTGACACCAATTACAGCAGAGCAGATGTTCATGCAGATGGGCATAAAAACTGCAGCACAAAGATTTGGGGATGTTAGCAAGGGTGTATTGTATCAAAGTCCTTATGTGTAAAAAGCCACGTAGTTATTAACAACAGTGCTAAATGAAAGGTCAGTCACCATGCATGTACCAAGATTCAAGCAAATAACCTCCTTGTTTACTGATATAGTTCTAGAGCAAGCGGTTCAAAGAAGAAAGCATTCATGAGGTTAATCTCTTTGATCTTCCACCTCAGAGAGAGAAAGAGATGAAAAAGGCTTTGGTTTATGTACAGTGTCACCTATTATTTCACGTGACTTAATTCTAATAGAAATCCTTTGGTAATGAATGGCACCAAAGGATATGAAGAAAAATAGGTGTCCAAACCTCACCACATGCCTCTGGAGATGTTCAGACTGCAGTGTGCACTTCGTCTCACCTAAACTTTAAAAAAAAATTAATGACAGATAATGAAGAGAATAAACTACAAAGTTGTCATCTCTCATAATCATTCCTGCCAGATTTACTACGCCAGTTAACCATTCGTGTACACACTTACTTAACCGTGATAAGAGTCCTTTTTTGAAATGTACAGATTGCAGCCTCTGAGAGATAAATCTCACTGCCCAGCATTGTAATTAACTCAAGATTTATTAATTTATCAAGACTCCTGAAACAAGCATGTCTAATTGCCCTTCTTTATTAATACATTCAAGAACGTTTAACATTTTACTGCCATTTAAACAAGAGTCCTAATAAGATACAGTATCAATTAATGGTCCTGTTAAAAGTCAGCTGGTATTTTTACAACAGCAGCAGAACTCCACATTGCACACTAAATGCCATGGAGCAATCATAAGGTTTGTGGGTTTGTTTGAAAAGGTGAGTTGCAATGATACACTTGCCAGGATTTTAACAAGCATCTCCCACAAGACATTTCTTCCTTAAGAGAATGGTAGAAAAATGTCTTCATTTCCAGCTTGCCCAGGAAAGGAGAGTAAAGGAACAGCAATTCCGTTACTGTGTTTGTTCTTTAAAAGCAATATGCTTTTCCAAAGCCTTCATAATGCAGTGCACTGCTCTGCACTGCTTTTGTTAGGTTCTTGACACATGCATTCAGGTTTTGGGGTTGTTTTCTTTCTGGGTAGATCACCAGTTTGAACGAAACTGGGTTTCGTATACATCACTCATGATGTTCCTCACCTCTGGAAGTGTGACACAATGCACAGCTGAGTGAAGGCTGGTGCCGAAAAATTTTAGTCAGAAGTGTTAACTACCATCCAACTCAGCAGATAAAGAGTTGGATGGATGGTAGTACTCAAAGCAACAGAGTCAACAGCTAATGTCCAGTGACAAGTAATGTTCCTTAGGAGTCAGTTTTGGGACCAGCAGTTTAATATCTTTGTTGACAACATAGGCAGTGAGATTGAGTCCACTCCTCAGCAAGTTTGCCAATGAGACCAAGTTGTGTCATGTGGTTGACACACTGGAGGGAAAGGATGCCTTCCAGAGGGAGTGTTCCTCCTCTGAAGAAAGGCTGAGAGAGGTGAGGTTGCTCAAACTGGAAAAAGCTCTGTGGAGACCTTCCAGTACCTAGAGGGGGCCTACAAGAAAGCTGGAGAGGGACTTTTCAGAAGGGCATGTAGTCATAGAACAAGGGGCAGTGGTTGTAAACTGAAAAAGCATAGATTTAAATCAGATGTAAGGAAGAAATTCATCACTATGAAGGTGGTGAGCAACTGGAACAGGTTGCCCAAGGAAGTTCTGGACATCCCATCTTTGGAAGTGTTCAAAGCCTGATTAGATGGGGCTTTGAGCAACATCTGATTAGATGGAGCTTTGAGCAACATGGTCTAGTGAAAGGTGGACCTATCAATGGCAAGGGGATTGGAACAAGATGATCTTTAAAGGTCCTCCCCAATCCAAATCATTCAATGCTTCTAAGAATTCTGTGGTCAGGAGTGCACTACAGAGACCTTAGCCATGAATATGATGATGGATCTTCCTCTGGGAAGATCTGATGCCAGTGCCACAATAGGAGTTGAAAGCTCCTGAAATCAAAAGGATTGAAAATGTTCTTAAATTTTCCTGATATTAATGTGCTGAGTGTAAGCCATTGCATCCATTCCTAGAGTATTCTGGCGAGAAGTAGCTTACAATAGTGCCAGGGTATGGGCTATTAGCCATATGAACACACTGCTATTTAAAGACAGCCTAAGAACAAAACTTTGAGAGTCACTGGAACCCAGTGGAACTTGTGGAAAAGCATCAACAAGTCAGCAAACATCTTGGAATGAGTTCAACATCATAAAAAAGGGTTTAACATCAGCTCCTGATGTTATTTCTTTATAATATTTGTGCCTTAGAAGTGTTTAGAAGCATGAATAAGTGAACCAATGACTGTTGACGAGTCCACTACAGCAAACAAGGTTTGTGTCACCACAATATAAGGAACCTTAAGGTATCCACTATCCACAGGGGCCTGTTGGGTATGACACAGGACCCTCATCAGTCCATGGTCTGCAGTATACCCAGAGATGCCTGAAATGGTGCCAACAACTAAATGACAACAAACTTTCTTTTGTGAGGTGTTCTATGCAATGACAAAGCTTATTTGCCTAAGCAGACTTATCAGCAAATAGCCACGAGGGTTAAGGGGAAGCAACTATCATCTTGTTTTTACATAAGTAGGCAGAGAGTGGTTTGCTTAGAGTCATTGAGGAAATCTGTGGTTTGTAGACCAGTCTCATCATCCAGAGGTCCATGCTCCCATCGCCCTGCTCTGTGTGCGCCCACAGCAATTAGCAAAGGAGTGAAGCCTTACCTCACTATTTCTCAGGTGCTGGGTGTGCACAAGACAGAGCCTCTTCTGGGTCATCCAATTTCTGCCAGAGACAAGCTGTGTCAGAAAGGCAATGAAGATCAAGGAAGCATAAATATTGCTTTAGATCTGTTTGGATTTCCTCCAGGATCTGTGTTAACCACTGCTGTCTGAAAATGAGAATTTTATTCCTCTTCTCTCTATTCTCCTCCAACAGTGATGCTGCTGTGCTGCTTTTAGGACACTGCACATAACTGCTGTGCCAGGAGTCAGAACGACCTGACTCTGGCCATAATGCAGGCTCCCATCAGGCAGCATCATTTGTGTGTGGTTAACATGGACACAGAAATGCTCTGCCCCTAGAGCCAGAGACACGGCCAGCTCGTGAATTATTTCCATTCCTTCAGAAACTTCACAGAAAAACAAGTACTCATGGAAGCTCATGGCAGGGTTTAGCCCTCATATAGCAGAAAGCACTCTGTTTCTTTGGATCTTGTCCCATAGAGACTCTAAGTTCCTTTCATGAACGTGACCATTAATACCCTGCAGACAGGATGGACGTTGATGGATTGTGTGTTCTCAGTGAGTGATTGTGAGGTCTTTCTTTCCTCCTTTCTCTAATAACTTAAGATCTTCCCTCTTCGATTTTACATTTCCTCCTCTGCTAGATGCATTCTTTTAGCTTCACTCACGTGAGGAAGTGTCTGTCCCAAAGCAGCTTCTCCTCCCCCAGCTCCCTCATCCTCCGCTCACTCTCTGTGAAAAGATCTCTGTCTAAGGCAACAATCACTGAGGAGCCTCAAGAGTTTCCATTTCTTGTCCTCCCTCTGTTTTGATGTGCTTATTATCCTCTTGTCAGATCAATAGCCCATCTGCTTTTAGGAGTTTTCTAGCATTCTGATGCTAAATTAAAACTAAGAGAATCAATCCTCAGTTAATTTCTCCAACCAAACAATTTATATCTCTCTTCTGATCCACTGTCATGTGAATTACAAAACACCACCATTCCATGAGGGCTCCCCAGACAAAGTAAGCACTTTTGTAGTGCTGAACTACCCTCTTTATTAGTAACTTTCAAATGTGACAAATCAGGAGATTTATTTTATAATGTTGTGTAGTCCTTGGTTGAACTTGTTGAAATTCCTTAGCTATTGTAACGGAGTAAATTGCTAATTAACAGTGGGGTTTGTTTTCTTTTTAATGGACTTTAGGGATACATTTCAGAGTTAGATTAAGATTAGTGCAAAACAGAGGCCTCCTTAATTATTTCAAATCGAGTGTTATGCTAATAGTAAACAATTAGTTCTTTCATGACTGAAAATTAATGTTCTATAAATAATTGCAAAACCAAGCTGCTACACGAGTCCCAAAAGGAGCTGCCAAACTTAGTGGTTAAACCAAATGAAAGAGGCATGGATCTTTTCCATGGTCTCACACTTTGTGAAAATTAAGCATATATTTTGTTGGTTTTNGAGGGTATTTTTGAAGACAAAGGTGTGAGGCCTTATGATTTGCCAATTCTCAGGTCACTTCTGAAATCAAATCTGAATCAAAACATTAGCATCCTTCCCAGTAGATATTTCTGCTTTGTGATGCTTTGTACTCACTTTTGCACAGTAAAGACTGGGAACACAGAAAATTGACTTACATCAGCTGATCTCAGTTCAAGTGTTGTTGAGGTAGTATGAGACTGTTATACATCATACTGTAGATCATCTGATTCTCTCACAGTATTCCCAGTAGTTTTAAAGATTTTCCTCTTTATGGCTTCCAAGCTTTAGTTACCAGATCTGATTTCTTCAGTGTCTCTCCATGACCTTATAGATCACCTCTTCAGTCAGTGGAAATGGTCAGACACCACTCACGTATAACTCAGTAAAAGCTGTGATTTCTAAATTCACAGACTAAAGGATTTCTCGTCAGTGATGGCAAAGTTCATGTTGGCAGAGGAAACAGAACAGGTCCTCTAAGCATCAGCATTGCCTAAATTACTCAGGAAGACAAAAATTAGTGCCTTGTTCATACAGCATTATGGCCCTGAGTCATTTGTCCCCAACTCATTTCTCTGCCACGGCTGACAGTGTGAATACTTTGCTGTAGGGTGGAGTGATGCACACAGCCAGGAGCCAGTTCTCCCACACCTTGCCTTCCCCGTGGATGCAGCCCCAAACTTGCACAGCCTTTCTTTTCAGCAGTGGAAGAGGCAAAGTATATGGAAAGTAGCCCTGGGGGCTGAGTACATTAGCATTTCATAGCTCCTGTGGGTTTTTCTTGATCCTGCTGCATCACCATGTTCCATGTACCTAGGGAACCCCACTACTGCCACCAGCTCAGCACACACCTCTTACACCTCTGGTGTCTTGCAGAGTGTCTTACTGGTGTCTTACAGAGACACCAGTGTCTGCTTCAAGGCTGGAAGGGTCTCTCTCATTGTGTCTCATAACTATAATTTTGCCATTTCTACTTTTCCACTCTGGACAGCTACCTGCTCGGCCTTTGCCATAGGTCTGCTCAACCCTGTGTTTTGTCTAACACAGCATACTAGAGTTACAGAAATCAATAAAATTTTCAACAGCTTACTGCCTCAGGTTTCTCATTATTTCTGAGCATTTGCTTGAGGTTTGTCCAAACCCAGTGGTAATCCTCTCCTTCCTCACTGCTAGCACCTTATTCTGGCATGAAGGAAGATATTAGAGATTCCTCAGAGCAGATGTGACTTTTTTTTTCCCCGTCATGTGGAACAGGTTGCCCAGAGAGGTCATGGAGTCTCCTTCTCTGGAGAAATTCAAAAGCCACCTACATGCACTCCTGTGCCCTCTGCTCTAGGTGACCCTGCTTTATTTCTTTCAACCACCACCAAACACCAAGCCTTACTATGTCCTACAAACCAGAGACTTCTGCTAAGGTGCTGATAAGTCTTGCTGTCCAAGAAGTGTCCAAGCCACAATCCAGTTCTTGTAACTCCTCATCTGCATTGTGGAGAGAAGACAAAACAGCATTAGCTTAGAACTTGATGAGTGTATGCATTTTCCTAATGTTCCTCCCAGAGTTTTGCCACTCCTGAGGTCCTTCTCTAAGCCTGAGTTCTCAGGTGAGAGGAAGATAAATTCTGTCTGCTCTGTAAGTAAAATAAGATTTCAATTTGCTGTCAGAACTTTAATTAAGACACTTATAGATCAACTTTACCATGGCAAATTGTCTGCACTGCTATTACTATAGGAAGATGAATGTTAGCTGTGAAAACAGGCAAAGTCCACTCCTCTAGACTAATGTGCAATTTCATAGCCATTGATTTTTGACTTTGAAAATTCTCCCACATGCTTCTGGGAATTGGAACTTGTTACAGGTGACCTGACAGCAGGTCTAGCAATTTTTCAAATCTTTTGTGAATGTAGAAGAAGGGTCATTTTGTCCATTCACATTTTTCCATGGCTGGCATGACCTACAAGCACCTACCTCACTTTTTTTTTTTTTTAATTCAGACAAATCATTGGGTAACTTTGTTTAACAGATAATATACAATCTACAGCTTTAACTTCTGTGGGGTATTGATAAACCGCCACCATCTCCTGCTTGGCTGAGCTAAGACTAAGGATCTAATTCTGCAGTCAATCTGAATATCAGCTTGCTTTTGGGTAATAATGAAAAGTCAGGTCATGTACCAGGATAAATCTAATTACTGGAATGAATATGCTTATGCCAGCGCAATACATTAAAAGAGCACAAAATGTAAGTAACTATTACTGACTTAAGAGCAGGTTTGTGATTTAGTATATAACAGGCTATTTGAAATGGTCACGTAACTAAATGGGCAATTTTACTATTAAAATTGACCATTTAACCTAGATAAAGATTGTGATGCTTTTGATAAATTCTGAATGTTTAAAGTCAGTCAGTGCAGCATCCGAGCATCTCATCATCCCTAAGACCTCATGTTCAGATCACTTCCTTGGCACAGCTATATTAACAGTCTATCACTTCTCCTCTCTTCTCCAGCCCAGAAGGTCAACTCAGCACACCTTTAAAGATGGAGACATTAGTAGGCATAAAAGCCAGGTTGTGCACAAAGTGTCTTAGCCATGGACAGACAAGCATCCATCTTTCCAGCAGTTGCTAGGGGGCCTTTCTAGCACCACACAAGATATCAATGGCATAGCATCAGATTTAACTGACACTTTGTACTGTCCTTCATCTAGCAGCCAAGCTCTAGGATTCTGTAAGGATCATACTTGCTCCATCCCAGAAGTACCCCAAGAGTTGCTCAGGAAGGAAAGATACAAAGACTATGAAAAGTGAGAATCACCATAGAGATAGCAGAATCAGAAGAAAATGCATTTAGGGCTGCTCATTGCTTTAGATCTGCGCCTCATATCTGCACCACAATGACGGGACCACTTGAAAGTGCTGGCAAGGAAGATGCACCTCCCGGCAGTCCCTATGATGGTCAATTTGTAGCATGTTAAGGAGAACAGAAATAGACTGTGATAGTTTCAATGTGTTCACATTGTTTGCAGTGGCAGAGGATGAGAGCCACTAATTAGACCAGATAACATGCAGACAAGATTCAGAACAGAGGTCAGGGTGAGGGCCAAGGCTGCTCAGGGGCAGTTGGACCTTGGGCCAAAGTCTGCAAAGGCAGCTGCCCAATTCTCCAGCCACTTCAAACCACAAGCGGTCATGCCACAATGAGATACTTGTGTCCTGACCACATCTACTCAAAGGCCTGTCCTTGCACATCTGGGACTTGTTGCAACTGCATTTATCTAAGATCTGAGTTAAATCCATTAAGAGAGAAAGACTATACCAGCGTAGCTGTGATTCATAGCCAGGCCTTGCTGGCTACAGGAAGGTGGGAAGTTAGCCTGGCGAGTATGCAGTTTTCCAGCAATACCCAACACTGTATGCAAACCACATACAATTAAAGCAGCTGCAAACTGCAGACACACTAGACATGCAATTGCATCAGCTGCATCCATTGGCTTTATTTACATACTTAACAGCAGTAGTAATTTTTTCCTTCTGCCATGGAGCTGTCAAAGACATCCTATCCATCAGTGCAAACGTGAGGACTTAATTCCAGCTACAGCATGAATGGCCTCAGGGCGCTGATGAGCAGGAAAACAGTGTGGTTTGATTAACCAAGCTCCTGTCTATGTTGTCAGCTGAGTCCTCTTCTTGAGCAAACATAGTCCAGCTGCTTCTTGTGTTGTTATGCATTTAGATCTGCGTCTTTATACAATAAACGAGAAATCAAGGGTAAACAAGAAGGTGAAGGGTTTATTAAGCTCCTTTACTGTGACTACTGCTTCTACTGGCATTTCCTTTGACTTTTGACCTTCTTTGATGCAAAGGCTCTGCTCTCCTTGCAGCCAAGCTGCGGCTTTCTCTGAAGCACATGGGCTGAAATGTGATAGCTGCGGATATGGTACCCGGGGTAATTAAGATGTTTGTTGACTTTGGTTTTACCCCCACCAGTGTGTAGCTATACCCGTAGGAAACCAGTATTTCCTTGCTGACGAAGTGGCAAACATTAGCACATAGAATCACCACAGTTCCTTGTCTTTAATGTTCCATGCTTCTTCATTAGTAATTTAAGTGAAAGTCATGGTGTTTGGCAAAGAATACATGAAGGTGCCATCCACAGTGCAGCAAACAAACATTTACAAATTGGTTATACAGCGAGGATGCTACCAGCTTGCTCCCTAATCACAAATGCCTGGGATGTCATGGAATAGTTCAGTCTTGCAAGAGTGAGGCCAGAAGAAATATACTTGGGCAAACAACGTCTCCAAGATGAGACCATATTGTACCCTAAAATCTATTCCTGCTGCTAACCAGTTCTTCACTGATTACAAGAAAGCTTAACCTAGTCTGATGTCTGACTTTTTAGTTACAGTTCAGTGAGATTTACTCTTCTTTTATATTATGAGCCATTTTCAGTACCATGACTTCTTCTCTGTAAGTGATTTCATACCTTCACTGCTTCACACGTCCAATGATCTTCAGTGAAGAAGATGATGTTAGTGTTTTCCACATCTCCTGGTTCCTCATCTTGTGGTCCAAACATCCTGTCTCTCACTTTTTCACATTTGTGGACCTTTCTTACCTCTGATTCCAAGGCCCAGTAAGAATAATCAACTCTAATGTTTAGCGTCGCATGGGGATTTCTACCCACTTCCAAATAGATCCTGTGGGGCTCATAAGTAACTAGAATTACCAGACGTAATAGAAGCAGTGAACTTTCATAACTCTGTCAGTGTGATCCAAGAAATTCAGTCCTTCCTTTGAGGCACAGAATTAAAAGAAATTATTTCAGTCTTTCTAGTTGTACCTTGAATCAAGTGTTACTGCAGGGAAGTTAGACAGATTGAAATCTGCCTCAATATTGGATGTGGCAGCTTCAAAGGCACTGGAAATTGACGATACACTTTGGAAGAAGCACAAGGACTATTGGAAGCTGCTAAAACAAGACTGTTGAGAATGAACAGTTAAGGAAATTAATTAGCAGATTATTTTAGTGTAACTGATAACAAGGTTATTGCAGCAATGAGCTTGAGTTTGCAAAAAAAGAGTTGACAACTATAGGTAAAGTCAAAACTCTGCTGTGGTGAAAAATTCAGTAAGATCAAAGGGAATCCAATTAAAAATGCATAACGAAGTGCAAAGATGGGCTGCAAAGGTCAGCAAATGGTCCGGACAAAATTTACTTGCAGAAAATGTGGCATTAATCACAACAAAATGGAAAGGGGTCCATTGCCAGAAGAATGTGGCTGTACAGAGAATACACACAGCCTGAAGTCATCACATTCATTTTTTTCCTATGTACTCTGTCAGGCAGCACTCCAGCAAGTTTCTTGTAGCTGTTTTCCTCTGAGCTAACCCTTTATATTTCCTTTATCATCAGTGAAGAGAAGCAGGCTCTTCAGGGACATAATTCATCTTCCAGTGAGGTAGACATCTAAAATACATCACAGGGATAATATTCTGAAAATTAGTATTTCACTCTATTGACTATGAAGAAAGCTATAGGTGACTGACTCATATCCATGTGTTTCTCCACTGTGGACATCTAAACCAAAGCAAGATTAATTGAGCTTTTATGGGGGGCATCACAGCCATATCTAGGACATCAAATGTACCAATTCTGGAATGAAAAGTTACATGACCACCACTGCACCTAAACAGTGCAAAGCTTCTGAATTCAGGTGTGAAGGTAGCCCTTGCAGTAATGTCACCATGCTGCTTCAGGGACCTTTTTATTCTTCACACACATACTGAATTTACAGAGCTCTTAAATTCACTGTCTAACTGTACAGAAAAATCGTATTTCTGAACTATTAGTCTTCATCTGCTAATTAATGGCTTCATTTTTACACACATTTCGATTCTTCTCAGGTCTAACATTTCTCTGTCTTTCTGAATGACTCTTTCCCACTTGATGAGGAGGCTCTCTTATGTTCTTTTTTCACTGGAAGGTGACAAAATGTCTTTCTGTGGGCGCATCCTCATGGCCTTCCCCTGTGCTTCTTTTCACAAACTGTCTCTTCTGGTTGGTTAACCTCAGTTAGATGTCACAGTGCCCACCAAAGCTGCTCTATGACTCCTATTTGTCAACTTAACAAGGGAGAGAAGATGTAACAAAAGGCTCATGGGTCAAGACAAGGACAAGGAAATATCACTCACCAATTACTGTTGTAGAAAAAATGGATTTGACTTGGGGAAATAGTTTTTTTAGTTGCCAATCAAATCAAAACAAAATAATGAAAAATCAAATCAAATCTTAAAAATATCTTTCCTCCATCCCTTCCTTCTTCCTGGGCTCAGTTTAACTTCCAATTTCTTTACCTCCTTCCTCCCAGTGGAGCAGGTGGGCAGTGAATGGGAGTTGCAGTCAGTTCATCATACATTGCTTCTGCCGCTCCTTTCTTACACTCTTCCTCTGATCCACCATGGGGTCTCTCCCAAGGGAACAGTTCATGAACTTCTCCAATGTGTCCCCTCCCACAGACTACAATTCTTCACAAAACACCCCAGTGTGAGTCCTTTCCATAGGATTCAGTCCATCAGGAACAGAATGCTCCAGTGTGGGTCCCCCACAGTGTCACTGGTCCTCCCAGAAAACTTCCTCTAGCGTAGGATTCTCTCTTCACAGGTCTACAGGTTCTGCCAGGAGCCTGCTCCATCATGAGCTTCCCACAGGGTTGCAGCCTTCTTCATACATCCATGTGTTCCAGAATGGGTTCCTCCATGGTCTGCAGGTGGATATTTGCTCCACCATTAACCTTCATGGGCTGTAAGGGGACATCCTGCATCACCATGGTCTTTGACATGGGCTGCAGAGAAATCTCTGCTCTGGTGCCTGGAACACTTCCTCCCCCTCCTTGTTCACTGCAGAGTCGTTTCACGTGTTCCTCTTTCCTCTTGTTGCAGCTGTGCAGGGTTTTCACTCCTTTTGAGATATGTCATCACAGAGGGGCTACCATAGTCATTGACTGGCTCAGCATTGGCCAACAGCAGGTCCATCTTGGAGTTAGTAGACATTGGCTCTACGGGACATGGGAAAAGTTTCTAGCAGCTTCTTGAAGAATATACCCCAGTAGCCTCCTCACTACCAAAGCCTTGTCATGCAAACTCACTCTACTGCTAAACTCACTCTACTTTTAACTGTAAAGAGGTATGTAAACACTGACAACTCAAGAGCAATTCCTATAGCCTTGGTGGTCTATTGTAGCCTGCTAGTGAAGCAGTTGTTGAGCAGATACTTGTCTGAGTTTTCACCAACCTGTGAAAATTGCTTGAGTCATCATGAGATTAGAAATTCAGTAGCAAAGAGGAATTATTATTTTCTAGCTAAACAACAATTCCCTTTTTAAATTTTTTTTTCTAAAATTTGCATTTAATGTTTCAAAAGTTTAGTTTAGTGTTGAGCTGTAGCCAAGAGATTTAAATGTGTGCCTCAGAAAATATGTTGGGGTGCAGGAAGAATAATGTGATACATTTAGGTGTATGAATATGGAATACTCTAACTGGTGTCTGGGCTTGCTGACAGAAAACACTGCCAATAAGTTCAACACAGTCAAAGAGTGTTCAGAGAGAAGGCTAAAACCATATCTGACAAAAGGAGAATCTAGTTCCTGCTATTTCAACCATCAATTAAAAGTGACTGTTGCCCAGCCCTATTTGTTGGGAAAAACACTGACATGTGCTCAAGAGAAGTGGTATGAGCTGGTTTGGGACAGATCTCCCTGAAAAGAGAAACAATTGCAATCTACCCTCACAGTGAGAGCAGGAACCCACTTCAGCTTCTGAAAAATGT
The DNA here is from genome assembly GCA_013399055.1 of Ramphastos sulfuratus. Taxonomy (NCBI): domain Eukaryota; kingdom Metazoa; phylum Chordata; class Aves; order Piciformes; family Ramphastidae; genus Ramphastos; species Ramphastos sulfuratus. The sequence continues at coordinate 72,342 of WBNM01016582.1, read as the reverse complement.
GTTCTGTGAGAAAGGTTGACAGAAAATTCAGCAAGAAGAAGGTGCCAGGTCCAATCCAAGGAAGACTATTAAATGAAGTTTTCAGGAAAAGAGGAAGTGAGTGCTGGAGCAGAAAGAAGAGAAGTTGTCAGAAGAGATGCTGTATGTGGCAGGAACTGCTCAAGCCATTGATTTTAGGCATCTGTTGTAGGAAACCTGATTTCTCCAATGGAACCCTAACCATTGCCTGTACAGAATCACAGAATCAACCAGGTTGGAAAAGACCTCTAGGATCATCGAATCCAACCTATCACCTAACTCTTCTAATTAAGTAAACCATGACACTAAGTGCCTCATCCAGCCTCCTCTTAAGCACCTCCAAGGATGATGACTCCACCACCTCCCTGGGCAGCCCATTCCAATGGGTGATCACTCTTTTCATGAAGAACTTCTTCCTAACATCCAGCCTAAACCTGCCCTGGTGCAGTTTGAGACTGTGTCCCCTTGTTCTGTCACTGGGTGCCTGGAAGAAGACAGCAACCCCTGCCTGGCTACAACCTCCTTTCAGGTAGTTGCAGAGAGCAATGAGGGCTCCCCTGAGCCTCCTCCAGATGTGTCTAGGCTCCACCCAGGTGTGCTCACAGGCTGGCAGCTGGGCAGAGGCTGCAAAGACAAGTACCTAAAGTGAAGCACTGTGAGCATCCTCAGCACTCTTACAGATCCCACCAAGGAATTATAACCTTGTACTATAACAGAGAGAAACCTGACACATCCTTGGGTTTTTTTTTTTTGTGTTAACTGAAACAAGCAATGAGACCTTGAATTCTGGGTCATTCATACAGTTGAAGAATCTCCTGTCCCACTAAAATCAATGCCATACTGCAAAAGGTGATATTGTCTCACCAAAAGGATCTTACTAGGAAAAGGAAGAGTAGTGCAGAAGAAGGAAGGAAAACAGAAGAATACTTATCCTTCTTCTCAATTAAGTGGGGGGATGTAGTTTAAATTCTGACCATTCTAATCTTAAATAGTGCAACTGAAACAAAGTCACCTCACAAGCCTATGATTAGAAGTACACACTTCTCCTTTTCTCTTTCTCTGATCAGTCTTTGAGACCTGACTACATGTGTCAGCAGACACATTCCCTGATCATTGTATGAAGGTCCCCAAAGATTAGTCAGTCAGTCAACATTACGGCAAAGGTATCTCCTTCAAAGTATGCTGCAGACCTGGAGGATGGATGCAAACAATTTACCTGTTATGTTTTTGAATTGTGAGCATTGGGTTTCTCCTTCAATCGGGTGGGTTCTATAACCTTTTGTTAAGGGCATATTATATAGTAACTCCCAAGCAGAACTAGGTTACTTAAGCCTAAGTGTCTAATGATGTCTGAGATACCCTTGTGTATGTGAAATGGATAGATATAGTCATGCTGATAGATGTGGCACATAAACAACAGGAAATTTTGCCCTCCCAAAGCAGCTGAAGGTCAGGTGGGACAAGGCAAAGCATCTGAAATGTCACCAGATCCTATATTCAGGATAAAGATTGAAGTGGAATACAGGTAACTCGAAATCTCTACTAAGCTAGATCCTTTTCTGCCAGCAAAGTTGATTTTCCACATTCTTCTGGGGAAGGTTGAGGACTTTATTTGGAAACATGCCGGCAGAGACTTCCTGAGATTTCCATTCTGTGCTTTCTTAGGTCACTCCTACATATTTTGGCCCTTAATGATTCCACTCATCAGTGGAAAGCTACAGGCACCTCCTTTGGTTTGATTTTCAGCAGGCCCTAGAGAAGGCCATCTCTTGACTATGACCAGTGGTAACATTTTTCAGCCTTGTTTCTGAATTAAGTAAAGAAAATTGGGTGAATGAGCCTAGGTATTAAAGTTTATTGATCTAAGTTGAGAGTGCCATGCACATGAGAAATTTTCTCCTCTTTTAGTACAGAATTAAGCCCAAAATATTTCTAAGGTACACATATCTAGAAAAAATAGTCTGGGACTGAATTTCTTCTTTTCTTAATAGGGACTTCTACAAGTACATCCAACTATAAGAAATCGATAGCTGCCAGCTGGTTAATGTGACTGATTGAAGGTTGAATAGGCTGTGTTGATGGGTGTGATTAATTGTGGAGGGTCAGCTCAAGCATGTCTTGCAACTTGGTAAAGGTGGCACTAGAGCAAATTGGCCAATTGGGAATAAACATCATTAATTCCACACGACATGTCAGATAGGGTATGCATTTACAAAGCATCAGAAGACTACCTTGCATAGAGTTTATCCTGACATAGCAATAAAAGTAATCAATTTGTATTTAAACATGTTCACAGAGATATGATGAACCAATTGAGATGAATGTTTAAACCATATACCTGCTAGCTTGCTTGAGCCATCGTAACACTATCAGTCAGCAGTAACTGGCACTATAAAGAGTAAGGTTTGTACTGTTCACTTTGTCCATTAGTGAAATTTCTGCTCCACAGAAAGCATCAAGGATTCAGAAAAATATTAGTGCCAGATAGAATCAAGTTTAAAAAAGACTCAAATCATTCACAAGGTCGAGTGTCCCCACCCGTGCATTCCCAGGGCACATTGTTTGTGGAGGTACTGGGTCATTGCATTTTCTAGAAAAGATGATTTATCTGTAACTGCCCTGTCCAGTCCTTCCTCTACCACTGACCATCCAACTGAGATGTAAGACAGGCAGCTTCCTCAGCAGTCGCCAGTGAGAGCAGCTGAATCTGTCACTGGACTCACACTTCAGTAGGCTCCCACCGTATTTTCAAGTTCACTAAAGAAAACTCAACATTTTCATGCAAAAACCTATGTTTTTCCCTGATATAAGTTTTAGCTCTGCAAAAATAGCATTTGCTAGTAGAAAACATTTCAACTGCATCTACGCACACAGATAAATTCTGAGAAACACAGCCTTACCCCCTCTCCCTCTGACTTCTGTCTTTTTTTTCTTGTCCTGTTTTAAGACAGCCCGCTCTTCACAAGCAAGCCCCACACACACAGGCAGGAGAGAAAGTAGCACAAAACCCTTGGGTTATGATAAGAAGTTTAATGAAAATGATAAAATGTACATTTACCTCAGGTATTTGCAGAAAAGCATAGCAAAAGCAGAAGCAGCAGCAGAAGCTAGCTGTAAACTGACCTCCCACATACCCCACCCCAGCCCAGAGCCAGCCAGAGGATAAGACCAACACCCCCAAACCAAAAACTGGAAGCTGCAACCGGAACAGGCGTTCTCTCATGTTACAATCTGAACTTCAAGCCCCATGATACTTTGCTCCAGACAGCACCTTCATTTTAAAACTGCCTTGTAGTCAGCATGGTGTTGAGTATTCATCAGCAGATTCAATTGGCTAAACCTATGACAATTCTGCACCCAAAGAATCCTTGGAACACAAGTACAGAGCCATGGCTGGAACTGTAATAGTAATTAATAAAAAGTAATAGTTTCCCATGACTAATAAGAGCTCCACTGCAGTGTGCTTATAACAGTGTAATTAGAGCAATTGGTGGGGAGGGGAGGGTGTCTCTTTGCATGGAACAAGTAATAAATTGAGTAATAAATTGAGATTTAACATTGATATCCTTCACACAGTTACATTTCTTTCATAAATATATCTTGGTTTATATACAGATAGGGTGTAAATAAATATCTAAAATACAAATTCAGCCTCCTGTAACTACCCACATGAGAATAAAACCAAATTAGCAACTAAACATTCACATACAGTGATCACATCATAGAATTGAAGTCTAGATGCTATGAGCTGGGGTGAAATTATATACATTTTGCTTAGCAGCTACTAACTCTAACTTTTGCACTTGCAACACCTCAACAAACCCACTCTAGTACATTGTTATGGCCTCCAGGCCAGCACATTTTTAAGTCCTTTGGTTTCCATTGTAGTGTCAGAGCTCTGTGCTTAAAACTTCATCAATCTGAATTTGGTCATTTAGTAGGTGGAAAACATTGAAAAAGTAGGATTTGTTTTAAAAAAAAAATCTACCTTCTTTTTTTAAAAATTATTTTCTTATTAACTGACTGTTTTCCAACTAGATTACATGAAGTATAAGATCTCAGATTCTGTAATGAAAAATCATTGGCTCAGCTGCTTGGAAATGGAGACCCTTGCACTAATCCAGCAAATGAGCAACGAACAGAGAAGACACTGACTGTGTGCAGCTCTGAAATGTCTATTATCCTGAGAACCCACCCAGGAATATCTCTAGCACCTTCCTTTAGTACCAGCCTATCCACATAAAGGAAACAAGTGAATACTTCAGTGGGGAGGGGAACAATTTGTCATGTCAACTCTATATAGACTGGAAATTACTTGTTCTTCCTCTGTCTTGACAACTGATGATTGAGAAAAGACAAATGGTGTTTCACTTGCCCTAGGAAAATATTGCAGTGCTAGACAGGATAGTAAAAGCAGATACTTGACTGGATCTCCTCATCTCCCTTATCATACCAAAAATGAAAGAGGAACTAGTTATTTTCTGAAACCTCATATTCTTGTCTAAGTTTATATTCAAGAGTATACATAAGAAATTATGTTTACCTAATTCTGATTTGGAAAATATTGCTTTTAGCTTCTTTCTCTATTTTCCAAAGGGCTGAGCTCACATACTTTGTTATTTACCTCCACTATGGTGTCTGAGAATTGATTTCCAAATGCTTTCCAGAAGAAAGTAAGGAGGAAGTCTTATTAGCCCTGTCAAAGACTCTTCTGTTCCCTGCACTAAGAGGAAGTCTGAAATATTCTGAATTCCAAGAAACAGATAAAATAAAAACATCACCTCAGCTGACCAAAGGTACAAGAATGAGATTCCTCTTCACTGACTCTGCTTGTGATACAGGATTCTATCTAAGCAGAGTGCCCTGGCTCTCTTTAGCAGCAGTTTAGGGAGCACAACACTTCTAAACAATGTGGGTGACATCTTTAGGAATTGTTTTAGATTCCCCGAACTCTACTGACAGCTCTTCACTGATTGTAAAGGCAGCCCAGGTGACCAGCTCAGATATAGATTTCTGCACTGTAGACAATGGCTCCTAGAAGATAAATCTCTCCCTGGAAGGCCACAAGCTCCCTTGAGGCCCTGCGCTTCTGTGAAGGGGGGGGATGGTTACGACCTGGGCCACTGGACTTTCTTCATTTTGTAGCATGTAAAACATCTGTACCTTCACTGAGAGATGGTCACTTGTGACTTGGTCACATGCTGACCATGTTTTGGATCTGAATGTTTAGGGAAGATGGGAACTGGGCAGAGAGGGGAGATGGGGTTCGAGAATGGTGGTACATAATTGGAGGGGTTATAGATGGACTCTCAGGGCTATGTTCTGGTTGAAAATGAGGGAAGAAAACATTTAACAGAAGGCAAGAATTAGAGACAGAACGTTAGGTAAACCCAAGGGATGGGCTGCCAAGGGAAGAACAGGAGAACTCATTGCCTAAAGAGTACTTTTCAAAAATATCTGTTTCATTAGTGCTTCAATCACAACTGAAGCACCTAAGCAAAACCACGCAGCCATCCTGGAGGAGTACCTCCTGGAGATCCGGAGCACCCAGCTGCAGGAAACAGCCAGGGCTTCCCAACTGCATACGCCGAATCAGTGCCTGGTTTTTCACATTTCATCTCACGAGAACTTTTCCTATGCGACTCACATATATCACCACTGATTCCCCCCCTTCCCCTCCTCTTCCATCATCATTGCTGGGATTCATCTTTTTATGTCTGGTTAATTCAAAACTACAAGCTGAAGTTGTGCTGCAAATTAAGGGCTGCAAAAGCCGTCAGCAACCGCTGTGCCTGTTCTCATTACAAAATTAAGGAGAGTTTGCCATCTAGAGGGCAAGCAAGACAGAAACTTTGATTGTGGGGAGCAGCTTTCAATTTGAGTGCAGACAGTTCAGTATTACAAACTGGGCAGCACAACAACAGCAGAATTACACTAAATAAGGAAGAGGGCTAGTGGGTTCTTTCTGAATCTGGGAGGAATAGTCATTTTCTTATCTAAATTGTGCAAGCAGAAATAGCCAGATAGTTTAATTAAGCTCAGCAGATCAATAGCATTCACATTCAGCAGAGGGAAAACCTTGACAGTGACTGCACATTTTGGGCCAGTCTGCTGCACTGTGCCTGCAGGCAGAGCTAGGATGATGAGTGGGTAAAACTGTTTTCTAATGCAGCCAGGTGCTGCTTGTAAATTTCTGCTGAACTACAAACCTTCATCCCATGAGAGGTCCATTTTTACACCTGGATTACAAAGAAAACTAAATCTCTGGTTCTACTCCTTCTCCAGTATAATCCCTCTATAATAGTTCTCAAAATGTGCTCTCAAAGTCTCTTTTTACCCTGGAAAGACTATGGATTTCCCCCACACACCCCTCATTGCTCTTCGTTTTCTTTTATCTTCTGGAGTCTTGCTCAAAAATATTTCTGCTTCCTGGAGGAGCAAGGACTAGATAACCTTCAAAGCTCTCTTCCATGTAGCGTTTCTGAAGCCCTCTGGAGCACAGAGCTAGGAGCAGTCCATGGTCCATACGACACATGAAACATTGTGAGCTTCATGCTGAACAGAACTCATGAATCTGACCAGGATGGTGGCTCACTTAGGCTGCAAGGCAGCTGCAAGACACCAAATTGTTGAACAAACACCCCTCTTGTAAATTACCTACAAGTATTTAGGAATGATGGCAAAGGCAAACACAAGGCAAAGACCTCCAAGAGCTTCATGTTTTTGAATGCTTGTTGAAGCCTGTGTCAGGCACTTAAACACCAGTGTATTAGAAAAGCAGGTTTGTACATCAGCAGAAGACAAGTTCCACATACAGTTTTCAGTTGTCTCCATTCTTGTTCCTCTGGGGTTTTAATCTTCTAATTTTGCAAACTTGTCTTTGCTTTCCCTATGACTCCTGGCATTTGGTTCTCAATATGCTTACAGGCAACTGCCAGCATTGCTGTCATGACCTGTGTAGTACTAATGAAACCATCTGGTGGGTCAGTCCGTCACTTTACGTGCCATTCCAGACTCTGATCGCATGAGATCACACAGGCAAAGAAGCTACAGGTCTCATAGCAGTGCCCTCATGTGATTTTAGGAGGCAGCTAAGCTAAGGAGAAGTTCTTTTGCTGGATGAGATGCTAAGCTGCTGTCGTGAACACTTGTGAACTTTGAAGATCACAGACTGCCTTCTCTAATGAAAAAAGCTTAAGTTAGAGGTCCCATTTCTCGCTGGGAAAGTATAAATTTTCCCTCCATTTGCCCTTCACTTTCAAATAACACTGTAAACTGACTTCTGAAGCACATCCAAGGCCTCGTCTAGCTTACAAGACATGTTCAGGGACAACTAAATGAGATAACAATATAGCTATTTAGATCTTTTCCTCCCGCCTCTTTTGAGCTGGGGTGCATGAGTGAATTCAGACAGTTAATCAAGCTACTGATTGTCAGCTAAGCCAGGGTAATGGTCGGTGCCTGACGGTGCATGTGTCCTTAGCATAATGCAGCTGCAAAGTAAATTGTGCTAGCTCCCATCCTAATGAAAATGAATTCCACTGTAGAGACAGTTTAAACTAATGCACTTCTCACTAGGTCAAGCTTAAAGACATGCACATGGTCAGTTAGCAGGTTTCCTATGATGGGCTTCCTCAGTAACTCAGTTATTCCTTATCACGTGCTCAGACCTGGGAATTTATCTGTTTGGAATTGTGATGTAAGAGAATTAAACTAGCTGAAACTGCTTTGCATAAAGGGCTCATGCAGCTTCAATTACATCTATCTCTAACTAGAGATGTGGCAAATTCATTGGAAGTCTTTAAAATAAAGATTGAATTTCTGTGTCTAAAAATATACAGACACTCAAACAGAAACTATGAGCCAGACATAGAAAGTTTGGGATGAGCTTCTTTCACCCTCGTGACACAGAGAGCTAGCCTCGATGTCCACAGTGAACTCTTTCTGACATTGCAACCTATAAAACCATGAATCCCTGTGGTTCAGTAAGGTATAATTCACTGCCTGTGCCAACACACCCTTCCCATCCCCCTGGCATCTGGCCCACAGAGGCTACCCGGCTGTAGAAAAGCTATGAGCCATGGGTATAGGACAAATGAATGGGAAAACTTAATTGCTTAGCAGAACAAAGCTAAAACACATCAGCTTCCACTCCCTGATGCACTGGTATGTGGAGTATTAAAGGCATTTGAACCACAATCCCTGCTCAAATCAGCTCCTTCATCCCCTCTGAACAACAGAGCAGCATTCTGTTTTCTTGCTGCGCTGGTGATTTGCTTTGCGGTAATACGTTGAAACTCCCTAAAGTCAGGTAATATTATGTCCATCCCATCCATCTCTGCTCTGAAGAATTCCCCTTGTTCAGGTCAGAGTTTTTGCATTGGAACAGCTTACATAAAAGGCAGCTATTATTTGTCACAGAAATACGTTACAGAAATAAGCTTTTTCAAAAATCTGCACAAGAAAATTAGATTAAAAAGTACACCTATGGAATATTTTTTAGGATTTAAAGACATTTTGCTGCTGCTATTAATCTTAAACTTTATTAGGACTATGAAGTCAACTCAGCTTCTGAACCTCAGCTGGTATTTTGCAATTTTACTCTCCAGTCTACTGTTTTGTTTTTTTTTTTTTTTTTTAATTGAAACTTCTAGAATGTACACTTTCTGTTCAGCTTTTGCAACTTCCTACATGAACGAAATATCCCTTAACCCTGACCAGAAAACCTTTCCACATCTCTTTCAGAAATTCGGCTCAGCAAATGTAACATCCTCACCAGAAGGAAACACGAGCTATAAAACATGCTGCAGCCTTCCTTTCTGTCTGGCTTGCTTCAGACTTCATTCATAAAAAAAAAAAAAAAAAAAAAAAAAAAAAAAGAGAGAGAGAGAGAATGAGAAAAAGTGACAGTTGATTCAGAAAGTTGTACAATATAAACACTCGCCCCCAGATGATGCATGGATGGTTAGCGTTGCCTATCTTTGGGGACAACATATGCCTGTCTTTCAGGCTTGTCAAATCCTAACGGCCATTGTTATCAGCACACAAAAGCTTCCAAATTCCTACCTGTCACTAAATTTCTTAGAATATGAGAAACCATAACAGACTGAGAAAAAAACAACTGTGATCCTTCCTATCCTGCCACCGCCTGGGTCCCTAGTGCTTGCCTGCAAGCATAATCCTTACTCAGCAGAGCTATCTTATCGATACTCTCAAGACTTGTAGTTTCAAGTGTTTGCATGGTCAGATGGTCAAGTAAATGTTTCTGTTTGCCCAAAGGCTGCAGATACCTTGATGGGGTTTTGGGTTTTTTTGTTTTGTTTTGTTTTGGGTTTTTTTGTTTTGGTTTGTTGTTTTTTTTTTTTTTTAACACATTCCTTATGTGACAGAACTGTTAATTCTATTTATTATTATTGTTTCCACTTTACAAACAGGGAAACAAGAGGCATTGCCTCCCTTTTCAGCCCTGCTCAGGACCATTGAAGTTAAGGTTTGCCAAACACTCAGAATCAGGACATGGACAAAGGCTTCCCACCCTCCTGGGATGCAAAAATGTCACTTTCATCTGAATGTTGAGGTTGTATAAGACCCTGCCCAGAGCACACTCGAGAGACAGAATCAATACACCTCCCACCTTGCTAAGACTCGTTAGTGAGGCTGAGGTGGAGGGAACCATCATTTTCCCTTACCAGACCCACCTCTGTCCCCATGTAACTGCAGATCCAGCCTCCCAAAAATTACCTTCCTCACTCCAGCCCCAGTTTCACTCTTCAGCAGACACAGAATCACACAGAATTAACCAGGTTGGAAAAGAGCTCCGGGATCACCAAGTCCAACCTATACCTAACCCTTCTAATTAACTAAACCATGGCACTAAGTGCCTCACCCAGTCTCCTCTTAGACACCTCCAGGGATGGTGCCTCCACCACCTCCCCAGACAGCCCATTCCAATGGGCAAACACTCTTTCTGTGAAGAATTTCTTCCTAATCTCCATCCTAAACCTGCCCTAGTGCACTTTGAGACTGTCCCCTCTTGTTCTGTCACTGGGTGCCAAACAGTGGGATGTCATTGCACTGGGGTTCTGAGAGCACCCAGCGCAGGAGTGCTGGTAGTGACTCTCCAGATACTTTCTCCTGCTGCCCCCCAGCTATATCCGTCCCAGCACGGGTGGCCTGGCAGCTCCGAATAGAAAGGCATGCCTGGCACAGGGGACGCGAGCCGGAGCAGCGGCCGCCCCCTTAGCTAGTGCAAAGGTTTCCTGCAGCCGGGCGGGCTCTGGAGCTGCCTTTGAATGGGCTTCGTGTCAGCAAGCGGCAGGAATTCGGGGAATGTTAAACTGCAGAGCAGTCCACTTTGGAGGATTAAGGCACATGACTGGAAGACAAGCATGATAGCCCCCGTGAAGGCCAAACCTCACAAAGAGCAGTTTCTTCCCCCGCAAGCTACTGCTGTCCTGGCCAGCTTGAGGAAGCAGGACTCGTCTGTGTGGTAGTTAGAGCTTCCTACTTTTCATTGAGAAAAATGAGACTGTGGTCAGGATCTGATAGATTACCTCTCACGGGGCAGAAAACTGGTTTAGGAGATAGCAATGGATGGGGGAGGTAATTCTTCAATGAATTCAGTTTCCCACTGCATGTAAAGGTTACTTCTCTTCATCACCTCACTGGATCCTTTCACAAGCTTCCCACTCTGAAGGAAAAGCAGAAACTGCCTTTCTGAATGAAACCACTTCTTATTTTGCTGTTTGAGTGGCCAGGATCCCCACCCTGCAGCACGCCCTTCAGCACAGCTGAAGAACACAGCTCACTTTCTCTCTCTCTTCATAAATCCCACAGGCTCTCAGTGAGCTGGGTGGACCTGAAGTAAATTATCTAAAGCACACCTTGAGAGGTCTCCTTCATCCCAGAATCTCAAGGGACCCTGGGGCGCAGCCCTAAGCTTGCTCTTCCTCACACACCACCTGATATTACTGCCAAAGGCTTCTCAGCAGGAAGGAAACACTCTTACACTTGATATGTCTCCTCAATCATTAAGGCTGATAGTGTTTGTAGCATGTAGGACACTTTGCAGACCAAGCAATAGGTAATGTCATGGGTTTGAAGACCTGATCTTCTCAACTTTAAAGCATTTGGTGGGGGCAGGGGAGAGATGATGGGGTTTTGGTATTTTGCTTCTTAATTAAGGAGATAGGTTTCACAAAGAGTTTGCTATTAAAAACATAGTGATCCAAATGTTCCTAATTGCCATTTGAGAGATGTGTCTGCACTTCCAGATGGACAGGTAGAGAACAGACAGGAGCTCTCATTGGTTCTGCTGTGTCTAACACAGGGAGAAAGACCACCACAGTACCCATGAAATATGAAGAACCTAACCCTGCTTTTTGTCACACTGCCCCAGATCCACTCACTGCAAAAGAATCCTTCTCTATTTACTATGATGGAAGTAAAAGCAAATTCAGTCTCCAAATACTTCTTGTGGATTTTCAGTTGCAAACACTTGTTTGCACAATAAGTAATTGATTATAATTAAATCTATATAGCAAAAAGAGCAAACTTCACACTCATTCTATTTTCCCAAGGCCTCAGTGTCCACAGCAGAATACCAGCTGGGCTAAAGGCACTGGAAGTTTCGCATATCTTCGTTGTGCAGAACTGGATAACTTTGTGTTTGTAAGCTAACACCCAGATGTTATTCTTCCTTGAGAATATATGACCATACAGTTTGCCAGATAAGCTGCTGCATTTGCAGGTGATAATTTGTGCACAAAGGGTGACAATGCACATTCATATCTTCAGTTCTACTCACAGATTATTAAAACACTGCCTGTGAAGGTTAGAAAGGGCTGTGCTGGATCAGACCAAATGTCCAACATCCCAATTTGCTCTCCTGGACCTTAGACTCAGCAATGTTAAGGAGGGGATTGAGGGGGTAAATTAAGATGTAAGGAACAAAGTAGAGCAGGTTATTCACAGAACAATCCCTTTCACATCAGTTAGCTAATAATAGCTTTCCTGGCATCAATGTATTTAATAGCTATTGCTATAACCCTCCTCCATGAGCTATTTAAGCCTTCTTTTAAAAAAATCAAAACAAAACAAAACAAAAACAAACAAAAAAACACCTCTTTTATGCCTTTGGAAACTGCAACATCCTGTGGCAGTGAGTTCCGCTACTCAGTTCTGCACTCTCTGAAAATAATACTTACTTTTGCTTGCTTGAACTTTAAGATCATGACTTGACAGCCCTAGGCAGCAAAAGGAGAAGCAGCAAAGGGAACTTACTGAAGGACATACTGCCACTGACAGTATGGAGGTACAAAGCTGGGCAAAGGTTATAGTCAGAGCGGGTTGACAGAGCAGGCCTCCATTTGAAGCTCTTTAAACTCAAGGAGTTATTGGACCAGAATTGTGGAGCTGAGGCAATCACAGAACTTTTGATTTTATAGGTGGCTTGAACTGGAGCTTCACACTCACTTTAAGCCACCATAAACCGGAACTGTAACCAGAAGAAGCAGTCCTGGTTTTCCTCACTTCTTCCTGCAACTGATTTCTGCTCTGGTATGACCATACCTTGAAACCAGTATCTGTGGTGGTACAATAAATCAGATTGGTTAAAATGACTTTTTGTTGTAATTTCTGGATAACATTAAAGCAGCTCGCTTACAAGACTCAGTTGTCTGCAGAACCAAGAAAAATCTACTATTAATGATAGCCCAGGAAGGACAAGAAAAGACAGAGCTGCTTCTTTTAGTGGCAACGATGGCTGCTGCTAGCTTAAAGCAAGCCTGGAAGCACAAGGTTTGACTCCTGGGCATCGTCTTCTCAGTGATATGCCCTTTGACCACAGACCAGCTTAACTTATGGCACTTGGATCACTCCAATGAGGCAAACGTGCCAGACCTGCCAGCAGCATGCTGGACGATGTTCTGACAGACCCACTCTCTAAGCAGAGGCACTCACTGCTTGGCTCCCACTTGCTTTCTCTCTAACAACTTTTTCTTAGATCTTCACAACCACATTTTGATCAGTTAATACACTTATTAGGAAACAACTGCTCTTTACTGCCACTGAATGAACCTCTTTGCCTGGCTGGGACTTGGGAATGTAACATGTCATTTGCAAAGCTGTCCCGAGAGAGCACAGACAGATTACAAAAATATGTCTTGTATTCACTCCATTTAAATGAATAAGATGACAGCACAAGGATTATGCATTGAATTTACATGCTGAATGTACACTTAGAAACCTGACAAATTGCTTTGGAAAATGAAATAATATTACCTTACAGTAGGGACAGTGCCAAGTGATCTCCACAGGAAAAATAGAAGAGTAAAAGTAAAACTGCAAAATCCAAGATAACCTTATCTGCTTCATATGAGTTGCACACTTTTAAGAACAGTGGTTTATGTGTACTCAGGGCACAGGCCCTCTGCTGCAAGTAACCCAACTCCCAGCTTCAGGATACTAAAAGTAAACAGGTAAATTCATTCCCATTTCAATTTTATCTACTGATCTGAATTAATTTGGTTTAATAAGAGTGAGAATTCAATTATGCAATTGTTCCTGTCCATTAAAAAAAACCCAAACCAACAAATCCTCATGTGATAGCTGACATTTTTAGTTCAGCCCATGAACATTTAAAACAATACCCTGCATATTGCTTCACGCAGCTGAAATACTCTCTTACACACCCAGTGCGCAACCCATGCTGGGCCTGCAGTAATTCAATCTACACCTTCTTTTAGGATGAAATACACCATGTGATGTTACCATCCTGGAATAACACCAGTGACACCATGTATCTAATCTCCACACGCTTCTCATCAGAAAACAAAACCTAACAACATGCCCATCCCCAACTAGGAAAACATCTGCAGAATGCGTGGAGGCAGGATAAGCAGAGTCAGAATCTTAACATTTGTTTCCAAGAAAAATGGTTACAAGTTAAAAGCAGAAGGCCTCTTACTAAGAGGCTTGTTAAGATTTTGGTCCCAGACCTTTGTCCTTTTTCACAAAAAGTCCAGCTCTGATCTCATTTACAGGAGTGTGTATTCATGTAACTTCCCCAGCTTGGTTTGAGTTACTTCAGTTGTGATGGAAATGAGAACGGGGTCAGGATGAGGGGAAAGGCTGATGGTTCAAACAGCAGCCTGGTGAAATGGAAGCAGAAAATTATGTCAGAGTCCTCCTCCACTTTTTTAATGTAGGCTAACAAAATGTCTACAAGGTTTCCTGAACTCCCCCAGCCAGTGGTGAGAGAATACAAAGTCACCACAGCTTATTTCAGGCACCTTTCTTCTGTACCATACAGAAAGCCAAACAAATTAAAATGAAGATATTTATTTAGGAAGCACCTTCAAGAGCTGACGTGATGGACAGTACTGTACAAAAAGGTGCCAACTCATGAATCAATTGTATTTCCTCACTGCACAGCAGTTCTGAGCAAGTCTGGAGAAGAGCACAAAGGGAGGTCGGGGCTTGCTGGAGCAACAGCTCCCTCTAATGATGGCTGGAAATCAATCTGAAGGAAGGAGGGATCCTCACTTTAATTTGGGGTATGCGTCAGGAAAATCCAAAGGAAGCAGCTCTCCTTCTAGTAATCTGGCACCCAGATGGAGCTGGCATCTCCATTTACTGGTCACTCTTTACTGACAAGCAGAAATAAACAATATTTTGACAGGAGGAACAGATTAGGGGGTTGAACTGCTGCAGTCACAAAAACTCAGCTCAGGCTGACTTTATTTCAGCTGTTGATGGGAGCAACTCCTTTACTTACACAGGGAAACCTAACCACATATAGGTACCAGCAGCAAGGCTGCCTGTGCAGTGAAAGAAAATCCAAGTGCTACTGTGTTTGCATTGAAGGAATGGCCACTGCGCTTTTCTGATCAGTCTGACCTAGTTTTTATGCCCAGCTGCCTACACCTATCCCAACTTTTCTGTCTCTCATTTATCTCTGCCTGTTTGGGGTGAGATTTTAAAGTCTGATCTCATATCTACAGAAATCAGCATGGATTTTTCTGGTGGTCTCATGGAGAGTGGGGCTGACAATAGTTCTTGATTCACAAGCCCTACATGACTCACCACATGAACAGAAAATTAATTGGTTTCTAGTCTTTGCTTCACTAATGTCTTTGACAGGTTATAAGGCTCCTTTTCTAGAAGTCTTTTTAACTCCTGTCTGCCAGAGCTATCAAAGTTCAGAGCTACAAGGCACTAGTTACTACTACATTAGTAAGAGCTGTATGGTGACCACCAATCACTTAGATGATCAAGGATCAGCTTACACATCTGTAGGTGCTCAGTTAAGATAATTAAGTCAATACATGTTTCTCCTTAAGTTTTGTCCTCAGTTGGGAAAGATAGTCATTCAAAAGTAGCCCACAGGAACTACACTCCTTGGTCTGGTACTGAAAGTAACCTGAACTTAATTTGGACTACACAGTGTGGTCTGCACTGCCGTAGGTGTGTAGGGTTCCATATCACCACATCAAAGTGGAAGAGAAATGCCTCTGATCTGGCAGAACATCACATTCACTTTCACTCTCTTGGGCACCGATGGTACATGCCCCATGTGCAGTGGATACCATCCTCTATTTCCAGCTATGGCTTATTCTGCAAACTGCCCAAAACAAGCTCTTCCACCTGCTCTGTTTCCTGAGCAACTGCTGCATGATTTGAGTACCTATGAAATCAGATAAACTTAAAAATTGTCCCATGTCCCATGGCCTCTATCTTGGATCAAATCTAGTACAGTTTCAGCTGTATATAAGCAGCAACAGTCAACATTTAATTAAATCTGGTAAATTACCTAGAAAGAAAGGGGGAGATTACCTAGAGGAGGGGGGAAAACACTTGCTTGTGAGGGGTGTAGAGATTTCACATCACTATTTAAGTTCCCCTTTTATGTTAATTTCCTATAAGTGAAAACATCTTTTTTATCTTTGCAAAAATGTGCTTAATGATAAAATATACAGATAATCTTTCTGAAACATATAGAAATCTGAAACGAAGGATCTATAGGAAGTCATTGGCCTGTTTTTCTAAAGAATTCAGTGCCAGGAAACTGCAGCATTAAATCTGCAATTTTTAAAGTGTCTAAATAGACTGTCCAAGCATTGAAATCAGCATTTCAGTGCTATAGCAGCTGGACACAAGCCTGATTCACACAGTTTCCAAGCTCAGGTCTCCTCCTGGGTTTTACCTCTGGAAATTGGGATGTGGGTATCGGCTTTACATACAGTAATGCCTAGTCCTAGAGACCACAAAGGAGGGAAAGGGGTTTTGATAAGCTGTGCAAGGTCAGGCTACATAAGAACAGTCCTTTCAGTCTCTAAAATCAAGTAATCCAAGCAAATGTGATCACATCACTTGTGCAGTACGATTAATTGATTTGATGTTTACCTTGCACACCACTCAGGAAACAGGACACAGCTGCGGTGAGTACCACTGCAAGAAGACTCCTGTGGGGAAAGCAGTAGAGTCAACATCTTCTGGCTGTCCCTAACAAATGGCATGACTCTCAGCAGGCACTTCTACAGAGGCAAGAGGAAAGTTAGAACAAACAATGAGCAGAGAATGTAAATACTAAGCAGTCAAAGTTTAAAAGGGAACTGGTTTCCACAAGCCATGTTTTGACTGCAGTCCTGGGAGGGAAATCAGCATGTACCTTGAAGTAATCACATTATCACAAAGAGCAACTAAAAACACCATGCACAACTATTGCAGTTATTTAGAATCATTCATCTCAGCAGTTCAGCTCCTCTCTTTATAGGAGAAGGTTTGCATGGAGATGGCAGATTTGTAAAGTTTACCTTTACCACTACTGCTACTATTTGTTGCATCTCATCTTCTGTTTGTTGCACTTATCTTTCGATATTGAGCTGTTTTGCCATTCATCAGTATTGCTTCTGTCTGATTGAGAGCACTGAACTCTGCACATGTCATGATCCACATATTTTAGAAAGAACTGTTTGGTCTTTCTGCCTTACATGTCTGTCTGTTGGAAACACCACCTTCCCAAACTATCCCGTGGACCAGCTCTGGTTTTAGTCTGCCCCAGAGATTGCCTGGAACCAGCCAGAAATAGTTCATGGACATCAGCAGCTTCACAGAGACATTTTTCCTGTGCACAGGCTCATACACTGTGAAAGCTGTAGTGTAACCAGAACAATAAACCATCATCAAGAAGAATGAACCACATTACTAAGGGCACAGCATCAGAGCACCCCAGCCAAGGGGAGGAAACCAAATCAGCACAGAGCTGGGGATGGCAGATACTCCCAAACAGGTGAGCTAAGGAGTGTGAAAATGCAAGGTGTCAGATCAGACATGTCCAAACTAAAAAGGTATTAGGAAACAGAGCAGGGCATGTTTGCCTCTTTATAAGGCACAATAACCAGAGGGGTCAGCACTGTTGACTGCTTGTCTACACTAAAGTGAGAGTGCTGTTTTCAGAGGGTTGTAAAGCTGAGTCGTCTGCAGTAACAAAACTCCTCATGTTTTCAAATGCTTTTAACAGCCCAACCCAGCAGTGCCAAATCACTTGCTCAGCTTTGCTGCAGACAAAATAGCTCTAGAAAGATAAGCATATCCTGGAAGGCTGGGATTTTCCAGCAGAGAAGGCCAAGTCTCTGCTGGTGGCAATTGGCACTGTTGCGCTCAACTCCACAGACAGATGCCAAATGACCATAGCAGAGATTTTGGCAGTGGAACAGCAGTCATAACATATTACTCTGTGAAGCTTTGCATGGACTTTACCTAAAGTACTACAGCCTGTTGTGTCCTCCAAACACTCTAGAAGTGTGGGATTCTGCACAAATAGCCAACAAAAAGGCCATCAGAAAAGTTCACCATGATCATCAGGAGTCTGGAAGCAGCAACCAGCTCACCCACAGTGAAAAGAAACCTCAACCACCCTTCCAAAAGGCTCCCATGACTCCAGCTCCTGAGCTACCAACCTCAGGAGAGGGAACTACAGCATTTGGACCAGGTTCTGTGGGAGAGAATTTGGCACAATGACTGCAGCCACAACGGGGCACAATGGAACTATGACTGCCTTTTGTTCTTCCAGAAAGGAACTCCAAGTCTCCTAGACACTCGTCCTCATCTTCTTCCACTCATCTGACAAATTGGTGTTTAAAAAGACACAATAATCACAGTGGATGGCCACCAGGCCCACACTTACCAAGAGGTCACAGAGAAGCTGCAGCACTGATGGGATGGTGTTGTGTGGCATGCCCTTGGGATGATGTGTTGAAAAAGTAGTCATGCCACTTTGCCCACTCATTGCTATAGTGACCACCTCTTGATTAGCATCATTCAGATGTCTCCTGTGTCCACATGTTGACTAAGATGTATTTCTTCTTATGTTAAAACCTCTCAGAGATGGACCTCATAAATCTTCAGACTCCCACAGGTGTTTGGCCATGGAGTCTTGTGCTGGCCTGTCCCAAAGCTAAAATGGCATGCAGGTCCAAAGTGAATTTGGTCCCAGCCTGGTAGAAGTGGTGAACTGCTGCTTAAGTCACCCAGCAGACTGAGAATCGGGGAAAGAAGCAGGCATCACGTTTGTCAGTGCTTGCCCACATGTTGCTCTCCCTGATAGGTAGAATCTAAAGTAGGTCACACTGAAAAGTACTGAAGTAAAGTGGAGGTAAAGCGAGGTGTGCCCTTGTGCGGGTGAAGCTTGGTATTTCTTCACCAGTTTGTCCTTGATGCTTTGTACCTAAGTAACCCATTCAACAGCCAAAGTACACTCAATAGCTGTGTATTTCTGAGACCAACAAGTGCCTGGTGACTTCTTCAGCTGCCTACCTGCTTTCAGCCAGCATTTGGTGTAGGCTGAGCCTCCACACAATGACTCCCAGCATGATTTTATTGTATTTTCTTTAATTAATCTCTTCAGGAAGACAAAGGCCATTCCTGCCCCTGGAACCAGATCTTCAGCTGGCAACCCAAACTTCATAGAAAGAGACAACATGACAGTGCTAATGAAAACAAGACAAAACCAAAAAACTGTGAACATTTTTATCGCCACTGGAGCCATCAGCATCCACAGAGGATACACAGAGCTGTCAACAATGCTTCTCCTCATTTGAGACCCAGTCAAAACAAAGCTCCGAGTCAAATTTCTTGCCTGACCATTACATCAAGTTTTAGTTTCATTCTAAGTCATGGCCTGCCACTGATTACATTACAAAATTCATTAGGGAAGAGAAAATGGCAGTTATTTCCTTGATGGAGCTGAGTGGTGCTGTTGCTGAATAGCCAGGAGCAACCAGGGAAAACACTCCCATTAGAGGCTGCTGCAATTCCACCAGCATCACAGCCAAGCAGTCACAAGACAAAGCAGCAATGCCAGAGATGCACTGACAGATCACAGGGTAACTTTTTTAAACGGAGGGCATATTGCAATATGATCTTTCAGGTAGTATTGAGAAATAAATGTACACAAAAGCCTCAAGGAGATGGGAAGAGCGAGAGACTAACTGTATTACAAAGGTTTTCCTGATGTGTTATAATAGAAGAACACAGTCACATCTCTCGTTGTCATTAGTGGTTTAATTGGGAAACACATCATCTCACATTACCCACTTCCCAACCGCACTGCCATTAAATGGNTGCCCTGCTGGCCACGCGTCTCTTTCTCATGGCACAGGTAGTGGCAGAGCAATAATATAAATGATCAGACACTGTTCAGTTTTGTTCAGAAAGTGTTAGTTGGAAGAAGGAACCAAGATCTTCACCACAGATTATCTCACACATTAGCAGAGATATAAATGAAAAAAAAAAAAAAAAAAAAAAAGAAAACTGAAAGCTCTCAAGGGAAGCCTTGTTTCATCTTGTTTCATTCCCACAGAGTGGTTGTGATTGGGAGCAGGTAGTTCTCACAAGACAATGGTTTTCTCTGTGGAACTAATTTGAGTGATTTCCCACAGAAAGGAGCCTCTGTGCTGGAAGGTTCGAAGTCAAAGGCTGAGGACACCAAACTGGAAGCATGAAAGGGCAAAAAGCCTGCCCCAGTCCTGACGGCCTTGGATAAGAGCACAGTGTAATTCTCACAAACCACAACTGACAAGGTGCACTGGGAGATTGGAGGGAACTTGTTTCTTCTGTTAGTAACCACAGGAGTTTCTTTGGTCGGTAGTTCTGAGAACGGGAAGCTGGACAAGATGTAGGTCTGGGAGATTCTCCTCGCCTTTGGGGTTACCCACCCAGCCAGAGCTCAACTGATTAGGAGGGTATCAGAGTTACATAATGACACGTCTGGGCTGTTTTACTGTAAAGATGTGGGGGGCCTCTTTGGAGCAAGGGATGGGGGTTGAGGATAGCAAAACCACAAGAAATTGAATTTAAATGAAAGAAAAAAATCAACAAATTCATGTCATATACAACGTACAGCAAACAAATACTTGCATAAGTAAAATATAGCAAGTCAGTAGTTAAATCTTACCAAGTCTACCAGCACATTCAGTCTGGGAGTCTGCTTTTTAAAACCTCTATTAAATTGCTTAGGATCCATAGAGATCTATCTTTTTTAGGGTGTTCTTAGGATGACAGCTTAAGATGTAGGGTACAGGATGCATCAAACTGTTCTCTGGTCTCTAGTGGCAACCAAGAGTGTGTAGTTGACAGCCCAGATGTAGGTATCTGTGGTCTAGATCCCTGTACATACTCACAGGAATCCTAATTCATGTCCTAACTGCATGCAAATAACACAATGTAATAATGATAATTTTCAACAATACTTTAATGGGAACTAATTTGGCTTCATATAGAAAGTCCTTTCCAGTTTTGGGGGGTTTTTTTTGTTTGTTTGGGTTTTTTGTTTGTTTTTTTGGTTTTTTTTTTAGAAGGCAACAGCCACCTCCAAATTTCTTCTCAAATGGGTGCCTTGGTGCAAGATGCATCCACCAAAGGCTGTCAAACCCAGGTTTTATGAGGCAAATGTGTCAGAAGGTATTGCCACCCCTCACAGTGGAGGTACTGCACATTGTTTTTTCACAGCAAGGCTGTGATGTAGCTCAGGTGGGTTTGTAGACGCAGTGGTTTTCTTCGTGGAAGAACTACAAACAATTTACTACAAAAATGACCATGAGAGATCAGGCTACCTGAAAACAGGTCAGAGGAGAGTCAGTCTTCATACTGTCATGGAAGGCTAGTAGGCCTATTAGATGTCCTGGCTTGCCCCACCCTTCTGCTGATGAGGGTAGCAAGGACAGGAGGAAAACAAAGGCTTGTTCTATTATGTCCCCTCTCAAAGTGACAAACAGGTACCCACAGGTGTTTAGGTACTTGTTAGTGTCTTGCCCATATAAGGGTCAGCAATCCCTGGTTTCACCTAATATGGTCAGTTTTGAAAATGCCATTTTGAATGGTAAATCTCTGTGGCCAAAGGAGCCATTACACACAGGCAAATAATATAAATAGAGCTAAGTTGCAAGCAGTTGTGCTGCCTCTGCCTCACGGAGCTGCTTCTTGCTTCACTGCTCTGCCTCAGTGTGTACTGCTCTGCTCTACATTCTGCTCTCCTCAGACAACATGCTCTGCTTCGCTGCTCTTGGCTTGGACAAAGTGTTCTGCTGTGCCTAGTGCTTCAGACCAGCTTAGCCCTGATGTTTTGGGCTTGAACTACTGGAAACTTAAGTGCCTCAAGTTTACCAGGAGAAGGCATTAAGTGCCTCATGATGTGGTGAGAAGTGCCTCTGACATGATGCTCTCTGCACATCTGCAAGAGATCCTGCCTGCTCCTCTGCAAACCTCCGTACCAAGAGGAACCAGGATCAGGCCAGAGATTGTCTGCCTCTTTCCCAGCACCCCACTAGAGCCTAGGAAGATCTAGAAGCCTCTCAATGGCTATCAAGACACTGAGCAGTTCCAACACTGCCACAAAGGAGCCAGGAACTATCTTGAAATTCCTACTCCGCCACTGTGAGTAGCACAGACATTCCCTAGGGTTTCGGAGTGCCTTTTATTTGTAAGTGGGGCAAAGGCATTTTGTGGCTAGACTTTTCCAGTTTTCTCATTCTCCTCAATAAATGAATTGCCCATAAGCATCCTTGTGAAGATTTTCCTGACTGAATTATAACCCAAATTTAACTAGTTTATATATAGTTTGTGGGTGAGGCTTTTGGGAAATAAAATAATTACATATTTTATAATTCCTGCCTCCTTAATTGCTCCAACTAAATCATGTACCCATTCTTGCTTCCTGAGACCAAGAGGACCAAGAGTGACAATGGTTTCAGCAATTTTTTTAAATAGAGAATTATTTTGAAAATACCCTTATATTCAAATGAGCAGCAGCTCCATAAGCAGGGGCTATAATTTCTGTAGTGCATTTCTTTCCTGATAGGTTCTTTATCCATAAGAGAATGTAAGTTTCCTTCTTTATACCTCCTACAGTATTAAAATTGTATATAGATTTCAGATGGCAATCTTCATTAGACACCACCAGCTCACATCAACACAGTGAAAAACCTTAACCCATCATCTCACTGGATGCAGGAAAAGTAACAGAAAAGCTGCAACTGTTTGGGTGTTTTGTGCAATAATACTTGGGAGACAAAACATTTCACATCCTAGCTCTAAATCTATTGAAGAGATTTTCCTGACACACTCTAAAATGATTTATTGTAGGTCAGAGGGCAATTGCAAGAGAAAAAGATCAATCACACAGGAAGAGATAAGTTTTTCCCTTGATCTTTTTTTCCTTTTATTTTTTTTTTTCTTTTAGAGTGAACAGCTTCACTTGCAGAATTTTAGAAATTATTTCAGGATTCTGTTTTCTTCAATGATGGTATAATTTGGACTTGGCTTATGGTTAAGTCATTTTGTATTAGAAAAAGTACCTTTATAAGGTCAGAACCGTGAACCTCCTGCTTACAAAAGCTAAAATATAATCATTGCACTGTAGCAAATAGTCAGCTGAGAAGCTGTTGTGAATAAGATATATTTTAGTGACTGGAAAAAGTCCTCTGAGAGTGAAGAGGAAAAATAAAAACTACTCCACAGTACTCTGAAGCACAACTGCATGTTATGGTCCCATAGATGCCACACCAATTCATCATGATTAATGTTATCACAGGCAATCCTGAGGACTGCAGAAATGGTTGGCCACTTTCCACGAGGAGCTGTGTTTTGCTCTGCATGCTAGACACAGAAATCATTGAAGTGCAATAGACTGAGCAAAGCCAATTACGTTCACGTACAAATTCACTGCATTCACTGCACAAATGTTTTCTTTCTCTCTACTATTAATGAAGAATGTTGTCCTTTCATTTCTCAGGGAATGAGTCATGCAGATCCTATTGTCTGTCAGGAGAACAGTATGGATGATTCCTCAGTAATATACTCCAAATATATCCTTACCTGATCATTCATATTTATCATAGTAGCGTACTGAAGGTGTGAAGATATAGGGAATACAATCGTTTTATGTTCATTCCAATAACCACAACGTTTGGGCTTGCTTTGCTTGGCCAGATAGTATCTGCACCCCATGTAAGCAGAACTGTAGGTGAACTCTGCAGGAGACAGAACATCTTCCAAACTCTTTTGAACTCAAGTCCACAGAAGATCTGTGACATGGGAGTATTCAGAACATAAATGCTAGAAGATGTGGTGTTAAATATAGTTGCTTATAATGTAGGCATGTACACCTGAGCACACCTTTACAAAGTCAGTGGAGAGCTGATCAATAGCAATTTACGGTGCAATATATCTCAGCCTAGATAGAGTCCTGACTCTGGTGAACGAAATCACAACCTGAACCCTACTGGCCACATTGACATGTCTCCATAGACTGTCACAGAGATCCACTGCCAGCCAGTTCAGATGCAGACACCTACACTGTGAACACTTTAAGTTGGAATACATGAAACCCACCCCCAAAATCTTCTCTCATTCGATTCTTGGTGAACAATGACACTATAGAGAATGTCAGAGTGGGAAAATAAGACCACATGAATGATGGCTTCCAAAAGTTTGCTTCCTTCCTTTTCCTCTCCCAGAAAAACTATATTTTTGTGTTGCTAAAGGCATGGAAAAATCGAGCCAGAGAACAATTACTGCTCTTCATATTTCTGTAACAAGATGGAAAAGGCATGCTGTTCATTTCCTTTCTATAATATAGCTACAACTCAGTTCACATCCATTGCTTTCCATGTCTGTCTTTCTTCCTGATAAACCAGAATTGCCTTCCAGGAAAGTTTCTTATTACTAGATTTGGGGTTTGTTTGCTGGAAAATAACCAAGAAAATAATTTATACTCTCAGATTTTCAGTAAAGAAATTAATTAGTCAACATAAATTAGTAAAACATTTTACCTTTTCAGTCTTCCTCAGCTGTTTTCTGAAGCCTGGCTCTTTCCTAAACTGCCTAGGTTAACTGCATGATTTACCAAATGCCCAGGTTCATTAATAGTGGTCTTACACTTGTACCCTTGCACTGTATATTCCTCAGGCTACCTATATATCAGTAACATAGGTTTGCAGACAATTAGTAAATCTCATTGGTAGGATGGAGCTATTTCTTTCTCTACCTATTTTTTGCAGCGTGTCAAGGGACATTATGTCACCCTGAGTATGCTATCCACCACCACAGTCAGCTACATCTCTGTGCCATCTGAATCAAACTCCTTGGCTCCCAGTGGGCCATGAATCCTTTAATTCAGATGAAGTTAAACTGAACATATTACAGACAATTTTGAAGATGTAATACTTTGCCATAGAAGATATCTGTCTGTTGGTTGGGGAGTTTTTCCTCAAGGCCAGATAGGAAATTCATCGTCATCATCATCATCACCGCCACCATCATCTACATACATACATGCATATATATATATACACACATACATATATATATACATACACACACATATATGTGTGTGTGTGTGTGTATGATTATATATACATAATTATAGATATAGTAAACTATATCAAAATCTGTCCACATCCATCAGTGATCATAATCCCCTGACCATGGCGTGATGCTGCTCTTTCAGTACCTAGTTTCTTGAATGAAGTGTCTTTTGACAACACATTTATGGTGATCCATACAGGTTGGATGATCTGTGAGGAGAAAAATTGAAGAATTTGTGAACGTAAAATTGCACTAATGTGTTTGCCCAGGATTGTAGGGTTCACATCAGGTTGCCAGCATGGAAACATCACAGGCTGGTTGATGTCGAGGGTGAAGAGCAGACAGCCAAGTTAGTCACAGTCCAAGAGGAGCCCCTGCTGATCACCGGAGGGACTGCAGAGTGCACTGAGGCAAAATTCAGATATTTTTCACCCAGGTAGGCAGAGCAAATCTGTCAGTGAGAACTGAAAAGAAATGGGGAAAACAATTAGACTCAAAAATAGTTGTAGAATTAAAAACTAACATGATTCAGTCAAACGTTTTCAATTTCAGCTGGTTTGCAATGGGCATTTTTACAATTAAGAATATCTGAAAATTGTTTGGTCTAAGTGCATTCTTTTATAAGACATAATCAAGAAAGCACATGTGCTTTTGTGGTTTATCTGTATTTACCCCCATAAGTCACCCGAAATAAATATTACTCATCAAATAGACACAATAGATTGAAAGATTGGCATTAACATTTGATGATTTCATAGTGAATTGGTAAAAGTAAATACCATTTGTGTATAATGATTTTATTTCCTTGTGGTTGAACATTCTATATTTATGTCTCTCACCTCTCCCTGCAAAAGGAGAGCCAATCGTGTTCCCACTTCTAGAGCCCAAGATCAAAAGCTGCAGCAGATAAAAAATGAAATCTGTGCCACAGGAAGAAATAAAGCCTGGTTTATGTATCACCAGGCTCAGCTGCCCTGTAGCGCCATAGAGATTGTCATATGTGAGGAAAATACCTATTCTGTCCACAGATCCTGCAGTGCCTGAGTGGGTTTCAAAGCAGAGGGATAGGCTGCAACCAACAGCATTCTTCAGTCTCTTCCACTTCTTACATGGGCTTCATCCATGCATAGGTTTACAATGCAAAGCCATCGTCTTGCATATGTACTTGCCTAGTAATGATAAATTCCATCTAAACTTGATTGTTTGAACAAATCACATATATACAATGGTGTAAATCATAGCATTGTCTGCTGGTTAAAAGACTACATGGTGCTTTTAAGAAGTTCAGTGTGAAGTTCAGGAACAGACAGCAGGAAACTGCACAGTCAGAGAACACTGGGATCATGTTCACATATGTCTCACATGTGCAATACCACCATCTCTTACATTCAACTCAATTCATCAAAGTGGACAGAAAAAGGCATTAAAATCCATACACAGTATATAACAGGTAGAAATTCAACCAGATGTTTCATTTGAGGCCTAAGAAGTGTTATGACTTACTAATAGTCTGGATAGGATGACCACTAGCATTTATGATACATTACACACGCTGCCTAGAGACTGGAAACCAAAAGCAGAGAAGATAACCTGACATCTCTATTGCTTCTGCTAATGTAAATCCACAGCATTCACCATCTCCAGACACACAGAGCCATGGAACCTATGTTGTGGAACCATGGAACCTATGGTGTGACAGCACCACCATCAAAATGGAGGATCTCATGGAACATCTCATACTGCTATTGCTGTGCGCTGCCAGAAAGTAAAAGATGAAGTTCAAAATGTGAAGCAGAGCATCCTCCTCCACTTGAGAGAAGAGGGGTGGCTATGGGAGGAGAATACAAGTTGCAACTTAACCAGGATTCAGAGATTTGATGTGTCAGAGATTTTCACAAAATACCAGGTCTTTTATAAACACAAATAGTCAGGGTTAGTTTTTATTTCTGGTACATTAATTATGAACTCTATCAGCTTTACACTTTTGGTGCCAGTCAGTGCAGAAGGAATGCTCCTGCTCCCTTCTAGAAGGCCAGAAGCTCCTACACTATTCCTCAAAGGTTTCATTTAACTTGGATTTATATCTTCTGGTGGTAGTGGATGTAAACACATAAAGTTGTTAGGGTTTAGTAGCACCCACATTTTTTCAAAAACCTGTATGGTTAAAGTCTGCCATTTTGCTGACTGCACACTACTCCTAACAAAACCACTGCATTTTTTCTCTGACTTTACCAAGAGTGGAACATTCTGTTTCAGCAGTCTTATTGTCTGCACCAAATCTTCTCCAAATTTTGCAGATGCCAATGGGTCATTTTTCTAAGGATGGAATATACTGGAAGCATTTCACCAAAAGAGCTAGGGTTTGGAAGCTCTACTTCAAGAAAAGAAAAATATCAAAGTCAAATAGTTTTCATTGTAAAATTATGTAAAAACAAATTAATTCTCCTGTAGGAGGAATTTAAAAGTTATTTAAAAGTTAAAGGTTAAAAAAGTTTCATTGTGGAAAGCCCTTGACATTTCACTGGACAATTTTCCATAATTATATACTGTATCCTCACTGTTCATGTATCCCAATACAACAGAAAAGTTGAAAGGTATCATCACTTTTTGATCTGTCTCTTTAAGCCATTACGAGTTTATCTTCTCTACCTCAGTGTGTTGTATTTATATAGCAATAAATTTTCCACTTTGTTATCACATTCGAAATCAAAACAAACCTCAACCATTCCTGGGGAATGGAAGTTCCAAATTTCACCCAACACAGATGTCATTCAAATGTGTCTGCTGAAACTTGTGTCCTCTAGCTTCTTGGACCATCAGTGGAGAGGAAGAGCAGCCTGGTTCCCAGTCACTGTTAGCCAACCATCACCTCCTCTGAGACTACAGAGACAGTAACTCCCTTGTGTCAAAATTAGAGACATCTGCTAGAGAGGTCTGTTATGGTAAGAAGAAGTTAAGGTTAAGACCAGCAGGTAAAAATGTAAGAAACAGAGGACAGTAATAACTTCAAGATAAATTTCAGAGGGCATCCCTCTGAGGCAAAAGCACACTTCACTGAGCCACTGTCACAGTGCAAAGCAAAGTGCTGAGGGCATGGGGATGAGTTGCACAACCTCAGGCTCCTTTCATGTGGCCAGATTGTAGTGGGAAGTAAAAGTGACATTTTCATCTAGAAAACAATTTTCCTTATGCCATCCCTTGCTGATACTGAGTTACAAAACCTCAGCACTGACCAGAGCAGGAATGGTTTGGCCACTCAGCCGTGTCAGAAAAGTCTTATATTGCTGCTAATCCTGTAAAGATACAAATCTATAAAGGAAGAGTTTGGACATGAAAAACAAAGTGAACTGTCTCAGAAACTCAGATCTGAGATGAGCACATCGGCCTGGAAAGGGGCAGTCTCTAGAGATGTGTGCATACTCACATTACAACTAACAACAGTACAGCTGTTCTTTGTTCTTATTGAAGGATGAAGAAAGTATGTTTATAGAAAGATATAATTAATGTACAACTCCAGCTGTTTAAAAGGAAACTTGGAGTTACCCTGTGTATCTTCAACATGTTATTCCTTGTGAAACAGCTGAACCTGGAGCTCCTTACCCACAGCAGAGTCAGTGGTTACTGTACTGAGAGTTGGTTAAACAGATGTGAATTAAGGTCACCTTAACTCTGAATAGGAGCTTCTGTCCTGGCTTTTAGTTACACTTGACAAATCCAACTTTTTTTTCATACCCTTCTTAGGATTAGTTTCATCTCCTCATCTGCTGATATCCAGTGGTCTGTCTGTGTATCGGATGAGCTCATTAGATTCAGTGAGTAAAATGCCACTGAATCACAGCCTTCATTTTACTAGTACAAAAGTAGAAACACCCAGTGATCCACAATGAACTAGCTTCAGATTTATCCTGAGGCATGTGAATGGTGACCTCTGCTCACTTTAGTTGTGCATGATCAACAGCTTTGGTTTCCAGCAAGCGCTAAACATGTGATTTTTTTTCTTATGACCTCCCACCTATTTATAGTATTAGAAATGCATTTTGCATGTATTAGATCTCAAAATGAGTCTGAACTCTCACAACCTTTCACACCAAGGATGTGTCCTCCCTTAACCTCACTGCATGGCTATTTACTAGAGAGCATTTCTTTCTGTCTTCTGCCTAAGCAGAGCAAAACAAAGAAAAACAACTCTACAAACTAAAATCCTGTAAGTGAACAATAAATCTACATTCACCTTCAGACAATTGTGCCCTGTCAGAGCTATCTGGCCCCTCAGCATCCAGGGATTGCAGCCAAATCAGACAGGGGGTGGAATTAGTTCAGCATCCCCTTATTTCCCCAATTCAGCTCCACACAAAGCAAGGGAATAAGCTCAGGCTCAAAGGGATGCTATGACAAGGGTGTAACACAAAGCACCCTGATGCTTATTCCTATACTCAACAACTAGACAGATAAAGCCCAGCACAGATTTGATTACAGGCTTGCAGTACAGAAACTGTGGTACAGATAATCAGAGTATGTAATAGTCAAAGGAAGGGATGTAGGATCAATAGTTGATGGGTAAAAAGCTGGATGAAATATCTCAGGTCAATATGACCGTTATTGACACTTCAACAAGCACAACACACCTTGCCCCACGGCCCTTTTCCTGTGGGAGAGGTGCTTTTTTATGGTGGGCTGGAATTGTCTTAGCTGCCCACTCTAAAAACTATTTCAGGTGCTCATAACCTTGGTGAAACTTACAGCATATCATCTATTTTTTTTTTATACATGCAAAGACAAACCACTGAAAATCTGGAAGACAATCAAGGTCTTGTAAACATTGAGTAAGAAAACATAGAAACAAAAACTCCAACACAAGAAAACCCTTCTTTTGCAAGTGGTGGATTGTTGTCATTTTATTTAGAAAACTATGGGACCACACTGGCAGTATGCTGAATTTGCAATGCTACATGGCACCAGAGGTGAAGGTAATTACTGATGAGTGTACCTAGAAACAGAAGGGAAAACACGGAGAAAAGAACATGGAGCTGAGAAGGCCAAAACAGCTCTGATCCCATCAAGCTACAGAAATCAGGTCAAGCTAGAAGATTGTCCCTTCATGAAGGCAAGCAAAGATGCTAAAAAAAGGTGACTAAGCAGCCTTTTCATCAGAGAATCACAAACCTTGCTTGATAACACGTATGTAAGCAAAGATCAAACTAGTGATGAGATTATGATCAAGATACTGAAAAAAAAGAAATCTTCACTCTAGATAGAATGAAACTTTTGAGAGATCTTACAGCGTCTGGCGAGATACCACATCAGAGCTCTAAAAGAGGGAAAGAGAGAACAGTAACAACTGTTGAATCAACTGTGTTATTCAGAGGGTTTATGGAATCCTTAATTTGAGGGAAAAGTTGTAATGAAGAGTGAAAACAGTGAACAATATTGCAGAAAAGATTCTGAGTTTAAACATTTAAACCTTAAGTGGAGCATTTAAACCGTAAGTGGAGAACACCATGTGCAGATTGAAAGCTCTGAAAGAAATCAGAGCTCTTATTCAGAGAACTGCCTTAGTCAAAGGAGCAACTGGAATAAAATCAAAAGCTCAGAAATTAACAGAAAAACTGCACACAAAATTTGAAAGCAATATCATGAAGCACAAAAAGTGGAAGGAAGCACAACCCAAATTTACATCTTGCTTTTGTTGGGTAATAGGTTGGATTTGATGTCTTTTCCAGCCTGGTTAATTCTGCGATTCTGTGTGATCCTGTGAATGCTGCCATATTTTGTAACAAGCAAAACAATTTTGCAAAAGCCTGTTGGAAAACCAGAATTTGCTAAAATGAGTATAAAGTACTTCAACTCTACA
>WBNM01016582.1:0-41059 GCA_013399055.1 Ramphastos sulfuratus | reverse complement strand
TAACCTTTTTTATTCATTATACTTTTTATTTATTATTAATATTATTTTTATTTTATTTTATATTGTTTTTATATTTTTTTTATTTATTATATTTTATTGTTATTATATTTTATTTATTATCCTTTTTTATCCATAAACAGTATCATTAGACAACACAACCACTAAACATGCAATCTGACACGTAAAATTTTTGTTTGTGAGCCACAGCATACCATTTGCATCAATAATGGGTCTCATCCTACAACTGCCATGACTCTGCCTTGCAAAAGAGTTTGATTTTAAAATAGCTTTATTTCACCTCTGGGATAGCTACATTTTATTNTTTGAGAGATCTTACAGCGTCTCGCGAGATACCACATCAGAGCTCTAAAAGAGGGAAAGAGAGAGAACAGTAACAACTGTTGAATCAACTGTGTTATTCGGAGGGTTTATGGAATCCTTAATTTGAGGGAAAAGTTGTAATGAAGAGTGAAAACAGTGAACAATATTGCAGAAAAGATTCTGAGTTTAAACATTTAAACCTTAAGTGGAGCATTTAAACCGTAAGTGGAGAACACCATGTGCAGATTGAAAGCTCTGAAAGAAATCAGAGCTCTTATTCAGAGAACTGCCTTAGTCAAAGGAGCAACTGGAATAAAATCAAAAGCTCAGAAATTAACAGAAAAACTGCACACAAAATTTGAAAGCAATATCATGAAGCACAAAAAGTGGAAGGAAGCACAACCCAAATTTACATCTTGCTTTTGTTGGGTAATAGGTTGGATTTGATGTCTTTTCCAGCCTGGTTAATTCTGCGATTCTGTGTGATCCTGTGAATGCTGCCATATTTTGTAACAAGCAAAACAATTTTGCAAAAGCCTGCTGGAAAACCAGATTTTGCTAAAATGAGTATAAAGTACTTCAACTCTACACAACCAAGTATAATTCATTATGGGAAAGATTTAAGTGATACCTAAATGGAGCAGATTTTTACCTTACACATTGTCAGATGCTTTAGTAATTTTAGACCGGATGCAGAGACCAGTGGGATACCTGATTTACAGAGTGTGCAGACAACATTAATATGTCCAATGCTCAGCTTGTGCACGGGACAAATTCCTTCTGCAGAGGTGGCATGGGACAGTCACCTGTCAAAAGAGGTGGAACTGCCCAGGCTCTTGCCAGGAAGTGTACTACCCGAAAAGATGTATTTCTTTTGAGTAAAAGTGTCACTTTTTAAACTAGGAAAACCCATTTTAGTAAGCCAGGATGGAAGCAGCAATATGTACATACGATTATCTCCTGGTCATGTCCTCTGCTTTTCTGGGGCATCTTTGCTTCTGGCCAAAGAAATCACTTGCTGCCTGGGCCCATCTGCTCTCTGGAAGACTTTTCCATTCTTTCCTGAGGGCTATCCAAACTCACCACAGTCACAGCATATGCTGCAAATTCCCAAGGTCCCACTGCAGCCTCAAAACACCATGGCCTTTGTATTCAATGATGCCTTAGTCTGCTCCCAATGGAAAGGAGAAAGAAAGAGTCCGGACATGGGAACAATATTCGGCCAATCTCCTCAGTGCATCATAAGCATATCTGTGAAAACCAAACCAAACCAAAAGCTCTTACCATGAGGGCATATTACTTGATATAAAAGAAAAACTTTAAAAGATGAGGTTTACAATTACTTTGGGAGAAGGTGCACCTGAAGCAGACTGCCACTGGGAGGGTGAAGACCAGAAAAAGACTGCAGGGAAACAGGAAAACAAAAAGCAAAAGAGAGTGGTAAAGACAAGGGAGAAGTAGACTAAAATATGGAAATCCCAGATGTAAAAAAATGTTATAAATAAAACAGCATGGACTAATAGACTCTGACTAATGCTGTAATGAAAAGGCTATTTTAAATGACCAAAAATAGTTGAACAGAAGTGGTATAGAAGGATAACTAAAAACTCTACATCTGCAATTGAAGATCAATATAAATTCATTTGTATATTGCAGGAGGGAAAAAAGACTACTGAGAAGATTAACCTTTTTTATTCATTATACTTTTTATTTATTATTAATATTATTTTTATTTTATTTTATATTGTTTTTATATTTTTTTTATTTATTATATTTTATTGTTATTATATTTTATTTATTATCCTTTTTTATCCATAAACAGTATCATTAGACAACACAACCACTAAACATGCAATCTGACATGTAAAATTTTTGTTTGTGAGCCACAGCATACCATTTGCATCAATAATGGGTCTCATCCTACAACTGCCATGACTCTGCCTTGCAAAAGAGTTTGATTTTAAAATAGCTTTATTTCACCTCTGGGATAGCTACATTTTATTGTTGCTATAAAGAAAAAAAAAAAGAAAAAGCTTAAAAAAGATGAAGAGTCAGATCTGGAACCGTATTTGATGCCTCTAAATATCACAGCAGTGACTGCAGATAATATTTCAGGCCAGCCTTTTAGGTTAGTTTAGGTGTTATTGGTAAACACTGAGCCATTTTCACAAAAACATGGACCAGGAAGTTTATCATGATCTTGGATAACATTAATTTAATGGGGCCAGAGGTCACGAGACCACTATATTACATCAGAGGACAATAGTCTCTTGTGGAGTAGCCTCCCTTGCGTGTGGTGATTACTAATGGAAGACAGACCTGCAGCTTTTGTAACAAAAGGAAGAGGGGAAGAATGATGAGTCTGAACCCTTGCCATCAAAACTGGAATCAACAGAAGTGAGGCGTAAAGCAAGGGAAGGCACAAGGCTCAGCAAAGCAGAACTAAAACTCATGAAATGCTTCAGACATTCACATGATAGAAGTGGTCATCTTGAAGCTTGGTTGAGACCTGGTGATGTCTCATTGGAAGTCTTTATTTTGCCTTTGAGTGGGGATGAGTTGTTAGAGTAATTGGCTCTTTAGGGAGCTTGAGATAAAATATGATGCAGTCGCTCCCGGCATGTTTGAGACCAAAGCAGCTGTCGAGGGAATCAGCACTAATGTCAGTGGCTTGAACAGCATACAAAGATCCCCGTCCTTCCTTTCAAGCTCTTTCCTAAAATGTCTTTTAGCTGATCTCTTGTTGCATTAAAGACTCATCATAGCTCTACATTCAGCCTCAAATTCTCCTTAGTTTTGTCCTCTTCATGGTCCAAGCCTCTCCTTTTTCAAATCTCCTCGTTCCTCTGCTCTGCACTTGAACATAAAGTGTTCCATTCCCTGTAGTAGAGAAGATGGAGACCCACTGCTGCTGTGGATTACCCTGTTAATACACTTGACAGGGTTTTGCACAGTGAATTTAAAGTGTTTAGTCCAGATTATACCAATGTCAGAGTGCTACATGTTGTTACAGGTTGTGTTTCCAAATTTTTGAACGTATTGAAAAAAGAACCTAAAAATGCACTGTATATCCACTTAAGAAGGAATATTTAGGTTGCAAAGTTAGCAAACAGATACTGAAATAAACATCACATACCAGCCTCCTTTTGCACATTTTATAGATCCACTTTTAAACACACAGTGCCCTGCTCAGCCTGCTTTTCCCATGTTCATTCAGTGCACAGAACAAAACAGGTTTGCAGCTGTTGCTGCCTCAGCTGTAACTGGAGGTACAGGGAGTCATACCCTGAACACACACACACACACACACACTCAAATACACAATACAGCAAGGGCACTGAAATATTATGGCCAGTAATTAGAAGCTATTTCATCTCTCCCTGTCATCAAAAATGAGAATAATAACTAAACTTTTGACATTAGTGAGAAAATGTTTGCTTTAGAGCTGGCATAGCATTTTACTGCTACCACGACAGAAAAGCTCTTGGAAAATGAGTGATGCTCTTGAGGATTTGTGCAGATGTGCTAAGTAGGTTGTGCTTCACACTGTGCATGCTGAGCTGCCTAGTGTTAAATGACCATCGTCCATGGAAGCACCAGGAGGTGCAGGAGTCTGTGATAACATCATTAAAGATGACTTGCTCATAAGAAGACATCAAGCTCACACTGCCTAGATAACTTTATTTTCTTTATCCCCTAATTTGGGACTACTTCCATTTGACAGTAGTGGGCTTCTTTCAATACTTGTAAAAGAGACTGTTTCAAAGGTTTTAACAAATACTGCAAAAAACATTTCTGAACTACTGTGCCTGAAGTCACAGGTCTCATCTATCAGAGGTGATGGCCAGTAGCTGCTTCTTCATCCTAGAAGGGTCCCAAGAGCTGAGATACTGCTAGCAGCAGAGTACCAGGCAAAACCTCTGTGCAGTGCTAAGAAATGTACACAGTACACAGTAACGTACACAGTAACTGCTGCTGGGGACCTGAGGAGGACATAAGGTTTTTTGAAAGGAAAGATATTTCCTCTCAAATCGAAGGAGAAAAAGTGGAACAGGTATAAAATGCTCAGAGTCTCCAGCTTCTGCCAGGAAGGAGATCAAATGTTAAGCTTGACTTCCACTCCAACTTAGCACAGAAGAGAAAGGTTGAGCATTTTAAGTGGTTATCTATGGTTACAATAAAGTAATTTAAAGGACTATTTTGTAACTACTTATACATGATTGAAACTGGATTAAGAAACTTTATTCACCTGTAACACTGACTATAGTTCACTTGACCACATAAGACAAGTGACCTCAACTTTGGAAAGGCTTTGGATTGCCTAAAATCCCAAGAGCACCAAAGACAAGCCATGCAGTCACAAAGGATCACTGAACATCAATTTAGTGAGCAAAGAAACAGTTTTAGTCTGAATGGAAATTAGTCTGAGCAAGAAAGCTTTATGGACACACAAGAAGGGAGAAACAGACTTCTGGTACATAGGATCAAATATCATCAGAGAGAGGGTTAAAAGTGTTAAATGCAAGCTTACGAAATAGTGGAGATAAATAAAGGCAGCTTTTCTGTGCATGTATACACCACAGAACTAAATCTTCGTTGCTTTGCAATTTATTTTCATCTGTGATAAGGTGGTTGCAACATACTGAGTTGGCAATAATTTACAGCCCCTTTGAAAGGCCAGAAGAGATGAGTGTAAATGATTGCCAGGATCCAGGGTGTGGTGAGGGGTGCACTGACCAGCTTCCAACACTAGAAATAGCTCTATTTTTTTTTCTTTTCTTTTTTTTTCTTTGTATATAACAACTTCCCAAAGGGACCACACTCATTTTTAGCCCTGGGAAAACACATTTTAAAGTTATGATATTATTATGTATCAAAAAGCTATTTTGCATCATTTATTATTTATTCACTGAGACCTCGAGAGCACTTGAGTTTCATCCATGCATGCAGAAAAGATACAAGCCAGTCCCAAGAAATATATTAGCTAAGACTTTTGCTATAACTAAACTTGCGTCAGATTTACTTAACAGATTTCTAAATTGATTTAAATGGTGCAAACCTTTTTTGCAGACAATGTGAAGCTGGTTTAGATGTTACTTGCCAACATTTAGTATCCATAATTGCTGGCTAGAGTCAGGTAAACTGAAGTGAGACTCACATTTCCAGCATTTATTATGTGGGTTATGCATCTGGCATGTATAAGTGAATTGCAAAAACAAACAAACAAACAAACAAACAAAAAAAAAACCATCCAACTTTACAAAGGCATAGTTTTTTCTAAAACAAATCAGTTTTGGAAGAAGTAATCTCCTATGTCTAGGAAGCTTCTTGTAAAACATTAACCAGCTTTCACCCCATCATTTCGCTGCCTGAGTTTATACTTAGCTGCAGCTGCCTACATTTTTATAAGGTGTTAATAAATCTACCCATACTATTTTTAAATAATTTGTCAGAGAACCACTGTCTCATTCATGCAGTGAAGATGGGATCTGTCTGGGAAGTACTTGGCTGCTATACAGATAGGCACGGTAGAAAAATCCTTGATAAAGATAGCTGATTGTGTTGTAACCAAAAATAGTTTCTGCCTCTGTTAAGGACATAAACTGAATGGAAAATCTGACAGTGAAGAAAGAGGTGGTTAGCACCTGTGCTTGGTGCTAATCAGAGCCAAGCCAAAAGTAGTTTGCAGACTGACAACTTCTCTATCCCTTTCTCCTTTTCCTCATATACAAATTCAGGTAGAGTTGAATTTCTGTGGGCAAGGAGGATGGGCTAAGCAGCTCCCACAAAATCCCTTCAGGCTCTGTTTTCTGTTGATTTATACTGAGAAGCTGAACTCTCTTAAGTGAAATGGGAGGAGAGAAGAGGAGAGAAAGAGGATGGAGGCCTACCTAAAAAAGCAAAGCACCAAGGATGCCTGACTGCATAAGCAAGATGGAGAATAACTTAGTAAGAATGACAATCTCTGCTGCAGTGAGGAAGAACTCTGGCCAAGATGGCTGGAAATTATATCTGTCTTCCTGAAAAGTGTAAATGAGAGCTACAGGCCTTTCTCAAAAGTCATTGCAGCTCAATGCCATGGCCCAGAGAAACAGATCATCTGTTGCTCGTGGTATGAATGTCTTAGTAGGTTTTCTGCATTAATTTCTTGAGTCAAAGGCCTTTATATCACACCAAGTGGAAAGTGATGGGCTGTGACAGTGGGTGGATGAGAAATACACAGAGCTGAGAGTCAACATACCCACATTCAGTGCAACTTTAGTCTGCCTCTTGAGATAGAGGTTTTTAGTCCTGAGCCAGAGACTGTAAGAGCAGTTTAATACTCTCCTCTTTCCATTAGAAAACAAAATGTTTAGGTGAAAACAACAGCGTAAGAAAACCGCCATTATCACGTGAAGTATTTACAAGTTAGAATTTAAAATGTAAAAAGGGACAATTAATGTGTAATTAGGAGATGAAGAGCTCAGAAACCCCTTACAGAAACATACTTTTGGAGCAATGCCTCTCAATGTCTCTAGCAATGCATTTTTTTTCATCTGTGACACCAGGCAAACAATGCATTAAGCCCAGACAACTGCTCATGGATAAGGGGCTCCCCACCACCCTGCTCAGCGCCACAGCCATTGGGCTGACCTGTCTCACTCACACTTCCTGCTCTTCTTAGGGACCTGTGAATCTTCTGCTCCTAGTGATAAATTCAAATGCAGCTTGTGCCTGGTCTTGCTGCAAACATCCTCCAGTCATGCTTGGCAGGATGCTCTCCTGAGACTGAGGACAGCAGGTTCAACTATCACAGGATGCATGACTGGCTGTGAGCCACAGACATTGGATCTCATGTGAATTTACATGGCAGAAGGGCACCAACTGATGAAATAACTCAATACCCAGTCACGATCAGGACTGTGTAAGCCATGAAGTGACACAATCCAGCATGTGTTTGTAGCATATTGTATCTACTTATTCATTGCTTACAGCAATGAAAATGGACACCACTGTCACTCCTAGGTTTACCGAGGAGCCGGTGAAGACTCCAGTGCATTTATGGACTCAACCTCTGTTTGCACGGGTGTGAGAAATGGCATCCTCACCATCAATGGCTTGCTACCAAAAAAGGAATATGGCATCTAATGTGAGTATCCAACAAACATGCAGCAGTGACCAAACAAATGAGCGACTCCCTCGAGCTCACACTACCTGCCTCCTTACTCAGGGACTGATCTTGCTTCCATTAAGATAGAAACACCCCAAGTGCTTTTCATAGGAACATATGCCTGCTTCTATACACTCCAGCCTCCTAGAGTGTATATATAGTAGATTGTGTTCAATCTATGTGCCTATATGTAGTTTTCCTATGCAGTTTTTGTTTTTATAAACCTCTGGAGTTTGCAGCTTTGTAAGCACTGACAATGATGAGCTCTGTTCCAACTGGTGTGTTCCCAGGGAAAGCTATTATTTCAAATAAATGTCACTTCCCAATGAAAAAAAAAAAATGTTGTGCTAAAATTTCTTCACTGGTTCTGTCTTTCAAGGTAATTTAAAAGCTCAGCTTGCCTTCAGATGCCCTGCACACTAAGGAAATACTCAATTGAAACATCCGATTACACTGTTCCTCAGTCCATCTTCTGCAAGCATTAAAATGCACCATTGTAGGTCCACATTCCAGTTGCAGAAGGAAGAATAACTGTTCCTGGTCCTTTGTTCTTACTCACCCTTTACAGATGGTAGTAGTAGAGGCTTCCATCTCCTTTTCAGGCTGCTTTTTGAGACATTAGCGACCTTTAGAAAATCTTCTACATGTAGCACTTCAGGTCTGTCAATATCTTCACTATAAAAAGCAAACACCTGTCAGTAGCCTTTGAAGTTCAATGACAAGTTCAAGTGGCTTATTCTAGATTGAAATACATTCTTGATTTTGGCTTCTTCTCATGACATGCACTCCTTCATGCACTTTGGAGTCTGTAATACTAACGGACAGCATGCATGCCCCATTTAGTTATTCCTTAATTCTTGCTAGCACCATGTCTGAGGCAAAGGAGAAGAAAAACAGTTACTTCAGGAGCAAAGCAAACTTTGCTTTATACTCATATGGGAATACAACGAAAGACTTTCTTTCTTTATTTATTTATTTTTCTTTCTTTCTTCTCCTTCTTTCTTTCCTTCTTTCTTTCTTTCTTTCCTTCTTTTTCTTTCTTTCTTTCCTTCTTTCTTTCTTTCCTTCCTTCTTTCTTTCTTTCCTTCTTTCTTCCTTTCTTTCCTTCTTCCTTCCTTCCTTTATTTATTTATTCTTCTTTATTTTTTCCTTTCTTTCTTCCTTCCTTCCTTCCTTTTTCTTCCCTTCTTCCCTTCTTTCTCCCTTTCTTTGTTTCTTTCTTTCTTTCTTTCCTTCTTTCCTTTTCTGTTTTGAGATAGACATGTCTGCAGGAACAATAATCTTTCATGGCCACTTAAGTTATAAATCAACTGTCATGTTTTAATGGAGCTAATCTGATAAAATTAAAGCTGAAGAGCATGTGGTAAGGTGTGTTTTAGAATACCTGTGTGTCTCATGAACCAATCGACTTCTGCAACAATGCTAGAAGCTTTAAAATGCAAGAAAAACATTCATCATGCCCTGGCCATAATTGAAAAGCTCTTGAAAAATATTATTTAGCTAACATTTCAACTTCTGTCACCAGTTTGCAAAACACCTGTCTGGGAGTGTATGTCCAGCAGTGAATAAGTCTGTGGGACTCAGAGAGGGAGGATCAGGACCCTAGGGAGAAAGGAAATCTCCTTGCAAATCTCTCCCAGAAGAAAGAGGTTTTGGAAATGCATGCATGTGAAGATTGAGTCAAAGAGATATTAGATGACTACAGATCTGGGAACAAAATTTAAAAAAAAAAAATTTAAAAAAGACCCATCACCATCATCATCAAGTATAAAATCAGACAGGAAGAATTTAGAGTAGATTTGCAGTTCTTTTTCTCAATGGCTACAAGCATATATCATTGAAATGAACACTGATGATTGCAAGGTTTTGCCATATCTTACAATGGAAGCTGATACAGACCAGATCTGGGATATTTTTAGGAGGAAATAATATCCCATGGGTTGCATGTGCTCTATTACTTCCCAGAATTTGGCCGAAAATTACAACATCCTTTTGTATCATTTTCAGAGGAGAGCTGTGCCAGTAGAAAAATACAAAGGCAGCATCAAATGAACAGATTTATGAGGGACCTTTTTTCCCAGGACTGGAGAACACTCTGGAAATGTCGGGGCTTCAGCTGCTGCAGGAGCCCAATGGGACTGAGAACAGAACTCTTTGTAGAAGACACAGGCAGGGAGGAAGCCTATGAGCTAGCATCACTGTCACCCTCCATGCCCTCTTGTCTTTACCAATGTTTCTTGATGCCGAGCCAGGAGGAGGTGGTGGTAATGAAGGGGTGGGAGAGGGGTCTTTTTAGGGGGATGAAGGAGACAGTAAGCTCTTAATTCAGTTAACGATTGCAGGAAGTGGTTTGTCAGTTTAGAGGTAGTCCCTGCTCAAAGCCAGTGCCCTTCTCAGAAATTAACTTGCAGTTCTCTAAAGATAGATTGCGCAAAACACCAGGGGGCCCTCGGGAACTGGCAGCCACAATTCCCCAGGCAAGGAACTCCAGAAAAGCGGTGAAATGCCCCTGTTGTGCAGCTGCTCTGTGGACTAAACCAACGCTCGGTGGAGTGGGTCTCTTATGCAAGTTCTCAGGTTTCATATCCGCAGTGACCAAATTTTGTTAAAAATATGACAGCTGCTCCTGTCATTTTCTTTCCATGTAATTTTAACTGTAACTTCAAACTGCACATGCATTGTGTGCCTTTCAGCCACAGTAAAAGGAGGTTTGCATAAAACAAAGGATTCACCAGAAAGTTGCCATCTTGGGCACTAAAGAATCAGGTCCCCTCCACACACCTCACAGATTGCATAAAAGAGTTTGCAAAGTGCGGCAAACAATTGATATGCTAGGTGATGTTCAGAGCAACGTGGCAAAGTAAGATTCAGTTGGGTATAATTGCAACAGAACAGGAAAGTACTTGATGGCACTTCACAGAATGACTCCCAGGTTGCCTTGAGCAATAGTGAGGATCTGATGAATGTAACTACAGGGGATCAGGAAGTCTCATCCGCATTTCCAGGAACCTCACAATTAATCCTTCCATCTCAGCCTCTAATATGCCCTGTGAGAGCATGTTATTCACCCTCAAGGAATCACTTCAGCTAATCCATCTGAGTGACAACACTTCACACTGGTGTAAATCTAGATTATCTGCATTCGTGTCAACAGGTTGACTCATGCTAACATCCTTGCAACTGGAGAACAGAGTCTTTGCATTATTTTCAACTCAGCCATTCCCCAAGTTAGTTATACTCCCCTTTTGTTAACTAGACCTGCAGAAACTGACACAGACATGAAATTAGTGCTTCATATAGCCCAGTCTCCCACCCTTGGTCAAAGTAACTACTTCATGAAAAGAAGTCTTAAAATAAGTCTGCCTTGCTCCATAACTGTAGGTCAAACACAGCCACACATCATGCAACAGAACAGTGTTGTTGGGGGTGTTAGGGTCCTGTTTCCATCCCTTTTCTCTCCTCAAGGAGCCTATGTCTGTCCCAAGGCCCAACAGCAAGAGGCTGGCTAGCTCTTCCTCAACAGTGGTGGCTGTATCTCAAGAGAGGAACCTATCAGTCCGTCATGATCCTGTCACTGTGTCTCTAAAGCGACTTCAGAAGTCACAGCTTGTTTGTTATTTTCTCTTATTTTACCTTATTGTAGGTCAAACACTTCAGGGGAGAAAAACAAAAAAGAACCAAAAGAAGTCAAAACCAATCAAATAAAACAAAGAGCAATAAAAACATACAAACAAACAAGAAAAACTTTTTCTGCTCTCTTCTGATATGGAATCCCTTTTGTTGTTTGCTTTTTTAAGTATTTGGGGTTTTTTTACTAATAAGTCATTAAATGTTACACAATAAACAGAGATGGGATTAATTTAAGGTGCTTTAAACAGGGAAGACACAAAAGTGGGGCAGTAGCACTTACACAGCTCAAGAACAGAGCTTGTTTATGAACACAGGTTTGGCCTCATCTCCTGTGGCAGTAGCATTATGAGCTTTCCCCTTCTCACACATGCCAGGGCTGGTAGAGCCAAAGAGACAGAAACCTGGTCCATACTGCAAAGAAACGGAGATTCTGGAGAACAAAAGGCGTCCAAAAATATGGAATGAAATCAATTCATTCTGAAGCAGATATTCCAAAACAAATTACAATCATTAAGTTTTAATAAACTAGCTTATTAAAATATATTTTCTCCATAGAAAACAGATATTGCCATGTCCTCTCCTGGCCTGTGGTACCTACACAGCTCATCTGCAAACTTCTTATTTCATACATATCTTCCTAAAGCATTCACCCTTAGCTTAAAGTGTCTTCCTTGTTTGAAGGTCAGTTGCCTTTGCCTCTTTGCTTGTTTTCTTGTTGACCAGTTACACAGACAAAGAATTCTTTAAGGGATTACAGAAGACATATGTTCTAGCAAAAAAAATCTTGAAGAGATGATGTAACATCTCAGCAGCTTCCCATCATAAGATGCCTCCCATGTCATGACTAATCTCCTTGGCTGTATGCCCCAGTAAAGGAGCTTGTCGCAGTCTTGGGAAAAAAGGTAGTTTGAAATGATGCTGGCATACACAGGACTGCAAGCACCCATGTGGGTTGTTTGTGGTAGCAGCACATCATGCTGTCATTGTGATCTCTTCCCCAAATGTTACTCAAAGGCTCTAGACTCATGTGTAAGTGTCCCACAGACTCATCTGACACAGTGCACAATGCAGCTGGCAGTTGTGGTCTTGAATCATTAACTTGTTTGCTACTAAACCTTCCCCATGTACCTCCTGCATCTTTTAATAGAAAACATTAGCTTTCAGGAGGACTATAAGGTGGTCATGTTCCCCTGTGAATGACTCAAACTCCTGAATGAGTGGCTCTGTCTTTCCAGAATCCAATTTTCCAGTCATGGCCTGTTCTTGTGTCCCTTACATTAAATTACCACACTGGGCCTTTCTTGTGTAATTTAGACCAAGATTTTCTTCCCTTTCTTTTCCCTCCCTCCTCTCTGCCCCTCCCGCATCCTCTGTACAACAGAGCTGGCCACACAGCAGTAGAGGAAATGAACAACATCTGGTGAGATTGATTCCTCATTCTTGTAAGCAGTGTAAGCTAACAGCTGTGTCAGGCATTTCATCCTGCTCTGGAAAAGAAAAGGAATCAAACATGCATTCCCCTTTACCACACCTCCTCATTCTGGCATCTGCACCAGTCCTGCAAGATAATTGCCTGCTTCACTCTCCTGCAAATATACTGGAATTCCACCCTTTGTACAGAGGACACTCCTTGGTGCAAATATATACAGGAGAGGTCTCATTTTTCAATTAAAAAAAAAAGGCAGAACATTTAAGTGCATGTCCACCTTGAAGAAAAGGAGCACATTGGCTTTAATAAAGCTATACATGAGCTTATGCATTGTGCTGGGGGGGTGGGAGATGTTTCTATGCATTTAGATGCCTAATCATTACCATATCCTATGGCTTTCGGTAGTACCTAGGCATGCAGAAAAGCTGCCTTTAGGTACAGACACGAGCTGTACCATTATGCCAAATGATGCCATGATGGTGGCAATGTATCTTGTTGGACTGAAACCTTACTGCTGGCAGCTCTGGAAATTGGAACAGGAGGATCAATGACAATCAAGACACTAGCAGCCACAGGATGAGCAGCAGATATATCAAGAGAAGGGTAAATTTCTTATAGGTTATGGATTCCTGAGCCAGCTTTGGATCTAAGAATTAATCTCTTCTTTTGACTGTTTCTGCTAACACTGCCAAGAAGGTGGTAACTATCTTCAACTGCCTGAGCCATTTCTGTAATCATAGAATCATAGAATGGTAAGGTTGGAAGGGACCTCAAGGATCATCTAGTTCCAACCCCCTGCCATAGGCAGGGACACCTCCCACTAGTACAGCTCACTCAAGGCCTCGTCCAACCTGGCCTCCAACAGGGAGGGAGCAGCCACAACCTCCCTGGGCAACCTATTCCAGTGCTTCACCACCCTCACTGTAAAGAACTTCCTCCTAACATCTAGTCTAAATCTAATGAAGATGGCTAACCACTAAGAACTTAGCAAAAATCTACAAGTCTTCAGTAATAATTATTGTCCCACAATATTAGCTGTGACCAGAGAAAGCACAGCACAGCTCAGGAAAGAGGATTCAAAGGTAGTTTTTAAGATAGTCTGGAACACTGGGCAACTTGCCCAGTCTGTCTCACAGCTGCTCATGCTGATGATCTTCCAAACAAGTCAGCTGCAAATAGTCACAAGCAAGGAGCATCTTCATTTGTCCCTTGGGGTACTATTCACAGGCATACTGATTTTGATTGAATTTCATTGGGATTCTGGTAAAAAGTAAGGCCACAGAAGCCTAGAAAAAGAAACTTG
The DNA here is from genome assembly GCA_013399055.1 of Ramphastos sulfuratus. Classification (NCBI taxonomy): domain Eukaryota; kingdom Metazoa; phylum Chordata; class Aves; order Piciformes; family Ramphastidae; genus Ramphastos; species Ramphastos sulfuratus. The sequence continues at coordinate 27,226 of WBNM01016582.1, read as the reverse complement.
TTTATCATCAACCTGGACATGTATTTAGTCTGTAATCATAGCCACAACTTGGACCCCTCTAGTAGATTGACCATGCAGACTTCATGCTGGACATTTCTGCACAGATTTAAGCAGCCTATGTTCTTGCTGTTCAACTGTTTTCCTAGGAGTACTTCAGAATAGTGATATGCATCTCCAAGTCTCCAGAGACATTCTTTGATAGCCCAATAGGATTAGTCATGACCATGAGCAACTGAAAAGCAAAGCATGATGCTAAGAAGGACAGTCATGTATGATATTGCATGTGACACAGGACACTGGAAAGAGCTAACTTAAGAAAACAAGAAAGTAAAAAGAATATTTCATTCTTTTTGTTTTTAACCTCAAGTACTGTCACAGGTGTCTCATGCCCACTGCAAATTTTAACTGCCTCTGCACCAACCTTCATCTTGAAAGTCTGAGCAGTACTGGGCACAAAATCTCTATGAAGTAAAATGCAGGATACGTTGCATCTTCCGTTTTTGCCAGCTATATGCACATAAAAACAAGTCTTCTTTTCAAACCTGTGAGATTCACTGTTGCAAAGTGGAATGGAGAAATCTGAAGCAGAGCAAGAAAGCAACCTAAGAGAAAGTGGGAAACAGACAATAAAAGACATATGTAATAAAGGGAAGCAAAGCTATAGTGCTAGGAGCTTGCTTAGGGCTGAAGATTTTGCAATAAGTAATGTAACAGAACAGATTTATGATTTCACCATAAAGTTGCATGATACCATTTAATGAATTAAACATTCGCATATGGGTTCAGAGAAAATATTACTGACTGGGAGAGCATAAAAGCATTGGGACATTCTTCACGTTTATTACTCATGAAAAGCTAAAGAAAGCAAGCAATCACAATAGCAATGAAACATACTTTTCCACCCACATAGCATCTGATCAAATATTCACAGATGGAATTTATATGGGGGTTATGGTAGTTTTTCTAAGCAGCAGCTGTAAGTTAGGTTCTGATAAAATCCAAATATATACATATATCTTAGGTATTTATAGGAGTCCTATTACCATAGTAATTGAGCGCTTCACCTCTTTTAATGTATTTATTCTCACACCATCTTTGGAAGGGAGGATAGGCTACTATTTCCACTGCTGAGATGGGAATTAAGGCTCAAGAGAGGCTATGAACAGTAAAGTGTCTTAGATGCCTTCAGTCTGGATACAGCAATGCCTAGAAATCAGGTGTTTGGCCACATTAGAGTGCTTAAAGGAGCCAGAGCTAGACAGTTTCCTAACCAGCAACAGGAAAAGCCACATGCCATCTTGGACAGAGGAAGAAGAGCCATCTAAAATAAAATTACATTCCCTAGAACAGTTATGGACAAACGAGAGAGTCCTGCCATCAAGCAGAATTCAAATAAAATATAGTGGATGAATAAACAGATATGTTTTATTTATCTTTTTACCACTTGAGCGCAGTCTTTACAGATCAGAAAGATCCTTCAGGTCCTAAATTCTGCCTAAGCACCTTCTGTGAATTCCACGTTACACATTCACCACAGGTGAGTGATAAACTGGCTCCCAGGAGCAGCAATAGCCCCATCAAATAGAAAGAAAAATGCTGTGAGGTTATGATTATGCTCCATTGCCTTCAGTCCCACGTCATCACACCAATGCTTTCATCCCACCAGCTCACAGCTTGTGAAGGGAATGGCTCACCTGAGTGACTGAACTCTGCTCAGACACATACCAAGGTGCTTCACACTCTGGCACCCAACCTTAACAGTTCCCTGATGAAATACATTTATAGAAGTCAGAAGACTGATATGTCTGAGATAACTAAACAAGAGCAAATAACTCTCCATTTGCAGTTTCCAAAACCTTTCTCTTTCTTTGGAGTCAGGGCACAGACATGAAAGCATCTCATTTAAGCATGTGTGATACAGCAGTAAGCCAGGGAAGCCTTGCATGAAGTGGGCTAGTTTTCAGAAGTGTAATTAACAAATAAATGAGGTTGAGTACATTTGTGAGAGCCAGGAAGGGTCGTTCAGCTGATTTCACATAAAGATGGGTTTCAATTCAGATTCAATGTATTAGTACACTGCTCAAGGCCTTGTGCCTATGAATTCTGCTCAGAGCAACAGAAATCCATTATTTCAATGGGAAATACACTCCAGAGCATCCAAAAGCAGTAATTAGTTCATAACAGCATGGAAATAGTCCAGAACTATATCTCTTTCAGCACGGTGGGAAATCATTCAAACCTTAGCATCAGCCTTGCACTCAGTTTGGAAACTGGGGTAAACTTGACACCACTGATGTGTGGAAAACATTCAGAAGATTTTTCCCGCTTTTCTTCCATCTCCACTTCTGAAGATGAGCCTCAAACATTGAAAAACTCAGCCTCCAACATGTATATTCTTCTTAAATGTTACCTAAATCCACTTTGCCAGCCAGAGATTAAACTGTATCTCTATAAACAAATACACTCCATCTAATTCCCAGTTACTGTACAGATGTCATACAGCAAAATCCTCAAAACAGAGAAGTATCTGGCTGGAATACTGCATTCATTCCTCCCAAAACACACAAATGCACCCTGTTTGATCACTGATGGGGCATGCAATACAGGGCAACACACTCACGCCAGGACGAAGCAGAATGTCAGTACCGTAAGGTGGTACATGCCATTGGCTGTCACCGAACTGAGCAACGAGTGACATTGGCCATCTGGTACTCACCCCTGCAGACTGAGACTTCTGCAGGACATTGCTTCAGAGACTGCCTGGCCTTTTCCAGCATCACCGGCCCAACTCACCCTGTACTCAGGGCTGTTAATTCATGGCAACTAGAAGGTTAAACATAGACAGTTAGAGGAGCTTCCTCCCCTCAGCTGCCCGTTCCATTTGCTTTCTAGAAATTGCTGCACGGCAGTAGCTGTAGTCAAACTGTATGTGATGCAAGTCTCAAACCATCATCTACAGCACAGGTGACTTAACAGAGCAGATGCAAATGGCTATAGTCCAAAAGTTACATCATATGCAATTTAGCTTCCCTGCAAAGGAAAGGAGCAACCTCTGGGAGAGGGGAGGAAGGAAATATTGGGGAAGGCAATTATCTCTTGCATCTAGGTTTTGCCTTCCTGTCCTTGTGAATCAACATCCTTAGGAAAAAAAAAAAAATCTGTTTGGAACTTTGAACCATCCTACAAAAAACCCATCCATGTGTTATTTTTTTCAGTAGCAAGTCTCAATGCATTTTTTGTGTCATCTTAGCTGTTATTTTAATTTTAAAAAATATTTCACTTGAAGCGAGCAAAGAAGAAAAACCTCATGCTCTTTTTTTTTGTTTGTTTCATTGTTTCTAGACTGAAGTTGCAATATATAAAAATCAGCTGGTTTTTGTCATTACTAGAAATAAAATAATGACTTAATGGCTTACTATCACATGGCATTCAGATTACAAAAGCAGCACTACATAAAAACCAATGCAGCAACACATATTTAATGGATTAAAATTGAACTAGATTTCTAATAGTGACTGTATGATGTGGTTACTTGAAATAGCTGGGGATTAGACTCAATGACCCAGGAGGTCTGTTACAGAGTTATACTCCTAAAAACCAATTGTTAATGTGGAAACATCATCAAAGAGGGCATATTTTCTTTGGGTCTTCTTCTTTTGTCCAATGGTAGTCAACATCTTTATCCAGGATGGTGGAATTTTCAGTGGAAACTAACACTTGGAAAACAGCAAACAATAATGAGAACGGGTCAGTTGTGCTCCCAGCTTTGCAAACTGTTAATTTGAACATTGCTCTGCAGTGAAATGCACTTTTCTTCCATCTAAGACAAAGCCACTCTTAGAGCATACTCAGAAGTGGGCACTCCCAGAAACCCTGTATAGCGTCCTGGAAAACAGAAGATAAAATGCTTAGTTATACAAAGAGCATGTTGTGCTAATGTGAAATGTTAGTATTACCTCTGCATACAGTGCTGGTGAGTCCATTGCTCATATAACATGTACAGTCCAAGGGGGTAGCTGAAACACTGGAAAGGGATCAGAAAAAGGGTACAGTACTAACTTGATGTCTGGAGAACTTATCTTAAAACAAAAGACTTAAGAAGCTCAGCTGCTTCAGCTTCTCTAAGAAGTGAAAAAGTATGAAATAAGTCTGTATTTGGGGAATGGAAAATATTTCTGACAATAAAAAAAGCTGCTGAGCTTAGCAGACAAAAGGCATGGAATGTCTGACCAGATAAAATTTGAAATTAGATTCACATGAGGTGAAATATACATTTTTAATTATGAGTTTAGGTAATCTGAACTCATAATACTGAAATAACCTGCCAAAGAAAGTGGTAGATTTGCAAGTCTCATGAGTTCTGAAAGACCAGGTTGTCTTTCACAACAACACAACTGGGCTGGAGGAAGTATTTATCTCGATAGGGGGATGAACAGGGTGCGTGATGAGAATAAAGCAGTATGGCCAGTCAGAGTCATGTTACTGGTATTAAAACCTCTGAAGAAAGCTAATCTGACCACTTTTACAACCCACCACATATGGCCTCCTGGTCACAAATGTAGGGGTTCTCAGGAATCTCTCCATCCAAAAAAGCACATTTATTTTGACTTCAGTGAGCCGCCTATTAGGCCTTTATTCTTTCTAAACCTTTCTATTCTTTGAATTCTGTTTTCATATCTTCTTTTTAATCCAACAATTCCTCCTTGTCTTGCCATAAAGTTGTCATTTCCTTCAAACGCCCAGACTGATGAAAGAGCCATACTGAAATAAAAACTAAATGAGGTGAAAATATATCCCATAAAACCCCCCATTAAGGAGTTTACGGAGAGATTTCCTACTCCTCTGGCTCAGATAGCCGTATTTTATTCCTTCTAGGAAACAGAAAACCCTTAATCCCATAAGAATGCAAGGGGAATCAAAGAGCAAGAGGAGGCATTAGTTTGCAGGAAGGAGGAGGGAAACCAAAAAGAGAATTTTATCATCAGCCCTTCAACACAACATGAATGAATGGGCTATCAGCACAGCTACTGCATGGAGCACAGGCACCAAGTGGAGCAGATACGGGAGAAAAATATGATAAACTGGAAATCCAGGGTCAGGTAGCACTGGGTTAACATAGTGTAATAGGTTGTTGAGTGCTTAATGAGCCAGGTGCTGTTAGAAAAATGTCTAATAGAGGAAAAGAACTGAGGGAGAAGAAAGGCATTAAATGCTTGTGCGTGGTCCTGATTAATTAAGAAATCAAGAGAAACAGTGAATTTGTAACTTCTCACCCCTTACACAAGAAATTGATTCTTCTTCAGGGCAAAATATATTCTGTCCCCAACCAGCTTTCAGATTATTGCTTTCCCTGCACTGCCTATTTGTTTGCTCTCTGTGTGTGAGTATTTCTCCTCAGTATTACAAGTTGAAACATCAAGAGTAACTCAGTCTAACATTCCAGATTATGGAAAACTGGTATTTTGTGAAAGGTGCCTGGTATAAGCACCACATCCTTTTTTCAGTCTGATCAAGCATTTACATGACTTTGTGAGCTATTCAGTTTCCATTTCTGATCTTTTGTGGTTTGGGTTTGTATCATTATACATTAATTCATGTGAGCTAAATAAATTTCTTTCACTTACACCTTTCTGGTCTTCTCACGTTAGAGACAGAGAAGTTAAACTTGTATCTGTATTTTATTGAATCAACGCTGCTCTAGATGATAGATGTATCTTTTCCTGGACATTTTTCATATGTTTCTGGAACAAACCCCACCCAAACCTCTTGCATCTGCTGTTCAAGCGAAGTCAGACACAGTACAACTCTGCATCACTCAGGATTTGTGGTTGTATCATTTCAATTACTTTTCCATAAAAAGTTCTCATTATTTTTGCAATTTTTCTTCTCTTCGTTATTGTCAAATTGCTTCTAAGAGACGAACACATGGAATTCATTGAGCAAACAACAAACCCCATATTCAATTAGATATTGACTGTCTTGAGGGGTAACAGCAACAAAATGCAGCCAAGGGGAAAAACAGTTCACGACTCTGGTACAGTGACCCAATGGTTGTGGGCAGATGGGAATGTTGCATAATGAAAACAACAATGAGGCGAGCACGGGGAATGGCATTGTCTTCTCCGCACTCTGCCATCACAGCACTCTTCCTGGAACCATCCCTGAGCTGCTTGTGAGAAAGCCTTTTTTGAAAAATCAAACCCCCACATTCTCAAATTGCCTTCAGCCATCTGGACTACAGATTCACCTGAGCTGAGCCCAGCTTGTACTTAGACATGAGCACAGTACATTTTCCCACCACACCAGCTAGATGCTACTGAAGCAAACTGGCATCTGTTAATTATTGCTCCTTAAAAAACTACACATTTTGCTCATGACACAGACTAACCCAGAACAGATCGCCACACCATAATCTCTAGTACAGCTTTTATGTCATCTGGTTTTGGTTGTTTTCTAGTCTAAGCTCTCCATACAGGCTCTCTCTTGTCCATGGAGGAGGATTCATCCTAAAGTAACTCATCTGACCCAACAGAGGCATCTGTCTTGCTCCTTTGATCAAGACAGGCACATTCAGGGACCAAATGTGCAGCTGACCATGTTAGATGGACTGAATTAGTCTTCCTTACTTTCTGTCTTTAGAGGACAGTTCTCAGTGATGTGACAGTAAGGCTGCTGAAAGTATGGAGAAGGAGACTACCAAGATCTGTATCCTTTGCTGCCTTCATTGGTTATTGAAGGGATCTAAATTTACTAGGCTCCTAAATGAGACACTTTACTTGAGTTACTGAAATAAAAGGTATTCAATCTCTGCTTTCCTGAAAGTTCTCTGCAGTTGTTTATTTTCATCACCTGGATCTGTCAGCTTACAAATTCCACCCTTCACCTGCTTTTGCAGAGATACATTCTCTCTCCAGAGGCTGAAACAGCACAGGAGAGCATCAGGAGTGTCACTAAAGTACACACACCTTAAAACCCAAAGTGTGTTTTCTTCTTTATTCTGTTCCTTGAACTCACATTTAATCCTTTCCTCTCCTCTGACACTTTGTAGCTTCATGTATCATGAAGTTCCCATACAACTGTCCTTCCCACTCTCTCCTTTACCTTATCTATAGGAGTTTATGTTAAAGATTGCAGCCCTGCTGTACTGTGGCCTGAACCACAAGGCAGTCAAAAGTCATGTTCTATATAAAGTATTCCCATTTCCTAGAATTCACTCCCACTTTCAGTATTTCTTTGCAGAGAATCTCCTTTGGGAAGATAAAAATAATTTTCTTTTTCTCCTTCCTGGATGAATATCATGGTTGATAAAACCTATCAATTTCCTTTCTTCCTTTTCATGATATGCCAGATCTGGATCAAAGCAAGCAGCACCAAGAGGAAAGTTCTTTTGAAAACAGCTGAGAAGAGCCCATACAGTGTATCTGCTATCATTCATTACTTGCTTCAGCAACTCAGAAACAGGACCACTCCAAACCAAGCATATTTTAGAGACCTGTTTTTGTCTTATTTTGGGATAAAAGCATTGTTTAATTACAAGTTTCACCCAAAAACATCTCGGCTTACAAGTTTGTGTGACTAGACCTGGCCTTTGAGTATCTTCTATGTATGTACCACTGCTCCAATTTTCACCTCCAACCAAGACAAAGGACTCTATTGGAACTTCCGTCTACTGGACAAGAATTCAATATTCCTATATATTTTAACACAGATTTTACAGGATGGGGATATAGTTTTCACTGACATTCTGATCTCACCCACCTCCCTACTGTGCAGCCTCCATGGATCCAAGTCATAAGCTTGAAATTCTTAGGCTGGTACATTGAAGGAGGTGAGCAAAATCCCTTTCCCTGCTACAGATTCATCACTGGAGCCAGGAACACTTATTTTCCCATCCCATTTCCCAGAGGGAAATATGGTTTCTCCATCATCCCAGCCCACAAACCTGGGATGCTGCCAAGGATATCTGCAGCCAAAGGAGGGAAATGCAATTTCCTACCACAAGAAATAGAGTTGCCGGTGCAGATGTTTAATATGTAACTCCCCTCTGTGTATCTGTGCTAACTAGGGATGTACAACCCAGTTTCTAGCAAAGAACCAATGTGAATTTTCATCCACAATTCAAGCTACATACTAGTCAGTAAAATGTTGGGAAATGTGGACCAGAAGCAAATACCTTGGCATTTGGACACAGTGATGTGCTAACATTACTTACACCCTACTGTACAAGCCATTTCGAGGAGTGCCTTAAAACTAATGTTAACACATTACAGCAAGAATCACATGGGGGCTGTAATTCAGCCATGCACTAGAGCAGTCTCATTCCAGCACCAGAGACAGAAAGTAACACTAGTGGCTTACTCATATGTGTAAATTGCCATCAGCATTTTCTTCAGCATGGCTAAGTCACAAATTCCCGTGATGTGCTGCTCAACTCTTCCATTTTAAAAACAATGGTAGAGATAAGTAATGCTCACACTGGATGCAGCACACACTCCTGTATTTCAATTTAAACTCACTGAGATGCACAACTGCTTCTTTAGGTCTTACACTACTGTTGTGGTAGGTCTAAACAGGCCAAAATAGGCTTATACATGTCCTGGTTTGCCCAGATATGTTTTTCCTGCTCTCTCTCCTTCTGCTATGGGGAGAAGCAACAGTGGGAAAGAGGACAAAGAACCTGGATCCACTGAATCTAAGGACCCTGGCCTGCCCAGACTTGTTTGCATCCTGTGGTAAACAAGGTAAACATGCTCGGCTTGTGTATGCCTTGTGCAAGGCCTGTGTTCTGCCTTAAAAAGGCTAAAGCATGCCTATGGTTTCACCTAATATGGTCAAGCTTGGCTAACTGCCATTCTGGTTGGCTATTCTGTGTCCAAAGGCTCATTAGTCTCGGGCTGTATTGATAAAAGGAGATGAGCAGATGACACAACCTGCTCTGCTGTTGTATCTGTGCTCTGCCATTGTATTCACGGTGCTTGCTTACTGCCTTATTGTATCCTGAACTGCCTGGAAACTGTCTGCCTTGAGTTTACCAGAACAGGCTCTACATGCCTCCATGCGATCAGCCTGCATAGCCAGCGTGACATTGTGCCAAGACTCCACATCACAAGACATCCTGCCTGCACCTGAAAGTCTCCTGCCAAGACAGGAAGCCCTGGAGATACACAGATCATCCAGAGAGCCAGAACCAGGTCAGAGATTGTCTGTCTCTTTTTCCCAGCAGCCTGGGAAGAATCAGAAGTCTCAGCAGCTGACAAGACAGTAACAGAATTCCCTGAAAGCATTTGGGTACTGTCTGAAGTTGTAGCCCACCCTGCAAGTCGGGAGATATTTTGTGAGTAAATACTTAAAGCCTCTTGTAATTCATCATTGCCTGCTGCCATAAGCAGAAAGGAGCTCCTTGAGTCCATCTAGTGGGCAAGCAGGGTATTGACCGCAAGCAGTATATTGACCACAGGAACCTTCTCTTCCAGTCCAACTGAGTTCAATTAACATTATATATTATTGCTGGTTATTTATATTATCTGGCATTAATTAATACCCCTCCATAACAACTACACCTATAAGTTCATGTGACACATGTAGCTGATAAAGTAACACTTTCTAAGCTGCAATGACATTCATCTGTTTGAGGAGTTAGCCAACCTCTGCTTATTTATTCATAGCAATCTCAGTTTGGTGCTCCAAACATCTGGTCACAGAAATACAATTTTTCACAAAACAAAAACAACCTCACATCAAGAAGTCAGGAAGAATCTGGACTGATTTCTAGGTTAGCAATCAGTTGGTACCGGAACTGTTTTTCTCTTCAGCTGTCCAAATCAGGCATTCTCATCTTTTCACATGCTGTGAGGCAAATAAACCTTTCTAAGAATATTAGCTAACACATGGGATTATAGAGGTATAGCAAAGACCAACACTTATAGCCTTCTGCTCAGAGTTTGGACCTTAAGAAAAAGGAACTGATGTCCTTTCCAGCTAGATCCACCGAAGGGTCATTTATCAGACCCTTTATGCCCATTGAAGTGAATTTCCTGAAGCATGTGAACAATCTAAATCTTAGGATATGTTTTCTCTGAACAAGTTTTTAAGAAATCCCTGCACTTTGGGCTTGCATAATCACTCTTTCTCACAGAGCACAAAGGATACTTAATTCAAATTCCAGTGCCTGCTGGTACTGGGGAACCAGTACCTTTCCAAGCACCTTTTCATCCTTTTGGTAACTTTGCATCATACATTACATTTTAGAGATTGATCCTTCACTATCACATTCTGCTCATTGCCACCTGTATGTGTGGAAAGTAGGTGTAAAATTGTTCTAAGGCATGGAAATTGTCCTTCGGCCGTGATACCCAATGCTCTTCCCACCAGCACTGGATGCAAAGCACCATGCAAATAATTAACACACTTGCCTCCCTTTGGGCTGACTGATAAAATGGAATCAGACAAATGAATTTTTGGTCCCCACTGATCTTTGAGTGCACTGTGTTATGACAGGGTGTGAGGTGACATGTCAGATAATGTATTGTGTCACACTCCCCAACTATTTGATGCCATTTAATGTAATGCATCCTGGCATGCCATGATGGGATGACACAAAATGAGAAAGAAGCCAAACTGGAAATACCAATTACCTACTCTTAAGCCTGAGGCAGCAGGAGGAAAATATGCCTGTGTCTGGGTGACCCTTGATCTGCTTATTGCCTAAGCTTCATAATTCAGGGAGTTTGTTTCGGGTACTCCTGAGCCCCAGGTCATTACCAACCATTCAGATGGCCACAGTGTCTGTGACCCTCCACTTCATCAGAAATCCAGGAGAAGCAGCAGAGAAATCAACTGGAAGAAAAAAAAAAAAAAAAGTGAATTGCTGTTCCCAGAGTGTCAAGTTGAACTGATATTTCGTGTCTAATGAGCTGTGAAGCCACAGGGTATAAGGAATAAAGAAAAGGCAGGAAAGAACAGGGAGATGGGAGAGTGCACTGACAGGGAGGCCAAGAAGATCAGGCTTGCATTCAAAGCTGTATGGACAGAGAGAGTAGAGGCTTGTGAGCTGTGTAGCAGGGTGGAAACAGGAACAGTGCTCCCTGTTCTGCTGCAGGTGAGCCCTGTGAGAAGGTTACTCTCACAGTCTACCTCAAGAAGTTCACTGTCACCTTTCCCTCCATCTGAAATCACTACATCTCTCACTACCAAGCAGCCTGCTCAGGTACTTGCTGCCTAAATTGGTCCATTCAAATTACCTAAGCCAAAGCATAGCCTCATGTTTGACCCATGGAACACTGAATGAGGGTACAATTTCACATGTGTGTGGCTATGCTGGCAGACTGGGTGGACTACTCAGCAGAGAGGCAGGGGTGATCCCACAGGAATCCATGTCTTTCAGCCACACCAGAACAGCACATGGCCAGCATAAATGAGAGCGCCCAAAATAGTCCTGGCTAGTGGCACAAATAGGGTGAGACAGAGTCATGGGTTTATGACAGGTGATATGCTGCAGACGAGGCAGAAGTCAGCAAGGTTTGAGAAGTTTTCCTTATCAAAATCACCTTCCAACTTCACATCTTGTTGCATCCCCACCTCACATTTCTGAGAGCAACAATTTCTACTCATGTCTATATCCCGAATTCTAAATACGTTATCCCAGCAATTAGTTCAGATCAAGGATACTGCTTCTGATCGATCCAAATCTAGTTTACTTTGTTTCATCCTATAGATCTGTATGAGGCTATGCTCCCCAAATACTTCTCTGCCAATCCCAATAGGTAGTCCTTTCTCATCACAGTATTCTTTTTTCCCCCAATAGCTAGCTCCTGGGAAATAATATCGATGTGGTCTCACTGTCTGCATCTCCAGCATGCGTCAGTGCAAATGTCTATGCATGGTGGCATATGCCTTGCCAAAATTCATTATGATGGGCTTGTGATGGGCTGGCTGAAGATATTTCATTCTTCAGATTTTTTTAATGCAAATAAAGGAAGTCAACATAGAACTATTGGGGTTGGAAGTCACCTCTGAGATCATCAAGTCCAACCGCTTGCCTAGAAAGCTCACAGTCCCACCGCTACTGCTAAGCCACTACCAACAAACCATGTCACCAAGCATCACTTAGAATCATAGAATGGTTTAGGTTGGAAGGGACCTCAAAGATCATCTGGTTCCAACACCCTACCATGGGCAGGGACACCTCCCACTAGAACAGGCTGCTCAAGGCCTCATCCAACCACGTATGTACTTCTGTGCATGATTCCAAAAACCTATCATAAAAATCATATTCTCCACATGTACTATGTTAAAACCTCTAAAGGAAAATTTGTAGTTGCAAGTTTATTCATAATTTTTTTTTTTTTTTGGAGGGGGGTGGAGAAAGGAAAAAAAAAGAGTAACCTACCATAATTCAAACCAAAATTATACTTCCATGAATAATGTCATACAAATATAAGATATGCAGAATGACAGAATATCTGTTACAGGATACCTTGGTCTGTTCCCATACAGGCTTGCAGCACTCTGAAAGCAAACTGTTTAATAATCTATTTTCATTAATTTCTTCCATGGTTGAAGAAATATTATCCTAGCTACATAAAAAAAATATGTTAAAGGTATTGTTAGAAAGATGGAGAAATGCTCCAGAGTGCTTTCTGTTTGAAGTGACAATGAGTACATCTTGTTAAATCATTTAGCAGCTGGCAGCTACAAATAAGATATAGTGGACCATAACTGCATTGGATTTACAGATGGAGTAACCAATTCCACTTTGTTCACAGCCAAGCAAAACCAGGAGATTCCTCATGGCAAAGCTGAGGGAAAATCAGATTTATCAAAAAGATGAACTTATTTTGTTGAGCTGTATCCTGTATTTATTATCAACTTTATTTGAACTTTGTTTTTAAATGCAAGCTCTGCTTGTAAAAGAGAAAAAGCCTAACCAGTCTCCAACTGAGTGGCTAAACTGAACAAATTGGAAAATCATACCGTGTAATTGCCAGAAGAAAAGTGCTAAAATGATGCAAGTAAATTCCAACCAGATGGAATACTAAATATATATGAAAAACAAAATACATCAGCCTTCTAAAACCATTGCACCAAATCAGAGCAGCAACTCCACAATTTCAGATAAAATCTCCATCCTGAGCAAATGATTGTAGGCAGGAACCTGGAAATGAAACACTCTCAGTTCCAGCAAAGATATAGGCTAAGCCCTTTGAGTGACACCACTCAAAGCTGCCAGACTTTTCAGACCTAGTGACGACAGGGGTGTGGGGTTTTTGGAAATATAATGTATTCAACACCTGTTCAGTCCTTGAGACAGTCTTACACAGAAGAAAAGTACATTTAGAACTGCAATGGTGGCTAATAGAGAAAGGGGCTTCCTAGAGACAACAAACTGGGCAGCCTTGAGGTAATCAGCAAGATCCACCTTCAATCAAAACAAAGCATATACAGTTGGGAAGGTTCTGCTGGCTCCCAATAAGCCACATCTCTGCAGCAAGTATGTCATGGTAGGCCTAAGTAGGCCTATACATGTTCTGGCTTGCCCAGACATGTTTTCCTGCTCTACCTCCTCCTGTTTTGGGGAGAAGAAACTGTGGGAAGTAAGACAAAAGAACCTGGAGCCACTGAGTTTGAAGACTGTGGCCCAGACTTGTTTTGAACCCTGCGGTGAACAAGGTACACAGGGTTGCCTTGTGCAAGGCTGTGCTCTGCTCTAAAAAGGGTAAAGCAAGCCTATGGCTTCACCCAATATGGCCAAGCTTGGCTAACTGCCATTCTGATTGGCTATTCTGTGTCCAAAGGCCCATTAGTCTGGGGCTGTATCAATATAAAGGGAGATGATCAGGGAGCACAATGTGCACTTTGCCATTACAAGGTGTGTCTGCTATTATATGTGTGCTCCACTATTATATCTGCCATTGTATCTGTGCTCCTACTACTTTATTGCACCCTGAGCTGTGCAGAACTCCAGCAACCAGGATCGGGCTCTTAAAGCCTCCATGNTAATTAATTACCCCTCCACTACCAAGTAATAAATAACCTCATTCAACAGTGCCCCATTTCTGTCTCTTCATCCTGCAGCCCATCACTGAAAAATGCAAGCACAGCCCTCAGCGCAGCGTGATTTTCTGTTAAGGGCTGTGTGTGCATGTATGGTAGCAATGTAGATATATTGACATAGACACACACACAACCAGTTCTCTATAAATAGAACAAACAGGTGAAACAAGTCTCATCTACCTCCCAAACCATGTTTCATACTTTTGTAAGCATTTCTAGTTACTTTTTCCTTTTGACTCCAGGAGCTTGTGTGTTGTGATTCTCCTACAGTTCAGGAAGAATACACTTGTGTTCAACACTCAGACTGCCCATAATGGTATCTCTTTCCATTAGGCAGTAAACAACACTAAGAAAGATCAAGGGGTGAACTGGTTTTTATGTTAACCCAAAGCAAGCATCTCCCTTTTCAAGCAGATTTTATAAACAGAGGGAAAACAAGATCGAGATTGTAAGGACCTTACTCACCATGACAAGCAGCTGTGAAGACATGACTTTATGTGACATTGCAGCTATCACTCAAGCCTGACTGAAAGAAATAATGCATCCCTTGGAATGAGGTATTACTCAATATTCAGTCAAGTATCAAGTGCTGACCCATAAACTATCCCATCACCGTCATGAGCTTTATAAGGGTATAAATTTAAAGTAGCTCTAAATGAAGTCTTGAGCACTGTAGCCATTAGACTTGATAATTCTTATACAGATTCCTATTACTTAGAAAGGAATCATAGCCTAACATTAGAAGTATTTCAGATCTGTAAATAAGCAGTCTTTATCTAACTGTTGCTAGTTTGCAAGAATAAATAATACATTCTAAATTAGGAAGCAGTAAACACAAAATATTACTATTCAAGGCAACATTTCTCTATGTAACCCCAGCTGAATAATAAGAAGCATCAACTCTGGTTCTCAGGGCTTCAGCAGGAAGGTGTATGCAGGTGTACACGTACAACTCTCTGACCCTGTTTTGCAAAATGGGTTACTTGCTCAAACAATAAACTGGTGGAAATCTAGGGAACTCTAGGAAAAATTATGAGGAAGAACCTTCAATAGTTTGATAAGACACCTTAACTATAGTGTCCCAAGAGGATGATCTTCCTTACTCTTGCAAAGGATTTGAGGAAGCTGGCTTCCTTCAATACTCCTCATACGGGCTTTATTCAATGACAGCTTTTGTTGGTGGATTGTTGGTTTCAGTTTCACTGCAACACTGGGAGCCAGTCTGTAAAATGATGCTGTAATATTCAGGAGGAGTCCTCCTCCTTTCATCCCCAGCAAAAGAGCTCACAAATCATATTCCAGATTAAGTCCTCATGTCCTGGGGACCTCTGGGCAGCCTTGGTGGGCGCTTTCCCAGCTCAGTATCATCTTTTTCAGCTCATCTGTGACCTTCTCCTACACAGAGATTTTTGGCAACATTTTGAGAAGTCAGCAAAAGTATTTTGCTTCTTGGCTCTGACATAAAATGCAATGAGAGTATGCCAGGAAAATTCCAGGAAAAATAACTGACCATGACCCAGTGGAACATGTCTATAATGCATCAGCCATGCAGTTTCCCTGACTTTCACTAAGGCACCTGCAGAGGAAAGATTTGTGAAGGGAAAGTGATTGGGAGCTTTCCTGCACAATGGCCCTCCTGATACACTTAGGAAATTAAAAACAGATAATAATAGACAAAGTCTTTAGAGCATACAGAGTTCAAGTGTGAAAGAAGGGGGGGGGGCAGAATTTAAAAAAAAATCTTTGTTTTAAACCAATCTTTTCAGCATAAGCTAAGCACTAGTGTTGCACTTTGTTCTATTTATTATTTGTACAACACTAGGACACAGAGGTCTCCAAGAACCAAGTCATTTGTGTACATTCCTCACACAAGCATTGTAAGAGATCACTATCTGCCAAAATGCCTTTCTAAATAGACATGACAAATATGAGAAAGCAAGTAGCATGATTTCTTACGTGAGAAACCGAAGAGAAACTAAGAAACATAGCTAAGGACATTGTAGAAATTACCAGCAAGGCACTGATGTGGTCCCAGCTCCTTCATCACAGTCACTCTTAGATGACTACAGATACAGTAATCACCTAACCTAGCACATTAAGACTCATTAAGCATCCCTGACTACAATTCACTTTCTTACTTATACCTCTAAAATCTGTAAAAATGGATGGTAAACTAAGAAAAGCACATTTCAGAGCACTTCATAAATCTACATTTCATTGTTATTACAAATGTTATTAAAAAAAAAAAAAAAGTAAAAATAAGAAAAGCTGCCACTTAGTCCTAACAAATCCCACTTAAGCATGCTTCTAGATGCCTTCTTAATTCCTGCTCCTTCACATCTGATTTCCTTCAACTATGGGCCCTTTAGGTGCTTGTTCCTACTTACTGGCATTATTCTAAACACTTCTGTCCTTTACCTAAAATCTGGGGGATTTGTCCACTTTTCAGATGAATAGTGCCTATGCAGTGACTGGACATCTAGTCTGAGGAAAATAAACAGAATTACACCCTTGAAATACATTTTTCAAAAAGGCAATAAGTGATCATGAAGAGGACAGCCAAGCATTGGAACAGGTTGCTCACACAGGTTGTTCTCTCTTCATCCTTGGAGGTTTTGGAAAACCTGTCTTTAAGTAGGAGGTTGAGCACAGGCTACCACTATGACAATCTTGATGTTATACCACTTCACAGAAGCCAGTAGCCCTGCCAGGTACTACTGTCACCAAGGGTTTGGAACACACAGCTGAGAAACAGTGGCTTCATCAGTTATCACTGATAGCTGAATTGTGGAGACTGTCCAGATGACTGCTTATCTCCAGGTATATGGAAATACAATGCAACTTTAATGTTCTTTATCAAAGTTTAAGAGACTTGACATCATCATCAGGTCAAGAGCATTTGTTCTGAAGGCTGTGGAGAGCTACAGCTCCTACAACTCGGTGGGTTTGGTTGCCATGTCCCCACTGCGTGTCTGAGCCCTCCATCCACTTGATATAAGCTGCTTGATGCCATTGCCTGAGATGCCTGTGTGACTCAGGGATCTGGCTCTCAACAGCTGCCAGCATACCTGTGCAAAACTACGAACAGCAGCTTTGATTGTACAGACAGTAAGGGAAACTGTATGCATAAAGATGATTCATGAAAAGCCTGGGACATCCCAAGCTGGTGAGACACTGGAACAGGTTGCCCAGGGAGGTTGTGGATGCTCCCTCCCTGGAGGTGTTCAAGGCCAGGTTGGACGAGGCCTTGAGTGACCTGTACTAGTGGGAGGTGTCCCTGCCTATGGCAGGGGTTTGTACCTAGATGATCCTTGAGGCCCCTTCCAACCTTACCATTCTATGATTCTATGATTCTAAGCAAGCCACGTTGTGTGACTGTGAAAAACTAATGATCATCTACAGTCAAGGGTCTGCAAAAAACATAACAGCAATTAGAGGCACTGCTCTTTCTGTTCCCCTGAGCATCAGAAACACATCCGACACACCACAGCAGTTATGTAATAGGAAACAATATTTTCCGGCAATTTCCACATCAGCACATTATTTAGTGAACACATTGATGTGGAACTGACCAACGACCAAGCCACAGAAGGATGTAACACTGACAAGTAGATTTATAACTCTTGGAGGAGGGGGGGAAGAGAAAGAGGAAGAAAGAAAAAAGATGTTAGCTCCAATACCATGCTTTTTCAACCAGAAGTCTTCCAGGCACTCTGCAAACATTGCATAACATTATTCTACAAAGCTCCAAGAAGGACACTGCATGGGTACAAGTGTCTTGATTTCTTAACTGTGTAAAGCAGTGAAAGGCTGAAAAGTTGTAAGGTACTGGAATGAGACTGCAGGAATTTGGATATATGTGCAAGTCCCACCAGAAATAGTCTACACAACATTAAGAAACTTTAGGCCAAAATTCAATGATACAAAGCATTTGAAGATCTTTTTTTTTTAAAAATAATCGATTTTTTTTTTTATATGGGAAGTTAGTGTAAAGTTTTTTCAGGAATCTTTGGAGAAAAATCTAAACAAATCTCTGTCACCTCCCGATTTTGGCACTAGTGAAGAGCTGGAGACTATACACATGCTTTGTGTTATGACAGCATGAGCGCTTGCTAAGCTTGTGCTTATGTCCCTCTTTGCAAACTACAGTTGCTAATATCTTCTCATTCACTTTTTGAAGCAAAGTTCAATAACCTGCATGTTTATTCCATGCCTAAAACAAACTCACAAAGGAGTAACAATTGTACAAGGAATTGTTAATAATGTAGTAACGATATTTAACAATACTCAAACAAAGCAAATAATTTTTAACACTTGAAGGGATGAACTCAGCTATGCTTATTCTCAAGCTCAAGGCATCACAACATTTCCAAGGTGAAGAAAAGACTGATTCAGAGAAGTATTAAGGTTCGTATATGTCCCCTTGTGTCTCTGAGATAAGAACACTTCCCAGGACAGACCCTAGAAAGCCACAATTTTTCCCATTTTGATCTCGATTAAACTACAACTTACTGTGATTGATAAATACACTAAGTGTCCTGGTCCTTCCTTCTAGGAAAATCAATAGAGGCTTTGCACTAACGCCAGCAAGAAAACCACCTCTGGCCAAAGTAAAATATCATTAGCCCTGTGGGGTTTTTCCAGCAGTGATGCCTACAGCCAGAGCATGCTGAA
Source organism: Ramphastos sulfuratus (assembly GCA_013399055.1). NCBI lineage: Eukaryota > Metazoa > Chordata > Aves > Piciformes > Ramphastidae > Ramphastos > Ramphastos sulfuratus. The sequence goes on along the minus strand of WBNM01016582.1, from coordinate 8,500 downwards.
CAAAAAACCATCAGCATCTTAGTAGTTATTCTGAAATGACTGCTTTGGGTTTGACAGGTGACAGACTGAATGCAACAAGTATTTGATTCTGGCAAGTAGTTTCTTTCCAGAGTCCTGAAGGTTATGCAGACTGGGAAAGAACTATTTTTATATTCAGTCTGCAGAGTCAGGACTCTGGGGAAATTGTTTTGTTTTACTTTAAAGTCTTTGGAACATTAAATTTTACAGCCACAGATTCACATCTGCTTCCACAGTTCTAAGGCATTTACAGGTGATCTGACCTCTTTTCAGCCTCATTAGACTTACCAAATAATTGCAAGCAAACAATCAGACCTCTCTGAAGGAGAAAACCGTCCAGACCATGCAAGTAGGATGCATTCTTAATTGGCACATCCATGCACCACTGAATACTGCTTGGACTCACCACCTCTCTGTGATTTAACACAGCAGTCTGTACTTCCCCCTGTGTCTGACAGTAATGTGACAAGGGATTTTAAAATGTATGTGTCTGGGAAGCATAATAAAGTAAAAAATACTGGGGAGAAAGCAAGTGAGCAGCTGTATATTTATAGTGGGTTTTGTATAAGTAATGCCAGTCACAGTTCTACTGAAGTTTGGAGTTGGGAAGAACATGTTGCAAAGAAGGTTTTAGATAAAAGTACCTGGCTAAGCAGTAGCAGAACCTATGGACACTTAGACCTACTGATAATCATAGAGTCATAGAATGGTTTGGCTTGGAGGGGACCTTTAAAGGCAACTTAGTCCTACCCTGTGCTGTGGACAGGGACACTTTCCACTAAATCAGGTTGCTCTAAACCCTGTCAGACCTGGCCTTGAACATCTCCATGAAAATCAAACCTAAATGTCTCAAATGGGGAACTTAAAAAGAAGGAATAAAAAAATGAGACTCCTTGAAGAAAAGCACAGATAATCTATTGCTTGAGACAACACAGCCACAAAAATTTGCACATAGGTAAAAACCAGGGCTCTGTAAGTGTTCCCAGTATAAACCAATAATTTTTCTACACTCACATTTCACTGGCATGCCACACACAACTCAGAGATGATAGGAAGGCAGTGCTGTGGTAGTTCCTTCTTCTGATCTCCAAAGCATCCATCACGTGCCTGGAAGGAACAAGAAGGAGTATGAAGGAGAGGAGATACCTGAGTGGTCAGCAAACTGCAGAAAGAAGTCTTGGCAGGTCCTTTTCTCTCTTTGTAACTCATAGCCATGCTGGCCAAGGGAAGAACCTGCTTAACTTCTCCAAATTCTCCAAATTTTTCTCTGTTTCTTGAGGACAGTTTTTCATCAGCTCATTAAGCAGGCTCTGCTGGAAGTACTTGAACAAAACAGTTAGCGTGCCGTAGCACTGAATTATCTCTCCATGGGCATAAGGGCTGAAGTGTCTTTACATTGTGATCACACTTTAGAAATGGTCCAAAGGGAAAAGACCAGAATGTGTTCTGTGAGTACAGGGAATGTCCTAGGAAAGTCTAGGTGCATTGGTGTGCTACCTTAATCTTTAGTGCTTTGAGAGCTCTCTAGAAAATGAAGAATGCTTAAGCTATTTAAGGGTTAAACATGCATTTAACTTTTCCCACATGCACCTTATGAAGAGTACTGATTGCTCACAAAACCAGTGCAATGAAACTGCATCAGTGGTCATTTCATTCCTGTCCCCAGATACACAGCAGTGGTTAAAGTTCAGTTTACACACTCAAGTCACATCAAAGTCTCTCTGCTGAAAACACAAGCAATGCTGCTAATGTAGCTCCACAGGACTGCTGTAGCCTAGGATAAAAACATGTATGTTTACTGAAAAATGAGCAAACCTCAGCATCTCCTTCTACTTTCCACTTCTATTTCCCAAGGGAAAATTTGAGCACTGCCTGGAAGGGGTTGGTGCAGGATGGAAATGAGAGCTATCCTTCCAATTCCAATCCCTTGTTTCGGATAGATCAGAAGTCATCTATGTGATGGCAGCAGCATCTCTGAATTTGTGAACACCAACATCAACCAGGAGCAGTACTCCAGGACCAGAAGTCAAGTACTGCAAAAGAGAATAGAAGCCTGGAGTATATGTCCTCAAGTATCTCAAAACTACCTTCTACTTTCATAGGCAGTAAAAGTCAACAACTTCTAGCCTGGAGCAATAAGAGGAAAGAAAGATCTTTCTCTGTTTCATATGGACGGGGAGATGTGGAACATTTAATCTGGTGAAAAATTTTGTCCCATCTTGGACAGCAGCCAGAAGCTGGAGTCTGAGAAGAAGGCAGAAGAATCCAAGTGGGTCAATGAATGTGGGCTAACACACCACTTGCAGACCATGCGGTCCTCTGCTTTCTAATGGCAACTACATTGCAAACCAAAATGTGCCTCGTGTGCTTAGAGCAGCACGAGTCATTCTTGAGTCAGCACTACCTCTTTTCCTGGTATCATTTCTTCAGGAGATTTGGTGCAATGCTAAATCATTTTAAAAAGAGAAAATAAAATACATATCACTGAAGACAAAGGAATTTTCAGCCCTTGATAAGACTTCAACAGAAAGCAACTGAAAAAAAAAACAGATTTATTTCATGGGGGACACAACAAACTCTCACTAAGAGGGATCAATGGGTCCTGAAGCAGAGAAAAGGAAAGATCAGGAACTCAGATCCCATTTGGCATACAGACAACATCTCCTGTTCCCTGCACGTCCAGCTCACTGGCAGAGCGATGAGTAAAGGTCACGTCGATGACCCCAGTCTGGGTAATGTCCCCACATGGTACACTGACACATAGACCTGTACAATGAGCTGTCAGAGGAGCAAAGACTGGACACTTCTTCACATTTAATTGCACTGTCAAAAACTTTGGAAGGAAACATGTATCTTCAGTCTTAAATCACACTGCTCAGCTCAGACTGAAAAACGTTGGTGCTCTGAAAGCTTTTTGGGTCTTCTTTTAGTAAAACAATGAGGAACTCCAATTCCCCCATGAGAAAAAAAACCCAGCTAATATACAAAGAGTAATTGGATGAGGTTATGCAGAAGCAAAATATCACTTATAAAAATTACTTCAAGATTGAGCTCCTTAACAGGGGTTGCTGAAAGCATCCTGGAGAAATCAATAACAATACAAATATAAATTTTTCAGTCACATAGCGTAGTCAACAAAACACTGCAGACACTAAAAGCTCTCTCCTTGGCCACTGCAGAAGGTTCCAATGCAGCCCTCTGTGATCTTTCGATCTGGTAGGCCAGGTCTGAAAGACAGAAGAGTGATTTCAGAGCCAGTGTGCAGCCAATCTGGGCACCAGAGAGCAAGGCTCTGTTCTCCAGACTTTGTATTCCCCACCAAGTATCTTACATCACAGCCCAGAACAATTCCATGGAGTTCAGCCTTGGCAAACTGGGCCTGCTTTTGCTCCCTTCACTACACCCCTCCTCCAGTCCCCATGACATTTCAAACACCAGATACTTCATTACCTGAGTATCATTAACACCTGTGAAATGCTTCTGGTAAAAGGAAGCTGGGCACATGTATAAGTGCCCTCTGACCTTACACAGGTTTACTATTACTAGTCACTGCCACTGAGAGCCATGGCACAGAACTGCACTGAGTCATGTGGATGCTTGACACTGACCTGGTTCTGCACGTGTCCTTGGCTAGATGTGGGTAGGAGTCTGTACCTCTCTGATGGCATTGCCCCTTTTTCTGATAGTCCAGGCACAGAGATAGTCCTTGCTACATCACTTCACAACATGCTCTGTGGTGAGCCGCACTATTGTTCGTAGGATCTCCTGTCCTGTCTACATGGACAGGACTGTGGGATTTCACAGTGAGACAGCTCTGGCAAGGAAAAAGATATGGGTGCTTGGGAAAATCAAGAATTCTTCCTCTGGGTGTACTAAAATGGTCATGAAAAAAAAAACTCCGGGTAAGCAGGGTCTAAAGACATACATAGTGCCCACTGCTTTTGGGGAATGTAGAAACATCTTGACACTCTGCCTGTCAGCTATGAGAATGGCAGAAGCACTGTCTCCACCTTCCACAGTCTTGATGAGAGCTGCACTCCTGGTAGTACTAGCTAGGACATTTCTCCTGGGGGAGATAACTCATAATACATTGCACCTGGGAAGAGCTAGGAGGAACAGCTGTTACCAGCCTGCCATACACTGGTATCTAAAATATCCTCTGAAACATGACTGACCAGAGTCAAACCCAACTGCTGGTACACAAGGGAGAGCAGAGTCCCTTCTGTGCCTTTCTGAACTGCTGGTAAAAGCTCATTGTGAGCTGGAGCTGCTTGCCCTACATGTTCACTCTTCATTATGATTAACTCCTCCGTCACAGAGAGGGACACAAGCATCCATCTCTGCTTGGCCAACTGAAATCACTGGCCAGCACACCCCATGCCATTTATCACTGGCACTTACGGGGCAGAGGACGACAGCAGGTGCCATTTGTGTCAGTGCTGCTGCGTGAGCTGACTGATTAATTAAAGCCACACAGTCCCCAGGCTGCCAGGAGGGCAAGGAGGAGCAGGAGGAATCATTTGTTAGCTCTCCCTTAGTGCTTGCTGTCTCCTTCAAAGACCCTTTGAGTTGAAGCACACAAATCCCATGGTGTCTTTGGCCATAAAGAAGGAAAGAGTCATCTCCAGAGGGAACGGCTCCTGGGGGCCACTGTTGGTGGAGGACCACACCCCAGGAGGGGACATAAGGGTTCCATAGACTCAACACATCTTCTGCAAACTTGTTTTTAAGCAAGCTGCTTTAATAGAACTGACAAAAAGGAAGAATAATCCCAGCAAACATTGAGATAATTAAACAATTGTTCCATCTCCCGCAAACTAGGAATCTCTATTACTCATGGACCAGAGCTGATGGGTGCAGTACCATTTCCTTTTATTCTTACATTATAATTACATCCACCCAGCTTCACCAGCCCTCACACAACCCTCAGTTCAACCAGTTCCAGTAAGTCTGGATAGATACTGATGCGAGACCAACATCAAGTCCTGTCATATAAGTCCCCAGGCTGTTAGGGAGAAGCTGTAATGACAGACTCCAAAGTGCCTCTTGCCTATTTTCAGCTAGACTGGGATTTGCAGCTACATGTCTCAGTATCATGGTATGCTACAAAAGGGTTGCCCAAGGGAAAGAAGTAATTTGGATATGAGGCAGGTCTGACTCATAGGGCATAAGGCTACTCATCGCTCCGGAGCAACCATTTGGTTTTGCCTTCCATCCTCCATACAGAGACATCAACCTGCTTCCTACAGTGCTGTTGCACATTCACCCACAGCCAGGCAGCTTTCCTCACTGCTCTTCCTGATCACTGACCAAAACCCTTTCCCATACTTTGGGACTGCAAATCAGAAGATGCATTTCACTGTGGAGAGACATCAGCCAGCACCCTGATACTTTTCAACACTTGCTTGTGTCTTGCTGGAGCAAAGGGCACTGGTTTCTTTATTATCCATGTGCAATCAAAATAAAGAAAATTCCTGAACTTTCAGCACTCTGGAGGTATTCCCTATTTCCCAGACTCAAAATAGCCAGTTGGCACAGTTTAAAGGTGGCTTTCACTCAGAATTTCAGCCTGCCAAGTAATGTTATTTAGTGAACATCACTGCTGCACTCACTCCTTAGCAGCTGTGCACACATCTGCCCTGGTCTTACATCATGCAAAACTAGAAGTAGTTGAAAGGAAAAGATAAGGTAATTTTGCTTAAAACTTAATATAGATCTTTCACTAGATAGTCCAAGAGGAAAATACATTTTTTTTTTTGTGTTATCAAATATACCTTCTGGTCTCCGATCTGTTTCTATGATGTTGCAACCAAGAGCTCAGAAAGGATGGCAACCAAGTGGGTAAATTCCCTTTGCTCTCCAGCAGCAGTGCCAGGAAAACCATGGTATGGGTCAAGTTGCAAGGTCAATGTGTTAGCTCATTGAAGTATATTTATCTGGGAGTATTCCCCCTTACCTGCATCTCTCAACCCTTTGAGATTAAAGGATTAGATGACTCCCATCTTGGCTATCCTGCAGGGAAGTGTTGTATAGGGTTAATGCCCCAGAGCTGCCTCATCAGTCAGAAAAGCCAGCAGGCATCAACCCTAAACCAGGATGAGCATTAGCAATGCTCCCTGAAGTCTTGCGCAGCCTCATGTGCCAGATGTGACACGCTAATCATTATCCCCAGCTCAGTTAGAATCTCCATCATTCCTAGGAGCAAATACCAGGGACTTCACTATAAAGCACCATGTCCCACCTGTCGACACTTTGTCCGACTAAGCAGACAGGGTCAAACAACCAGAGGCTGAGGCACTGACAGTTCAGATCTGGGGAGACTCTACAGCATCTAAACCCAAACGCTTAGTATCTGTATATTTGGGAACTATACTCAAAGCTTGACGAAAGAAAATCATTTAGCGACCATCAAAACAGAGCAGTAGGAGAGATTTGCTGCACCGCCTCCACTGTCCTCTCCTATTGCTAAACAGCAAACAGGTTCCAGTGCACCTGCGAAGGAGGCAAAGACCTCCAGGCTGCTCTGCGCAGCATGAGCCTTATGGATGGGCAAACAGAGCGGCTGAGAGCAGCGGAAGCAGAGATGGGATCTGGATACGGAGGCAGCGCAGTGGGCTCTCGGACCGCACGTGGTTAATTGCGCCCCAAAGCAGAGCCTTCTGCTCTCCCCGATCACTTCTCTGCTTCCTGGTCCTCTCTCCTGTCTTCTCCTCGTCCTCAGCAGGAGGGGCGAACATCTTTTCTCTTCCCACCACTTTGCAAAACTCGTCCACGCACTAGCCACCTCCCCCGGAGCTGATGAAACCAGCCCCGACTTCGCCTTCCTATCCCGCAGGCCTTTGCTGCCATCTACAGCCCCACGACACCCGCGAGGAACGGGATGGGGACTGGCATGGGGTGCACGACCATGGGAATCCTCTTGATAGCCACGGCCATTGATAGCCCCGACAGCACCTTGCCAGCTGAATAATGCATGGGCAGTCGTTTAGTTCAGGCAATTCGCCCTGTTTTGTCTGCAGGTTTAATCGCTGGGAGATAAATCGTGCGTCCCCAGCTCCCCGGATGAAGAATCGCTAGGGGCCAGACCTGCAATTTATTATATTTTGGCAGAGAGAAGGTTTAACTACTCTGATATGGGTTGAAAAAAAAGGTGCTCTTAAAAAGACCATAGATACTTACCTCTAATCTCATCCATTCATAGGTGGAATGATGGCTCTTGACCAGCAAGTTGAAACTGAAGTAGTGGGAACCTGCAGGAGTCCCTGCACGGTCAAAGCCTCATAATATTCCAGACTACTTCAGACTGCAAACAGGTGCATTTCCACCTCATCTTCTCTTCCCTTGGTACCCAGCAGTATCTTGTCACAGCATCACATACCTGTTGCAGTAAAGACAGCTTTCACATGTGTCAAAGATTGCCTGATGCAGAGATTTTATATCAAGACAGAGGCCATCAGTTCTCCGTCCCTCTACCGTTTAAAACATTAACCCAAAGCAAATAAGACCCCAAAAAAACCACACACACACACAAAAAAAAAAAAAAAACACACCAAAAAACAAAACAAACTGAAAGCCTTCTGTTAATTTGAAAATTAAAGAGTTACTCTTTTTTTGGTTAAGCATGCTTGATCATATTCGCTTCATTCTCAAACCAAGGAGTAGTCCCTATTCAGTCCCTGAATGAAGACTTCCACGGGACACACACACACACACACACACGCACACAAAAAAAAACATCAAACAAACAAACAAAAAAACCCCAAAACTCAAACCAAAACCACATCATAAAGTCTAAGTATATTCTTAAGCAAGCCCTTGAACATATACATCAGTTCTGAATCTATATTGCGAGGTCCTACCATCCTCCTGCCTTCTGCCCAGTCAGTATTCATTGTTAGCAACCCTACCATCCACACTGGCAAATAAATCCTCATCAGGGAAGAGGTTTGAGCACTGAGCCATGACTGCCATCACCAAGGAAATGCTGGTGGGCTCCCTGACATGGTTGTATCTGTGCCAAGCATCTTTCCCCCAAGTGATGTTTGAGCACAGTTCGAGCACAGGAAGCAGTATTTTCTCAGGTATGTTTGCGTATGCCTTCTCCTCTTGGCAGAAGACAAAGAAGAAAGAGTTTAGTCATGACGTCTGGGGCTTAGCTTTGCTTGTTAGTAAAGAAACATTCACTGTCTCCTGATCTGGCTTAATAAGAGTCCAAGTAGTTACCAGTCTTTATTTCACCACCTACCTGTGTGCTCTCACTCTCTTCCAATGATTCCTCTACGCAGACATGCCTACATCCAATGGCAAAAGTGCAAACCCAGGTGTGTTTCTATATGCACTAGGAAGGAACTGGGAACAGTGTGCATAGCAACACCCCACAGCACCCATCCATGCTGGGTATATGTTTTACAAATGCTATTTCTGGGACTGTTGGGTTTTCCTGAGTAGGTTCACAATGACTGAAGTGCATGTACACCAATAC
>WBNM01016581.1:0-16164 GCA_013399055.1 Ramphastos sulfuratus | reverse complement strand
TTAACCTCAAACCAGCACAAGGTCAGAGAAATTTCTCAGGGCTCCATATAGCACTGATCCACTTTCAGTAGCATAAGGTGCTACTTTGTTAGTTTTTTCAGTATTTTCCTGGATGCTTGTTCACCCACAAAGTTGGGGGTTTTGAGGAATTTCAGTTGCCACCAATGTAACAATGCCAAACATAATTTAAATCAAACATCTTATTGCTGAAATTTGTTTACACATTAAGAAATCCTAACAGTTTGGATTTTGTAAACAATTTGCATATTTCCTCTCTTAAGATTTGATAAATGAAATGTTTGACTGTTCTTATCTGCCTCATGTCTACTTCCACATGAAACTGGGAACTAAACTAGAAACAGATTTTTTGAACAACATAAATCAGTTGTTCATGAAACAAGCTGCAGTCTGTGAGGCACATTCTGAAAAGTGGAAAAAAACTCAAGAAATCACAGAATGCATTGGGTTAGAAGGGACCCTCACCCTGTCCAGCCCCCCTGAAGTCAGTAGGGACATGTCCAATTAGATCAGGTTGCTCAGGGCCACATCAAGGATGACCTTGAACTTCTACCACATCTCTAGGCAACCTATTCAGGTATTTCACCACTCTCATTGTGAAGCACTTCCTCCTCACATCTAACCTAAATCTACCCTGCTCTAGTTTCAAACCATTGCCCCTCATCCTGTCACTACAAGCATTTCTAAACAGTTCCTCCCCAGCCTTTCTGCAGGTCCCCTTCAGATACTGAAATGAAGTTAGAAGGTCTCCCTGGAGCCTTCTCTCCACTTTGCAGGTGTTAGAGAACTGGAATGGGCTGTCCAGAGAGGTGGTTGAGTCTCCATCTCTGGAGACTTTCAAAACCTGCCTGGACGTGTTCCTGTGTGACTTCTTTAGGTGAACCTTCTTTGGCAGGGGGGTTGGACTCAATGATCTCCAGAGGTCCCTTCTAACCCCTACCACTCTGGGATACTGTGTTTCTGTAATGAGATGAGTCCTCTTGGTTATGTGTTTCTGCCCAATCTTTTTGCTGTAACATGATTATTCCAGAGAGTAAAGCAAGAAATGCCAAATGAAAGTACTTTTTTCTGCACTTTACAAAGATCTATAGGGCTTGCTTGATTGAAACAAACAAAATTTTAAGACTTTAAAAGTGGAAGCATATACTTAGAGCAAAAATGTTACAAGTTTGTGCCATTAAAAATGAAGGATTATTTACATCCAAGGAAGAGACATCAACTTCGCAAGTATTTGGGTGAACAAAGTGATTAATTATTGATACTTAGTAAAGGAAAAAGAGAAAAATCCATTTGTTTGTTTGTTTTCTGGTTTTATTCATGTCTTCTGTGACTTTAACGTTACTACAGTATATCAAGGTCTGGAGGTGAGTACCAAGCTTAACTGTTCCCACTCAGACTTCTCTGGGGACATCAGTCCCTTGGCCATGACTCCACACCCATTTTCAGCTCCCCTAGAGCCACCAGTCCCTGCCCCACTGACACCACAGCAGTGCCTATCTCCAGCTCCCTACAGCCCTGCACAGCCATGGATCTTACCAAGATGGCACACCTGTGTGTTTATGTCCCAGCCCAGCTTGGACCCATCCTTACCCCCAGGGCAGAACTCAATGCCCAGGGTTGGGCTTGCTCTTGGTGCCCTCAAACCTTCCAACCGAGTCCTGNTGTTCCTGTGTGACTTCTTTAGGTGAACCTTCTTTGGCAGGGGGGTTGGACTCAATGATCTCCAGAGGTCCCTTCTAACCCCTACCACTCTGGGATACTGTGTTTCTGTAATGAGATGAGTCCTCTTGGTTATGTGTTTCTGCCCAATCTTTTTGCTGTAACATGATTATTCCAGAGAGTAAAGCAAGAAATGCCAAATGAAAGTACTTTTTTCTGCACTTTACAAAGATCTATAGGGCTTGCTTGATTGAAACAAACAAAATTTTAAGACTTTAAAAGTGGAAGCATATACTTAGAGCAAAAATGTTACAAGTTTGTGCCATTAAAAATGAAGGATTATTTACATCCAAGGAAGAGACATCAACTTCGCAAGTATTTGGGTGAACAAAGTGATTAATTATTGATACTTAGTAAAGGAAAAAGAGAAAAATCCATTTGTTTGTTTGTTTTCTGGTTTTATTCATGTCTTCTGTGACTTTAACGTTACTACAGTATATCAAGGTCTGGAGGTGAGTACCAAGCTTAACTGTTCCCACTCAGACTTCTCTGGGGACATCAGTCCCTTGGCCATGACTCCACACCCATTTTCAGCTCCCCTAGAGCCACCAGTCCCTGCCCCACTGACACCACAGCAGTGCCTATCTCCAGCTCCCTACAGCCCTGCACAGCCATGGATCTTACCAAGATGGCACACCTGTGTGTTTATGTCCCAGCCCAGCTTGGACCCATCCTTACCCCCAGGGCAGAACTCAATGCCCAGGGTTGGGCTTGCTCTTGGTGCCCTCAAACCTTCCAACCGAGTCCTGGGCTGCATCAAGAGCAGTGTGACCAGCAGGGCAAAGGAGGGGATTCTGCCCTCCTACTCTGCTCTCCTCAGACCCCATCTGGAGTACTGTGTGCAGTTCTGGAGCCTCCAGCACAGGAAGGACATGGAAGTGTTGGAGTGGGTCCAGAGGAGGGCCACGAAGATGCTCAGAGGGCTGGAGCAGCTCTGCTCTGAGGACAGGCTGAGAGAGTTGGGGCTCTGCAGCCTGGAGAAGAGAAGGCTTCCAGGAGACCTTGTAGTAGCCTTCCAGGATCTGAAGGGGACCTACAGGAAGGCTGAGGAGGGATTATTTACAAGGTCTTGCAATGACAGGACAAGGAGTAATGGGTTTAAACTGGCAAAGGTGGTGAGGCCCTGGAACAGGTTTCCCAGGGAGGTTGTGGCTGCTCCTTCCCTGGAGGTGTTCAAGGCCAGGTTGGATGAGGCCTTGAGTGACCTGTGCTAGTGGGAGGTGTCCCTGCCTATGGCAGGGGGTTGGAACTAGATGATCTTTGAGGTCCCTTCCAACCTAAACCATTCTATGATTCTATGATTCCCTGATCTTCAGATGGAGTGGTGGGACAGGCCCTGGCTACCAGGATGTGACCTGCTGATGCCACGTGGAGCCCCTGTAGCTTCTGGTAGCCGCTGGCCATCAGTACAACCTGACACTCTTTGAAGTTATTCTAATTTTCCTTTTTTATCAGAGAAATTGTGGAAGTAAAAAGGTGGAGTTTGCCTTCAGGAGTTGTTTTCTTCCATCATAAACTTTAAAAAGAGGAAAGATGAAAACTTTTTGGTCTTTCTCAGTTAAGATTTAAAGGATTTAAACTTTGGCTTTGATTATGGCATACAGGAAATGCGTGGACATGGCAATTTGAATATGGTTTAATGATCATAGTGGTGTTGGATTGATGGTTGTACTTTGAGGTGTTTTCCAATGAAAACAATTCTGTGATTGTAGAGCAGTAGATAACTCTTTCATCCTGTTATAATTTACTGTGATCAGTTAATGGAGAAAAATACAGAACTCTGTGTAACTGGTTACCAAGCATATTCCACCTGGTCAACAGAAAAATAGAAATAGGATTAATATTTATTCTTGTTATCAAGAAAAAATAGATAAATTAGGAGAAAATAAATTTAAAATTCAATTAATTTAATTTTAAAATAATTTTAAATTAATTTAAAATTAGGAGGGAAAATGCTACTTACATCTGCAGAGGGGAGACAAATCAAATCTAACAAGAGTTGCTGATTCTGAATGTCTTTAGAATGTTCTTTTTTTTTTATCCAATGTTCCAGTCAATAAGCAATCACTATTTCATTATTTTACTTTTATTTTTTTTTAAACTGCTAACTGTATATTCAGAAAACAAAAAAGCAAAAGAAAGAAAAAAGGAAGGAATGAAACCAAATGCAAGATCTACTGGAAACACACAGTGATTAAAAATGAACTGCTGCAGATATGTAGTTAACCATTTTCTGCACTGCTCCGAGGCACAAGGATGTGTGCAATGCCTGGGCAGGCAGAATTAAGAAGCAGCAGAAAATCCTTCACTCTCCATCTGCTGACAGGTAGGCACATGCAGCAAAACAAACCAACCAGCAGAACCACTGAAAAAAAAAAAGAGAGTTGTGAATATTCTGCCTACAAATAATATGTGAATAAATATAATAATGCCAAAGCCAATATAGATCATTTTTATATCAATTATATATAATTTTGTATTGATGTCTTCAATATAGATAATTTCTATATCAATATAGATGTAAGAAGAACATTGAAGTCAAAGATATAAGATTTTTAATATCAGTGTGTCAACTACACATGGTTTTATAACAATATGTACAATATATATCATTTTTATGTCAATATAGAAAACAAACATATATATTTTTAATATCTATGCACCTCAGATATGTTTTTTACACATGCCAGAGGAGTTGAGCTAGGAAAAAGTCTGTTAAATTATTTCTTTCTTGAAGATAAGAATTTCTGCAAGGTCCTGCACTCTAATCAGGGAAATCCCAAGCACAAATCCAAGCCAGATGGAGAATGGATGCAGTACAGTGCTGAGGAGATGAGCTTGGAGGAGCTGGGTGATGAGAAACTCAACATGAGCCAGCAATGTGCCCTCACAGCCCAAAACCCAACCATGTTCTGGGCTGCATCCACAGCAACTTGGGCAGCAGGTGCAGGGAAGGGATTCTGCCTGCTGCTCCACTCTGCTGAGACCCCACCTGGAGTGCCTGTGACCAGCTCTGGGGCCTCCAACACAAGTAGGATGTGGAACTGTTAGAGAAGGTCCAAAGGAGGCCATGGAGATGATCAGAGGGCTCAACCACCTCTGCTGTGAAGACAGGCTGGAGAACATTGGAATTGTTCAGCCTGGAGAAGAGAAGGCTCTAGGAAAACATTCTAGCAGCCTTCCAGGATTTGAAGTGGGATACAGGACAGCTGGGAACCTCCTCTGTTTGTTTGTACTTGCATCTCCTTATCCTAACACTGGGCACCACCAAAAAGAGCCCAGCCCCATCCTCTTGACCTCCACCCTTTAGCTATTGATAACACTGAGAAGATCTCTTCTGAGGCTGCTCTTCTCCAACTAAACAGCCCCAGGTCTCTCAGTCTTTCCTCTTCACAGAGGTGCTCCAGTCCCCTCAGAATTTTTGTAGTGCTCTGTTTGACTCTCTCCAGTAGTTCCCTGTCTTTCTTGACTGGGAAGCCCAGAACTGGACCAGGTGTGGCCTCACCAGGGCAAAGTAGAGGCAGAGGAGAACTTTCTTTGACCTGCTAGACATGCTCTTGTTCATGCACTCCAGATTGCCATTGGCCTTCTTGGACACAAGGGCACATTGCTGGCTCCTGGATAACTTAATGGTCCACCAGGACTCCAAGATCCTTCTCCATGGAGCTGTTCTTTGCTATTAAACCAAATGAAACTGAAACAAAATCCCAATATCCAAACAAAACAACTACTGAAAATGGTCCTGTGAGCATCTTAAGCATCTGCTCCTGCTCCTTCTCTCTGTCTTCTTGCCTGTTCTTCTGCTGCAGCCAGGACTGATGCTTCTGACATTTTTCTTCTCCCTGACCTATATCTCATCTTATTGATAAGTCCTCTGATCTAATGTTAAACTAGCAAAATGATCAGATTACTTTTGATGCTGTTCTCTGACAGGCCACAGAAACATCAAAGCAATCTCTGCCTCAAAATTGGAACTGAAGACATCTCTTTGATATTTTTGTGAAGACCACTTATGTAATATCATTATCCAGCTTGCTTTTTTTTTCTTTTGCTGCCAGTAAAACTTTGCAGTGTAGGTTCCACCTAAAGCTCTTTGATCTGGTGTTCCACCTCCTCTTACCCTTTCACTCCCAAGGTGTTTTCCATTTTCTGAAGCTTGCTGCTCACTGATGGTTGGCACTTACATAGTAAATAGCACCACAGCTTAAATACTGCGTTCAGTTTTGGGTCCCTTACTACCAGAAAGACATTAGGGTGCTGGAGCGTGTCCAGAGAAGGGGAACAAAGCTGGAGAAGGGTCTGGAGAGCAAGTTCTGTGAGGAACACCTGAGGGAACTGGGGTTGCTTACTGTGCAGAAGAGGAAGATGGGTGAAACCTTCTCACTCTCTACAACTCTCTGAAAGGAGGTTGGAGCAAGCTGGCTGTTGGTCTCTTCTTCCTCCTTTCAAGTCATAGAACAAGAGGAAATGGCCTCAACTTGTGCTGGAGGAGGTTTAGGTCAGACTTTATGAAAAATTTCTTATCTGCAAGAATGGTCAAGCGTTGGAACAGGCTGCCCAGGGAGGTGGTGAAATCACTGTCACTAGAGGTGTTCAAAAAACATGTGGACATGGAACTTTGGGACATGGTTTCATGGGTGACAGCTTGACTTGATGATCATAGAGGTAATTTTCACCTGAAAGAATTCTGTGTTTCTAGGTTTCCTTTTGAAGCTCTGTAGAGCATCACTAGTGACTGGTACAACTGACATTAACTCTATTTCCCACCACTCTTTTGGCTCAGCCACTAGCCAGGTTTTTATACAACAAGTACACCCATCCAAGCCACGAGCAGCCAGTTTCTTCAAGGGGGTTCTGTGTGGGACAGTGACAAGTGATTTACCAAAATCTGGATAGACACATACACAGCCTTTTTCTCTCATCCACTAAGCAAGTCACATTGTCATTGAAGGAGATCAGGTTCACCAAACAGCAGCAGCCCTTCATAAGCCCATGCTGCCTGGGCCACAATGGCACTCAAAATTGTCTGCTCCATGACCTTCCCTTATAGCAAGGTCAGACAGAGAGGTCTGCAGTTCCTTGGGTCCTTCTTTCAGCCTTCCTTGTGGATGAGTGCCACATTTGTCAATATTGTCATAATTAGAATCATAGAATTGAGTCCAAATTTCAACCTCAGAATTCATAGTCTTAAAATTGTAAGATCATTAAGATTGGAAAAGACCTCTAAGACCATTGAGTCCAACCATCAATCCAACACCACCGTGGCCATTAAACCATGTCACAAAGAGCCATGCCCAGACATTTCCTGAACACCTCCATGTATGGTGACTCCATCAACTCCTCCTGGGCAGCCTGTTTCAATGCTTGAACACTCTTGCAGGAAAGAAATTTGTTCTAATATCCAACCTAAACCTCCCTTGGCACAATTTAGGGCCATTTCCTCTTGTTCTATCACTTGATACAAGGGATAAGAGACTAACCTCCAGCTCACTACAACCTCCTTTCAGGGAGCTGTAGAGAGCAATGAAGTGTTTTGGTTTTTTTGGTTTGTTTTTTTGTATATTCATAAATTCTCACTTCCATTTTTCCTTCTTTCCAAAGTGCAAGAGAATGAGATTCTTTTCATTTCCATTATGCACAAGTTTTTCTGACTTTAGTATTTCTTTCTTTTTTTCCTAGGATCTTACAGCAAAGATCAACCAACTCAAAAACTCAGTGTAAATTGCTACATGGTATTGTTCCTGGCTTTAAAAACTATCTAAAATGGAAGCTTACAGGATGTTGACATATATCATCCAAGCCATCTTTTTCTCTGTTTTAGCACATCTAGTAGAATAACACTGGAGGAAACAAAAATCTTAATGAGCCAGTAAGCAAAAAATATTCAGAGACTTTTGGATGGGTTGAACATTCATGACAAAGCCATTTGGGAGAGAAGAAGCCACTGAGATAAAAAACAGAACCCAGCCTCTTTGAAAACAAACTAAGGAGAGGTTTTGGATGCCCCCTCCCTGGAGATGTTCAAGGCCAAGTTAGATAAGGCCATGAACAACTTGATCTAGTGGGAGTTGTCCCTACCCATGGCAGAGGGGTTCAAATAGATGATCTCTAAGGTCCTTTCCAACCTAAGTCATTTGATGGTTCTATTCTATGATTGTACTGTGCATATGTAAATTAAACCAGGGTATTGTCATAGAATCATAGATTCATAGAATGGTTTTGGTTGGAAGGGACCTTCAAAATCATCTAGTTCCAAACTCCCTGCCATGGACAAGGACACAACTTACTACACCAGGTCACTCAAGGCCCCATCGTGCTTGGCTTTCAACACTTCCAGGTTTGAGAAGGAGATCCACCAGGTACAATGTAGAGTGCAGGCATGAGTTATGGAGAGGTGGATTGAGGAGAACCTCATGAGGTTCAATAAGGCAAAGGTCCCACACCTATCCTCCACATCAGTCCAGGCTGGGGAATAAGGAGAGCAGCCCTTCATAAAAGGATTTAGGGATGCTGGTGGCTGAGAAGCAGGATGTGAGGCAGCAATACACACTTGCAGCCCAGAAGCCAGTGGATTCCTTGGCTACATCAAAAGCAGTGTGGCCAACAGATGGATAGAGGTGATTCTGCCCCTTCTGCTCTGCTCTGCTGAGATCTCACCTAGAGTACTGTGTCCAGCCCTGGAGTCAACACAAGAGAGACACAGACCTGATGGAATGAGTCCAGAGGAGGCCAAGAAGACTATCAAAGGGCTGGAGCACTTCTGCTGCAAGGACAGGCTGTTCATCCTGAAGAAGAGAAGGCTCCAGGGAGACCTTATTTCAGTATCCGAAGGGGACCTACAGGAAGGCTGGAGAGGGACTGTTTAGAAGGACTTTTGATGACAGGATGAGGGGTAGTACTTTGAAACTGGAGAAGGGTAGATTTAATTTGGACTTCAGGAGAAAGTACTTTACAATGAGGGTGGTGATACACTGGAGCAGGTTGCCTAGAGATATGGTTGAGACCACTTCCCTGGAGACCTTCAAGGTCAAACTTGATGTGGCCCTGAGCAACCTGCCCTAGATGGAGATGTTCCTTCTGACTGCAGAGGGGGTGGACAAGATGACCTTTGAGGGTCCCTTCCAACCCAATGTATTCTGTGAATCTGTGACAAGTGATGCTGAGACTCTGGAGGTTTCAGTGACAGGAACAATGCATTCTTGATTTTATTTATACACAAAATGTGCTTCTTCTTTGCCCATGGACAAAATTTTGACCATAACATCCTCCAGGACCTAATTCACTGCGTTCAATCTGCTCTAATTATTGCTGCTGACCTAGTGGAAAGAAGGTAATTAGAGCACTGCTAATTAGTAAAATAGTAACAAGGAAAAAAAAAATCTTTCTTAGGTGGAAGAATTTTTGATTCAATTTTACAGCTCTCTCAAATAAAACATATATTCTTTCAATGCAAAAGTGACCCAGTTATAATATCTACAATTATAACATCTGGAGATTCTTTTCCCAGCTTCTGCTGTCAAGAGTAAATCTTATTTAAGGATTTATAAATCTTTATATATCTTTCTTTAAAGATATATACACTTTTGCTAATTTCATAGACCAAAAAAGACCCCAAAATTAGCTTTGTGTGGTGCAACCATAGTTCTGTATAAATAGCTGGAGTTGTTCTGTGCACAATAATAATACTCCAACACAGCAGAGAAATTCCATCTTGGTGTGACAGCAGAGAACTTGAGAAATGCAAACTTAAGCTACAGCCCTTGGATAATGTTCCATGATTTGTTGGAAGTTTCTTCCTCTGTTGTCATCTGATGCATCAGAATCATAGTTTGCCTTGAGATGGAAAGGACCTTCAAGATTATCTAGTTCCAACCTCCCTGTCATGGGCAGGGCACCTGCCACTAGATCAGATTACTCAAGGCCTCATCCAGCCTGGCCTTGAACAACTTCAGGGAGGGGACATCCACAACCTTCCTGGGCAACTTGTTCCAGTGTCTCACCACCACCGCCACACTGTAAAGAATTTCTTTCTAATCTCCAGTCAAATTCTCCCCTCCTCCAGCTCAAAGCCATTCCTTCTAGTCCTACCACTACAAGCCCTTGTGGAGAGTACTTTGTGTTCCTGATCTTTGTGTTGCCCTCTGGGTCTTCTCGTTCAGACAGGGATACATGTGTTAGAGAAACATGTGGACATGGCCTTTGAGACATGGTTTAATGGTTAGGATGGTGTTAGGTTGATGGTTGGACTAGATGGTCTTAGACATCTTCTCTGACCCAAATAATTGTATGATTCTTCAACTATG
Organism: Ramphastos sulfuratus; assembly: GCA_013399055.1. Taxonomy (NCBI): domain Eukaryota; kingdom Metazoa; phylum Chordata; class Aves; order Piciformes; family Ramphastidae; genus Ramphastos; species Ramphastos sulfuratus. The sequence continues at coordinate 6,124 of WBNM01016581.1, read as the reverse complement.
CACAGTCAGAAGTTAATAATTATATATTGTATCACAATGTGTGTGCACAAAGGGACTCCATTAGATCACAGAGGAAATTTTGATTTAGCTCCTGCAACCTTTGTGGGTTTTTGGGGGGGATGTTGTTGGGGTTTTTTTGTTTTTGTTTTTGTGTTTTTTTGTTGTTTTTTTTTAATGTAACATTGTTATGTTGTAAGTGAAAATAAGAAAATTGCACTCCTGGCAACTAATAATGGTGAATTGAGGTGGATCCAGAGATAAGAGACCACTTACAGCATGGAATGACTAAGGATGAGTGCTGCAAGCATAAAAATAGACAAATTACTCATCAGCTGCTCTATTGTGCTCTTAAGGAAATACTAAGAGGAAAAAAAAAAAAAAGAACACCCAACAAAACCAAAACAACCTGTAATAAAAAACTTGCTGAGTAGAAATCAACATCCAACATGTTTGTTCAAAACTGATCTCAAACTCTGTGTGTGTGTGTGTTTAAAGAAAGAGAAGAAATGTTGGGAAGGGAGGAGGTGTGTTCTATCTGTGACATCCAAGACAATTGGGATAAGTTGCTCTATGTGTGACATAAAATTTGGTTTTGTTATCATAGAATAGTAAGGGTTAGAATGGACCTCTGGAGATGATAAAGTCCACCCCCCCTGCCAAAGCAGGGGTGCCTAGGGCAGACCACACAGCAATGCACCCAGATGGATCTTGAGTTTCCAGAGGAGACATGATATCATTTATGGGGTTTGGAAAGAGATGGAGCTCTTCTTCAAATATCCACACAGAAAAGAAAAAGCTCCTTTCTCAGGAAGTGTAGCCCTTTTCTTGGACAATTTTATATTATAACACATCAGATGAAAAACTTTGTCTTGTGTTGTGGACTCCAGAGCTGGACATGGGACTGCAGGTGGGGGTTTCACCGCACCAGAGCAGAGAGGCAGAATCACCTCTCTTGACCTGCTGGCCAAGCTTCTTTTGATGCAGCCCAGGATGCCTTCTGGGCTGCAAATGCTCATTACTGCCTCGTGTCCAGCTTCTCATCCACTGGCACTCCTAGGTCCTTTTTTTTCAGAGCTGCTCTCAATTTCATCATCCCCCAGCCTGGATTGATACTGTGGATTGCCCTGACCTAGGTGCAGGACCTCGCCCTTTGCCCTTTTTGAACCTCACGAGGTTCTTCTGAGCCCAACTCTCTAGCCTGTCTAGGTACCTCTGGATGGCATCCTATCCTTCAGTCTTATCAACCACACCACTCAGCTTGGTATCATCTAGAATTTGCTGAGGGTTCACTCAATCTCATTGTCTATGTTAGCTTTTAATCTATATACTCTAGACCTATCAGCCTGCAGTCCATTACAGATATAAGTATCACTGGCTGTGCTTCCTGAATATTCCAGTCCTTCAGGTTACATGCATAGCAAACAATTCAACAGCACCATCATTTAGCTGTAATAAAGTGGTAATAGACCTTCTTTTCTTTCTAATCACCATTTTTGGAACTGGTAGTCGTGAAAAACTAATTATTGTGACAACAGTCTTTTGGAAATGACACTGTGGAAACACCAAATGTAGGCAATTTAATGTGTGCTATGGTTCATCAAATTCAGGCTCCTCATGCATAACTTGGTCACATTTACTTGTGCTCCTAAGGGGCAGAACTTCAAAAAGGAAAGGCAGACCCAGAATGTGTTTCGCACACACACACACACACACGCACAAAAAGTGCTGTTGCCTTGGTAACTAATACAGTGCTAAATGTTCTGACAGGTAGAGTAATACACAACGTGGGGACACTTTGTTCTTGCTGAGAAAATGTGTGCATCTCAGCTCCTGGACTGAAAGGGAATGCAGAATCAGAGAGTGATGGAATTGTTTGGGTTGGAAAAGACCTCCAAGAACATCAAGTCCAACTATCAATACAACACTACCATACCCATTAAACTGTGTCACATAGGGCCATGTCCACCTGTTCAATAAACGTGAGAGAGACAATGACTCCACCACCTCCATAGGCAGCCTGCCCCAGTGCCTGGCCACTCTTCCTAATATCCAATATAAAGGTCTGCTGCCACAATTTCAGTCCATTTCCTCTCATTCTATCACCTGATACTAGGGACAAGAGACCAATCCCCATCTCACTCCATCCTCCCTTCAGGGAACTGTAGAGAGCAAGGAGGTCTCCTCTTCTTCAGACTAAAAAACCTCAGTCCCCTCAGCTGCTCCTCACCAGACCTGTTTTCCAGACACTTCTCCATCTTCATTGCCCTTCTCTGAACCCAGCACTCAAGGTGTGGGCTCACCTGTCCTGAATCCAAGGGAACAATCTCTTCCCTGGTCATGCTGGCCACACTATTTCTGGTACATTCCTACCTATCAAGATGAATTATGCTAGTTTCATAAGTGACATAACAAAACAAAGTGCATCCAGCCAGACTGCAATGACATTGTTAATTAAAGGAAGACAACAAAGAAACAACAAGCTAAAGATCTTTGCTTGGATGTGTCAATTAAAAACTAAATTCCATTGAATATTTTGTGATTTAATTAGTCCAAACCAATATGCAAAATCATAGTTTTCAAAAGCCTTTATTTACATCAAGGTCTTTAAGAACTTGACAAAAATGGTAAGATGATGGAATTAAAAAAAAAATGTGAAAATAACCATAGATGAAAAGAAGTGTTTATGAATAGAAAGACTTCAAACAATCATTTGCACTTTGGGAGGAACAACCCTCTGCACCAGTACAGATTAAGGTTTGAGCTATTGGAAAGTAGCTCTATGGAGAAGGACCTCAGAGTCCTGAGGAGCAATAAATTATCCATAGGACAGCAATGTGCCCTTGTGGCCAAGATGGCCATTGGCATCCTGGGGTGCATGGAGAAGAGTGTGGCCAGCAGGTCAAGGGAGATTCTCTTTCCTCTCTACTTTGCCCTGCTGAGCTCACATCTGGAGCTTTGTGTCCAGTTCTGGGCTCATCAGTTCAAGAGGGAAAGGGATGTACTGGAGAGTGTCCAATGTAGGCTATGAGGATGACAAAGGGACTGGAAGTTCTGTCTGATTGGGAAAGGCTGAGAGACCTGGGGCTATTTAGTCTGGAGAAGACTGAGAAGAGATCTTTTTAATGTTTAAAAATATCCAAAGCATGGGTGTCAAGAAGAAGGGGCCAGTCTCTTTTCAGTGGTGTCCTGTGGTCAGATGAGGAGAAATGGATACAAACAAATGCATAGGAAGTTCCACCTTAACATGAGGATAAACTTCTTTCCTGTGAGGGTGCTGGAGCTCTGGAGTAGGCTTCCCAGAGAAGCTCTGGAGTCTCCTTCTCTAGACATTGCCAAAACCAATCCAGACATATTCCTGTGTGGCCTGCCCCACGTGGTTCTGCTTTGGCAGGGGGTTTGGACTCAATGATGTTCAGAGGTCCCTTCCAACCCCTATCATTCTATGATTTTATGAAACTAATTTCCATTCACAAAATTTGCAGTTCAGAGCTCTCATCCTTTTCTCTCTCTTGACTTTATACAATATGCAGGTATCACCAAGATGCTTTTTACTGTATTAATTCATTATTCTGACACGGACATCACAGCCATGCCACATTAACCTCTCCTCAATCAGTGTTTTCCAGCCTGCTGTAAATTGTTGGGTGATTGGAGGCAAAATGTCTTTCACTGGGTTAGGGAATATTTGGACATATTTTTAACTTCTATATTCCCAACAAGCCCTTGTTCCAGTTTTCCCAGCTGTTATTTTCCATATTCAATCATGAAAAGTTGATGTGTGTTAGAATCACAGAATGTTAGGGGTTGGAAGGAACCTCTGGAGATCAGCAAGTCCAACCCCACTGTCAGAGGAGAGTGACCTAAGGCAGGTCACACAGAAACACATCCAGGTGGGCCCTGAAAGTCCCCAGAGAAGGAGACTGCACAGCCTCTCTGGGCAGCCTGCTCCAGTGCTCCATCACCATCATTGTAAAGAAATGTCTCCTCGTGTTGAGGTGGAACCTCCTGTGTTCCAGCTTGTACCCGTTTTTCCTTGTCACATCACCTCATACCACCAAAACAAGATCATCACCTTCATCCTGACACCCACCCATCAGATATTTAGATACATTAGCAAGGATCTCCCTCAGCTTTCTTCTCTCAAGACTAAACAGCCCCAGTTCTCTCAGTCTTTCCTCATGAGAGCAAACCACAAATTGGTTTCATAACCCTTTCCTCACCCACATATTGCAACTCAAACAACGGCAGCTGTGATTACAGAATCAGAAAATCATAGAATTGCTTTGGTTGGTGTTGTGGTAGGCCTAAGCAGGCCAAAATAAGCTTATACATGTCCTGGCTTGCCCAGGCACGTTTTTCTGCTCTCCCCTCCTCCTGTTTTGGGGAGAAACAACTGCAGGAAAGAGGACAAAGAACCTGGAGCCACTGAGTTTGAGGACTCTGGCCTGCCCAGACTTGTTTTGAACCCTGTGATAAACAAGGTACACACGGTTGCCTTGTGCAAGGCCTGTGCTCTGCCCAAATTTGGGTAAAGCAAGCCTATGGTTTCACATAATATGGTCAGGTTTGGCTAGCTGCCATTCTGATTGGCTATTCTGTGTCCAAAGGCCCATTAGTCTTGGGCTGTATGGATAAAAGGAGATGAGCAGGGAGCACGACCTGTGCTCTGCATTGTATCTGCTCTCTGCCATTTCATCTGCTCTCTGCCATTGCATCCGTGCTTGCTTATCACCATATTGTATCCTGAACTGCCTGGAAACTGCCTTCCAAGAGCTTACCAGGAGCAGGCTCTAAATGCCTGCAGGCAATCGGCCTGCATAGCCAGCATGACATTGTGCACATGGCAGTGCATCCTGCCTGCCCATCTGCAAGGCTTCTGCTGAATTGGGAATCAAGAGGAACCAGGTCAGAGACTATGCCAGACTCCCAGATTCCTGAGAAAAGAGCCTGGAAAGACTCCAAAGCCTCTTACAGCTTTGAGACCACCGACAGAAACCCCTCCACGTGCTTTGGGTACTGTCTGATAATATTTTCTGAAGTAAATACTTAAAGCCTCTTGTAATTCACCATTGCCTTCTGCCATAANGGAGATATGAGAATCCCCCCAAATCCCCCCCCCCCCACCAACCCACAAACCCCCAAAAAACCCCCCCCCCCCAAAAAAAAAGTGCTCATTTTCTCCCCTTCCCCATTGTCTCCCAGTTGGCCCCAAACAGGCTAAAATTCGCTGCAGCCTTGAAGGGCATGGCCTTCCACAGGGTCCTCCTACATAATCACCTTGTTACCAGATAAAGATCCCTCTGGAGAGTTGGAGAGGCAGGCAGAAAAGAGAATGAATTGACCCTACTGCTTCCTTTTAAAGTGTTTGCAGCGTTTATGGGATTGAATAACATAGCTACGGTATCCAGGGGCAGCCAGTTCATCCCCTGGGACAGATCTTGGTCTCTGTAGATTTTTTAGGGCCTCTGGGATAACCTGGAACCCCTCAAACCACAACAGCATTAAACCTCATTGCTCTGGTGAGATACTCCACTCTGGTGAGTCACTGCCTGGAGTACTGTGTCCAGTTCTGTCACGCTCAGCACAGGAAGTGGGTCCACAGGAGGACCATGAAAGTAATGAGAGAGATGGGAACATCTCTTCTATGAAGACAGGCTAAGAGAGTTGGAGTTGATTGCCCTGGAGAACAGAATGCTCCAGGGAGACCTTTTAGCAGCATTTCAGTACCTGAAAAGGGCTACAGGAAAGCTGAGGAGAGACTTTTGAAAAAAAGCTTGTAGTTATAGTATGAGAAGCAATGGCATTGATCTGAAAGAAGGGAGATTTAGACTGGAAATTAGAAAAAAATTCTTTACATTGATGGTGGTGAGACATTGGAATGGGTGATTGTGGATGCTCCCTCCCTAGAAGTGCTCAAGGCCAGGTTGGATGAAGCCTTGATCAAGTGGAAGGTGTCTCTGACCATGGCAGGGTGGTTGGAACTAGAGGATCTTGAAGGTCCCTTCCAACTCAAACCATTCTATGGTTTTATTAAGTTGTGCCTGCAAGTTTACAGTGAGTCCAGGAACTAGAGGGAGTCTTTTTACGATGTGATAGGATGAAGATGATGGTTTCAAACTGGAGG
>WBNM01016579.1:0-20457 GCA_013399055.1 Ramphastos sulfuratus | reverse complement strand
AACCATCACAGGTTGTTAACTATGAGGCATCGAATTTAAGCAGGTATTTTCAAACCAATCACTCAGCTCAGGAAAAAGGCACCACTAAAAGTGCTTGATATGCTCCAATGATGTTTGTAAATAGTTTAAGGAATCACCTGAAATTTCAGACCAGCTAGCATGCCTAATTTCAATTCAGCGTGACAGTTTTCCTCAAGGGAAGACAAGTCACAAATATGAAACTGTCAAAACTTCCTTAAGACTCAAGCATGATCTAGCTTAAATCTGCCACACAGCTGAAAAAAAAAAGGGAAAGGGGAAAAAAAAGGCAAGCAAGCAAGCAAGCAGTGGAAAGAACTGAAAAAGAAAGCTCAGAAACCCAGGCTGAAGGGATTTCTGTGTGCCTTTTGAAAAAAAAAAAAAAAAAACAACTTTGGCAGAAAATCCTCATTTTTACAAAAGTTGTTCAACCCTCAAATTTCCTTTTTTATCTGCCTCGGGCTGAATTCTTGATTTCCTACAAGTAGAGTCCAAAGTGTGTTTTAAAGGCACACTGACACCTCCAGAGCTGTGTGGAGGCAACACCTGCCCCCGAAGCAGCCTGTCATTTTCTTTGATGCCATCAACACACTTTTTCCACTTCCCTCTTTGTTAGCTCATAAAGAGAAACTGGAAAGACATTGCCATTGTGTTGCTGCAGACTGGGTTCATTAGGAATGTCCTGACAATGCTGCCAAACGAAGGGAGGAAATTGGTAAAGAAATGTAGTGAAGCTTTATTTTTTCTTTAATGATGTCACACCGCATATTTTACCTGCAGGAGATGAAAATACTTATAGCCTTTTACATGTCATCCTAAGATGTATGTCTTGATTAGAGACTGAGGAGGGAAAAAAATTAGGCTAAAAAAGAGAAATAAAGGTTTGTTTAGGTTGCCCAGGGAGGTTGGGGATGCCTCCTCCCGGTGGGTGTTCCAAGGAAAGGCAGGATAAGGCCCTGAGCAGCCAAGTCTAGTTGAGAGGTGTCCCTGCCCATGGTAGGGAGGTTGGAGTAGATGATCTCCAAGGTCCCTTCCAGGCTATGTCAGTCTGTTTACCATCTTTATTGATGACCTTGGTGAAGACATAGAGTGTCATCAGTAAGTTTGCAGATGACACTGAGTTGGGTGGCAGTGTTGATCTGCAGGCGAGTAGGGAGGCTCTACAGAGGGACTTGGATAGATTGGATCCATGGGCCAATGTCAGTGGCATGAGCTTCAATAAGGTCAAATGCCAGGTCCTGAACCTGGGCCACAACCACTCCAAGCAACTCTGCAGGCTTGGGGCACTGTGACTGGAGAGCTGCCTGGCAAAAAGGGATCTGGGGGTTGTAATAGACAAACAACTCAATATGAGCCAGCAGTGTGCCCAGGTGGCAAAGAAAGCCAATGGCATCCTGGCTGGGATTGGAAATGCTGTGTCCAGCAGAAGCATGGAGGTGATTGCTTCCTTGTACTCTGCTCTGGTGAGGCCACACTTCGAGTACTGTGTTCAGTTTTGGGCATCTCATTACAAATGGGATGTGGAGGTGCTGGAGCCAGTGCAGAGGAGGGCAACGAAGCTGGGGAAGGGTCTGGAGAATAAATCTGGTGAGGAGCGACTGAAGGAGCTGGGAATGGTTAGTGTGAAACAGAGGAGGCTGAGGGCAGACCTCATGGCTGTCTACAGCTACCTGAAAGGAGGTTGTGGAGAGGCTGCTGCTGGGCTCTTCAGACAGGTAATCAGTGACAGAACAAGAGGGAATGGCCTCAAGCTGCCATTGGATAGGTTTCAACTGAACATTAGGAAACATTTTTTCCCAGCAAGAGTGGTCAAACACTGGAATGAGCTGCCCAGGGAGGTGGTGGAGTCACCAGTCCTGGATGTGTTTAAAAGTCATTTGGATGTGGTGCTTGGGGAAATGGTTTAGGGTGAACTTTGTAGAGTAGGGACAAGGGCTGGACTTGATCCTGGGGGTCTTTTCCAACCAGAATGTTTCTGTGATTCTAGGATGCTATGAACATGGTCATGTTATGTTATAGTGATGAACCTGCACCAACACAGAGCAAACAGCATTTGCAACACACTAATAGTGCTTTGATTTCTGAAGCAGCTTTTCAATTCTCCTCAGTACCAATCTCATTCTTTTTCTCTGAAAGTGGAAATTTGAAAGAAATTCCAATTTCACTGCACTCCAGAACCTCTCTGCCTTTTTCACTAACAAAGGAAATAAAGCCTCTGCACACTCAGCAGCTACTTGGTGTTAAATACTTGCCTGCTCCACTTCCAGCACACTCTGGCTGGGGGGGTCTACATGTTTCCCTTACTGCTGTAAGATTGTTTTACAGCATTATACTGCCACATATATAATCTACATTATGTAGACTGTTATGTACTCCAGGCATTGAAAGGTGTATTTATCCACATTTAACAGAGAACTAGAGAAATCACTTCATTTTTATTTATTTTCCTCAAAATATTTTGCAAAGTATTTGGCAAACAGCAAACTCAAAGTCCTATGCTTACAACTGGGGACCAAAATACCTTCATAAAAAAAAAGATATTTAAAACCTCTCCTTCTTAGAACATCAGGGTACCTTTGAAAGAGAAAAATCACATCCCCTTACCGGAGTGCTCCATTAAGAGCCTGGAGATGGTTGATGCACTGCCAAGCAGCCAGCAGTAAGAGGGACTTACAGGCTTTTAGCCAGTCTGAGGCTTTGTCTATATTGCAACATTTTGTGGGTTTGTTGTCTAGAGGAGTAGGGGAAATAACAATAATTTTTAAAAGCCTTTATCTTGAGGATACCACTATTTTTCCCAGTATTTTTTTATCTAAGACACCTGGGCCATCAGTTCCCTGAAACCACTGCCATTCTGCCCCCACCCCCAGCAACTCCACAAGACCACTCACACGGTAATGAACAGAGTCTGCTCACAACTATTTTTAAGCTACTTCATTGCTGATTGAAGGAATGTCCTGATGAAAATTGATTGCTCTGAACTTCCTGGCAATGTTTAAATGCTTGTTTTGAACTGCAAAGCCATAAATAGCTTCGCAGGCAGCAACATCAACAAGCATATCCTATAATCTTGTCTAGGAGTACTTCAGGGGGTCTACAGGGTAGATGGACAACCTTTCTTAGCAGGGCCTGTTCACAGAATCACAGAATTCACCAGGTTGGAAAAGACCTTCAAGATCATTGAGTCCAACTTATCACCTAAAACCTTCTAATTAACTAACCCATGGCACCAAGTGCCTCGTCCAGTCTCCTTTTAAACACCTCCAGGGATGGGGACTCCATCACCTCCCTGGGCAGCCCATTCCAATGCCAATCTCTCTTGTTGTGAAGAACTTCTTCCTAACATCCATCCTGAACCTGTCCTGGCACCAGCTTAAGACAGTGTCCCCTCATTGGTTGCCTGGGAGAAGAGACCAATCTCTACCTGGCTACAACCTCCCTTCAGGTACTGATAGAGAGCAATAAGGTCTGCCCTGAGCCTCCTCTTCTCCAGGCTGCACAACCCTGCTGCGATGGGACAAGAGGTGATGGGTTTAGAGTATATAGAAGGAAGAAACTGCTTACACAGAGTGGTGAAACAATGGCACAGGTTTCCCAGAGAGATGGTAAATACCCCACAGAATCACAAAATGGCTTGGGTTGGAAGGGACCTTAAAGATCACCTAGCTCCAACCTCCCCACCATGGGCAGGGACACCTTCCACAACACCAGGCTGTTCAAGGCCCTGGAAGCATCCCTGGAACCATTCCATGTCAGGTTGACTTGGACTCTGAGCAATCTGCTTTAGCTGAAGATGTTCCTGCTCACTACAGAAGGGTAGGACTAGATGACATTTAAAGGTCCCTTCCAACCCAAAACATTCTGATACTATGACCATCATAGCCAACACCTGCACTGGAACTGGTCACCTCCACCACCAATTAAAAACGCTGTTACCACAGCATGCCTGCCTTGTGCCAACAGAAATACTGCCATCAGTTTTCACCTTCTGCAGGAATTTTCCAAAATGAAAGATCAAAGAATTTATTCACATAACGAAGAAAACACTAATGGAGGGGTAATGGTTTCAAAAATCATAGGTCACTTCCAAAAAGCACAAAAGCACCTCCCCTACAAAGAGAGACTGAGAGCTCTGCGGCTATTTAGTCTGCAGAAGAGAAGGCTGAGAGGAGACCTGATCAATGTCTATAAATATCTGAGGGGTGGGTGTCAAGTGGCTGAGGCCAATCTCTGTTTGGTGGTCAGCAGCAATAAGCCAAGGAGCAACAGCTACAAACTGGAACAGAGAAGGTTTCAGCTCAACATGAGGAGAAACTTCTTTACAGTGAGGGTGACAGAGCCCTGGAAGAGGCTGCCCAGAGAGGTTGTGGAGTCTCCTTCTCTGGAGACTTTCCAAACCTGCCTGGATGCATTCCTGTGTGAACTGCCCTAGGGGATCCTGCCTTGGCAGAGAGGTTGGACTTGATCTCTGGAGATTCCTTCCAACCTCTAACGGTCTGTGATTCTGTGAAAAATGAAAGTTCCACAACAAAACTAAAAACCCCACAAGCATCTCAGTGTTCCTTGCAGCACCACAGCTCATTTTATAACAAGCACACCTCAGTTTCACAGAATCACAGAATTAAGCAGGTTGGAAAAGACCTCTAGGATCACCAAGTCCAACCTATCACCTAACCCTTCTAATTAACTAAACCATGGCACCAAGTCCCTCATCCAGTCTCCTTTTAAACACCTCCAGGGATGGGGACTCCACCACCTCCCCAGGCAGTCCATTGCAATGCCAATAATCTTGCTGTGAAGAACTTCTTCCTAATATCCAGCCTAAATCTGCCCTGGCACAGTTTTCCTCTGTTTATGTTCCTGATGTCCCTGATGTTTATGTTTCAGTAAAACTGAAAAAAAACAAAAAAACCCCAAACAACAAAAAACCCAAAAAACCCAAAAAAAAACCCCACCAAACATTTTTGTTTATTTTCTGTAATTATCCACTTCTCTGCTCTAACCAAGCCTTATGAATCTCAATTTACTGGTCATTTATATTTGGAAAGAAAACTGTAAAAGATAATCCCAATGACAGTAAACAAACTAAGTACATCAGCACTAACATGAAATGCTTCTGGCTTTTGTTTTTCCAACCCTTCAGCTAGTCCTTAATTAGGATGGAATGGGCAATCTTGAAAAACAAACACAAATTTATCTTATGCTCTTAAAAAGTGTACAAAAATACAAGAGGGCATTCCAAAATATATATTCCATACTGAAGAAGTCTAGTTTCAGCTAACAAGAGATATAATTTAAAATATTGCCTTGGTTTTGGTAGCTTCAGAGAACATCATCTGCATGGATCTCAGCACTTCTGCTTTGGAACAACTGAGAGCTCAGCCCATCATAGGAAATGTACAAAGCAGAGTCCTCAGCAAATTTAAGTGGGATAGCTCTAATAAACTAATTTTTTTTTTTCTTCTCAGTTTCTTACAAGAGTGTAAACATTTTGTGGTGGGTTTCTTGCTTACACAGAATCATAGAATGGTAAGGTTGGAATGGCCCTCAAAGATCAGCTAGTTCCAACCCCCTGCCACAGGCAGTGACACCTCCCACTAGTACAGGTCACTCAAGGTCTTGTCCAACCTGGCCTTGAACCCCTCCAGGGAGGGAGCAGCCACAGCCTCCCTGGGCAACCTGTGCCAGTGCCTCACCACATGAAATATGACAATGGTGTCCCAGCCTGGAGCTTAATGGAGCACAGGATCCAGACAGCAAACTGATGCCAAATGAATCCACTACCACAAAAGTCAGCTTAAAACTGTTATTTTGCAGCACTGTGTTGATTTACCACAGTAACATCTAACTAACAGCAGATACCTTTACCTTCCTGTACCTCTTACCCAAGAGAGGTGAAGAGGAAAATCTCCTGCCCTTCTCAGGCAAGTGTTTATTTACTTAAAACAAATCTATTTCCCTATCTCACTAAACGCTTCCAATTTGCAGGTTAGATTGTCCACTTAAGTGAAAAAACAAATGGAGGCTGTCAAGAATACTACCTGAACAATGTGTCAGAGTATCCCTGCCTGGAGCTGACCTGTGCTGCTCAGTAAGTAACCCTCAGTCCCAGAGGAAGCTGTGATTGTTTTCCAAAGCACATGCCCAAGATGCAGAGAACAAAGTTCAAGGTGCTCTTGTGTGGGTGGTACGACACTCACCCCCTCGTGATTCCAGCTGGGTGCTGCTGCTCACAGACAAACCTAGGCATCAGGAATAGTGTGGCCAGCAGGAGCAGGGAGGTCATTCTCCCCCTGTACTCTGCACTGGTTAGGCCACACCTTGAGTACTGTGTCCAGTTCTGGGCCCCTCAATTTAAGAGGGACATTGAGGTGCTTGAGCGTGTCCAGAGAAGGGCAACGAGGCTGGTGAGAGGCCTCGAGCACAAGCCCTATGAGGAGAGGCTGAGGGAGCTGGGATTGTTTAGCCTGGAGAAGAGGAGGCTCAGGGGAGACCTTATTGCTGTCTCCAACTACCTGAAGGGTGGTTGTGGCCAGCAGGAGGTTGCTTTCTTCTCTCAGGCAACCAGCACCAGAACAAGAGGACACAGTCTCAAGCTGTGCCAGGGGAAGTTTAGGCTCGAGGTGAGGAGAAAGTTCTTCACTGAGAGAGTCATTCCCCACTGGAATGGGCTGCCCAGGGAGGTGGTGGAGTCACCGTCCCTGAGGTGTTCAAGGCACGTTTGGACGTGGCACTTGGTGCCATGGTCTAGTCTTGAGGTCTGTGGTAATGGGTTGGACTTGATGATCTTTGAGGTCTCTTCCAACCTTGCTTATACTGTGATACTGTGAAAAGGACTGTTTGCCTCATAGAACTGCCTCCTTTGGAAAAGACCTTCAAGATCAACCTAATAGCATCATGGCCACTAAACCATGTCCAGAAGTGCCATGTCTAGATGCTTTTTTAACATCTCCAGGGACTCTGACATCACCACCTTCCTGGGCAGCCTGTCCCAATGCCTGACCACTCTTTCAGCAAAGATATTTTTCATAATAGCCAATCTAAATCTCCCCTGACACAACTTGAAGCTATTTCCTCTCATTTTGTCACACCTTGAATACTGTGTTCAGTTCTGGATCACTCAGTTGAAGAACGATGCTGAGATGCTTGATCATGTCCAGAGAAGGGCAACAAGGCTGATAGGGGGTCTGGAGCACAGCCCTGTGAGGAGCAGCTGAGGGAGCTGGGGGTGTGCAGCCTGGAGAAGAGGATGCTCAGGGCAGACCTTATTGATGCCTACAACTACCTGAAAGAAGGCTGTGGCCAGGGGAGGTCGAGTGGTGGTGTTGGTCTCTTCTCCTAGGCAACCAGTGACAGAACAAGGGGACACAGTCTTAAGGTGCACCAGGGCAGGTTCAGGCTGGATGTTAGGAAGAAGTTCTTTGCAGAAAGAGTGATTGGCATTGGAAAGTGCTGCCTGGGGAGGTGGTGGAGTCCTCATCCCCAGAGATGTTTAACAGGAGACTGAGTGAGGCACTTGGTGCCATGATTTAGTTGATTAGATAATGTTGGGTGATAGGTTGGACTTGATCATCTTGAAGGTCTTTTCCAACCTGATTGATTCTGTGATATTAGGGAGAAGAGACCAACACCTATCTCACTATAACCTCCTTTCTGGTAATTGTCACCTACATCACTTCCATGAACTTTCCTAGCTCCTGATGAACCTCTGTAGTCATGCAGTATCTCCAGTCTAATTACTGAGTCAGGACTGGGCACCCTGGAGTACAGCTATGCAAACACTGGCCTGCACATATTGGAGGCTCAGCTTCATTTATAAAACAAAACAGTAACCTTTTTGATGGTATTCTTGGAATTTCAGGAGCTACTGGAAAATTCCTTCAAGGCAAAAATCCTTTACCAGGGAGTCCACGTTTATGTACCTAATTCCATAGCATCTCTAAGCATAGAGGAACTGTCAGCACAAGGCTGACTTGGCTTTTTCTGCAAGCATCTGAGATGCAGCACTTCAGCATTTGGAAAGATAAAATCCACTGGAGCCAGTGGTGACCCTGGCCAGTAAAAGGAGCAACATGGACAGCAAGAAACCAATGCACACAGTCAAGGTAACTTCAAGTTACTCAATATTAATCCACTATTAAAATTCTCATTGTTCTATTGAAGTCAGAATGAAATATTTTTATGTACTTTGAGCCTTATTAAAACCTATTCTTCCTGTTTAAAACCAAACTTAATTGAAACTGGCTAGAAGAAGAAAGTTCCATTCATCATGAAGTGACATTTTGTAATTAAAACACAGTTCAGAACAAAATGTTTAGCCGTAAAGGAGCGAGTTCTCCCTTTGTCACTGCTGCTGCCAACTTGCTAGTATTGTGAGTGAGGTTAAAACCAGAACACAGGCTGTTGCTGCTTCTGAAAAGCTAACTGAAAGGAAACCAGAGATTGTTTATCTGGCTGGCTCCTAACCCTCTCCTCTTTTTAAGGAGACAAGGTACAGCAGAGTCCCAGTGCCACCACTGTGTGCTGAATTCTGTGGGGCTGGTTCAGGCACAACAGCTAGTGGAAATTAATGAACAGAATGAACAGCAATAGACAAGAACAGGACAGGCTACACACTGCTCCTGGGTCATCTACTGAGCCCTGCAAGTGGGCTTCAAGCAGGCCATTCCTTCTAGCAGGGCTGCTTTCAGCCAAGAGCTCTGCTAGGTGAGTCAGCTGCCCTGCTCTGCAGCACAAACCCTAAGGAGAGCTGCTCTGTGGGTAACAGATCAGCCCAACCAGCAGCATTTGGCAACCAGCACCAGAACAAGAGGTCACAGTCTCAAGCTGTGCCAGGGGAAGTTTAGGCTGGAGGTGAGGAGAAAGTTCTTCACCGAGAGAGTCATTCCCCACTGGAATGGGCTGCCCAGGGAGGTGGTGGAGTCACCGTCCCTGGAGGTGTTCAAGGCAGGTTTGGACGTGGCACTTGGTGCCATGGTCTAGTCTCGAGGGCTGTGGTAATGGGTTGGACTTGATGATCTTTGAGGTCTCTTCCAACCTTGGTGATACTGTGATAGAGCAGGGAAGTGGCTGCAGGGCTGTGCTGCAAACATGCCAGGTCTGAGAGGCAGTATGAGACTGGTGCATCATCCTTGACACTTTTGAGCTGCAGTGTAAGAGAGGAGTACAGAAGGAGATGCTGCAGTAAACTGTAACTCTGGATTAATGTCTTCATCATGTGCTTTGGATGACCTTCAGCAAAATATTAAGTTTCTGCATGTCTACAGTTCCTTGGTATTGCTGGTTGTCTGCTCTTCCAGAGAGCAGCTGATGGCTTTGCTGCCATGGGAGCACTTTTTCAGCAAAGGCAATCCCTATGCTCCTGCCACTGCTGCCCTTCACTGAGGATCCTTTCCTTGCCACATCCCTGTTCTCTGGAGTTCTAGTAATTATCTCTGCACTAGTTATCTTTACTAATATGGAAAATCAAGAGGACACAGAAGTGTATCCTCAAGCAATAAGGCATGAAACCATTTCTAAAGGTTATTGTTCTGTCCAATGCTTTCCAAAAAGCTGTATTTCTAGATAATTTCCTCTATTTTCTCTACCATCCACAGTCTTCCTTCCTTGAAGACTCTATTTTGGGGTTAGCTAAGCCTTTAATGAATCAGCTGCTCCATCTGACTTCCTCTGAACATACCTGCATGTTAAGGGACTTGTTCACAAACAGCAGGACTCTCAAACCCAGGCTAGCAAATCTGGAAAGCTCAATTTCAGTTACAGAAGGCAAGAACTAGGAAGAGGCATCAGCTCTGCAAGCAAGCTGCAACCCTGATCACATTTAAATTTCTGTACCTGGGTCTCTAACTAAAGAATAAGGATATTTTTGGATGTATGGAATCTGTGGGCCTTGTAACCATGAAAACTGTACATGGTGTATGTAAGCACTGCCTTTTGTACTCACTTCCTGTGACTAAAGAGCTGAAAAGGCTCTGCTTGTAATAACTCTAAGCTGTTGTAAGCTGGAATCCCAAGCTGACTGGCAAATTACTTAGGAATGTATCAGGTCATTCGTTCCTTTTCCTAACACAATATTCTGGGTGCTCAGAAAACCTCTGCACCCACACACAGCAGCAGTAAATACAAAGCTCCTCCTGTAGGCATGGAAAATGTGTAAGGAACTCTTACTCTCCTAAGCAGAATGAAAGGTGGAACAATCACAGAATTAACCAGGTGGGAAAAGACCTTTAAGATCGTCAAGTCCAACCTATCATCTAACACCTTCTAATTAACTAAACCATGGCACCAACTGCCTCATCCAGTCTCCTTTTAAAGACCTCCAGGGATGGGGAATCCACCACCTCCCCAGACAGCCCATTCCAATGCCAATCACTCTTGCTGTCAAGAACTTCTTCCTAACATCCAGCCTGAACCTGCCCTGGCACAGCTTGAGGCGGTGTCTCCTTGTTCTGTCACTGGATGCCTAAGAGACCAACCCCACCTGGCTACAACTTCCTTTCAAGTAGTTGTAGGCATCAGTAAGGTCCCCCCTGAGCCTCCTCTTCTCCAGGCTGCACACCCCCAGCTCCTTCAGCCTCTCCTTACAGGGCTGTGCTCCAGCCCCCTCACCAGTCTTGGTGCCCTTCTCTGGACATGTTTGAGCACCTCAACACCTTTCTGACCTCGAGGGGCCCAGAACTAGACACAGTTCAGATTTCTGTGTAGCCTTCCACTTCAGGACACAAATAAAAGGAGGATGATTTGGTTTCAAAATGTGTCAGTGAACTCAGAGTAATGAAAACATTCTTACTACCCTCAGAAAGTGAGTGTGCTCCTAAGGCTTTGAAGTAGGTTAATACCATGATTACAGCATTTGCAGAGTTTTGCAATGGCATGCTGCTCCAATCTCCTTTCATCCTTAGCAACTACATGAATAAAAATGCTTTTTTGGTACAAAGGTTAAGTACATTAAAGAAGAGTCATATGAAGCTTTAGCCACACCTCCATTTGACAGATGAAATAAAAATCTGCAAGATACAATGGCTTGATAGAGTTATTCAATTCTTTTGGCACAATCTTGCCATCTCTAATACTGCTTACATGCTACAAGGTCTTGAAAATAGGGAGCATAAAGAGCTAGCTCCAATTACACAATGAATCTACTGCTTCAGCTTAATGCAGTGAGTTAAGATACCTAAGCAAATGAGACTCTGATGAATGGAAACATGTTGGCTTACCAAATCACAGACCTCAGAGCCTATCATACACAACAGATAAAATGAAAATTCTGCTCACAATGCTGGCAAAGGAACTTTGAAGGGTGATGGACTCTGAATATTTTGCTCTGGCCACATCGGCATAAGCGTACAAATGTTCATTAAGGACAAGTGCAGAATCCTGCATCTGGGGAGGAATTGCAGCAGGCACCAGTACAGACTAGGGGATGTCCTGCTGGAAAGCAGCTCCATGGATAAAGACCTTGGAGTGCTGGTGGGCAGCAAGTTCTGCATGGGCCAGCAAAGTGCCCTTGTGGCCAAGAGGGCCAATAGCATCCTGGGGGACATCACGAAAAGTGTGACCAGCAGGGCTAAGTCCTCCCTCTCTGCTCTGGTGAGATCACACCTGCAATACTCTGTCCAGTTTTGGCCTCCCCAACTCAAGTCAGACAGGGACCTGCTGGAGAGAGTGGAATGGAGAACTACGAAGGTGAATGGGGGACTGGAACATCTCTGTTACAAAGAAAGCCCTGGGGCTGTTTTGTCTGGAGAAGGCAAGGCTGAGAGAGGGTCTGATCAATGTCTATAAATATCTGAGGGGTGGGTGTCAGGATGAAGGTCCTTTACAGTGGTGCTCAGTGACAGGGCAAGGAGCAAGGAGTACAAGCCAGAACACAGGAGGTTCCAGCTCAACATGAGGAGACACTTCTTTATGGTTGGAGTGACAGAGCCCTGGAACAGGCTTCCCAGAGAGGCTGTGGAGTCTCCTTCTCTGGAGATTTTCAACCCCCCCCTGGATGCATTCCTGTGTGTCCTGGGTGATCTTGCTCTGGCAGGGGGTTTGGACTGGATTATCTCTGAAGGCTCCTTCCAACATGTAAGATTCTGTGATTCTATGACTCTAGACAAGAAAGTTCACTGGCAGTAGGGAGTTGGATGTGTTACACCCCTGGTACTGACAATTAAAATCATTCACTTCTGCATTTAAAAACATCACAGTTATTTTTAGGAGAAAACAGCAGTTCCCTTTTGTCAACTCTGTTTTTATTTCCCTCACAGACTCCTGTTTCTAAATCCTTCAGCTTGTCAGGTCTGAGTAACTTGGTTTAAAACCAGAAAAAAAAAAGGGTATTTAAAGGGTTTTTAGTCTAATGCAGGCCAATAACCTTGAATATTTTAAAGCAACAAGAAAAAAGCTTAACCACACATTTCAGCAAGTCTGAAGAGACATAATTTGAAAGGTATTTTTAGTTAGTGCCTCTCTGTTTTCACATCTCAGGCTTTTGGAACCTTTGGTCTAAACCTAAAGGGGGAATTTTTGCCTTTGAACTATGTTACTTCAAATGGAAACCTCATTACTAACCTTAGAGAATTCAGACTCCTCCAAACATCATCTGCTTTGAAAAAAAAAAAAAATACATCCAGTAGTGTTTGGATGTAATTAGTGTGGTAACAGAAATGACAAAATCTGAGCTGCAGAGGTAACAGGCCCTTAACAAGAGATGATGGTGTAATGGTTTAGACTCATCTACTGGGGATGCACCCTATGGAGTAAGGCATGAAGAAGGGACAGACTATGTAATGCTGCCTCATTCAGCTCACCTCTAAACTCAAATGAGTTTCAAGTTTCATTTCTCAAGGTATCTTCACATTTCTTCAAAGAAAAAAAAACCAACAAAAAACTCACAGAGTAAAAGCTGTGCCTTTGGTATCTCTCCTCCCCCTCCTTTAACTAGCACATTCCTCTGAAGTGGAAAACAACATCTGATATGCAGCACAAATTTAATAAAATACACAAGTCCTCTTTGATAATTTCACATGAAGTTGTAACTCTGACCTCCTTACTCTGTTGTGTTTGCCAAGGACTCAATGACAGAGTTTCTTGGAAAGACAAAGAAACACAACCACCCTTGTCTCACATGTTCACAGAATCACAGAAAGGCTCAGGTTGGAAGAAACCTCAGAGATCATCTGCTCCAACCTCCCCACCATGGACAAGGACACCTTTCAATTAGACTTAGATGTTCAAGGTCTCATCCAACCTGGTCTTGAACATCCCCAGAGAGGAGGCATCCAGTCTAACCCTATTCTCCCTCAGCTTCAAACCATTGCCCCTTGTCCTGTCTCTAGACACCCTGATGCAAAGTCCCTCTGCAGCCCTCCTGTAGGATCCCTTCAGCTATTGAAAGGCATCTCTAAGGTCCTCCCAGAGTCTTCCCTGCTCCAGTCTGAACAACCCAATCTCCCTTAGCCTATCCTCACAGCAGAGATGCTGCTCCAGCCCTTGGCTCCTCTTTGTGGCCTCCTCTGGACTCTCTCCAGCTCCTCTGTGTCCTTCCTATGCTAGGGACACCAGAACTGGATGCATTATTTGAGGTGGGGTCTCAGGAGAGCAGAGTAAAGGGGCAGAATCCCCTCTCTTGCCCTCCTGGCCACACTCCTCTTGAAAGGATTCAAGTCGTCTTTGTTTTTTTGGGGAGGTCGTTTGGGTTGTTTTTTGGTTGTTGTTTTCTTTCTTTTTCTTTTTCTTTTTTTTTTTTTTTTTGCAGAGGGAGGGTGTTTTTATTTGTTTGCTTTTTTTTATGTTGGGGGAGGGGGTGTTATGTGTTTGTTTTCAATTACCTTTTAAGATCCCAAGGGATTTGAATACATAGAGGCAATGTTATTTCCTAGAAACACACAATAATTTGTGTGTTTCTGCTTGGTAGAATTCCTGTATCCAACTGCTCTATGGACATTTAGCACCAAATGATTTGCTCCATCAGAAGATTAAAAAAAAAAAACCCACAACCAAAAACTTCACCACAAAACCTTTGTGATCTTCATAGTCTTTTCAGTATATTGGCAGTTTGTGCACTGAATAGAAAATGAGGAATTACTGAATTAAGGTATTACTGACTTAAGGAATTACTGAATTATTAGGGAATTACTGCAGAGAGTTTAGCAGGTTTTCAGATATGTGGGATATATATATTTGCTTGATCTATATTTGCTGAAATGACCATGTCCCTGAAAATGATTATGAGATGATTCAAAATGAATGAATAATGAAGTTAATTGAATGCCCTAAATACCTTTAAACACAATGAAGGTTCAGTGCACTCACAAGATCTGACTCAAGGACCCTTCTTGCTCTCTTAAATATCTCTACATTGAAAGAAAACCACCCATGAATCTACAACTTAGCATTAAAGGAAGCTTTCAGGTTGTTAGAAGCCCTTTTAAGCTGTTTCCAAGTCCCAAATTGTGTTTGTTTCATTGGAGTAGTCTAGCAGCTAGTGGCATTACCTACACTTGCCTGGTAAGGAAGGACTTAGCTTAAAGAAAAGATAAACCTGCATTATGCTGGGCCTCATTAATGTATGCATGTACAGATGAGCTGCAAAGTGTGGCCCTTCCCAACATTTTTAATAGCTTGATAACTCCTAATAAACCTCTTTTTTATATCATTACTGTTCAGCCCCCTCTGTTCTAACCCTGTGGCCATGTTAAACATCTGTACCTTAACCCACTTCCTCACACTGCTGTGATCTCAGGCTCTTCTCATCACTTGTTCCATTTATTAGTTCAGAAAGTGCTGCCAAAATAATCTCTCCTGAATACTGCTCTGACTGCACCCCTCTGAAGCCCTGCACTCATTGCCAGTCATTCAGGCTATTCATTTCCATAGAATCATAGAATTTTAAACTTATTGTTCCTTTCTCCCAGCTAAGGCTTGCTCAGAAAGGGGGATCCACATTCAAAATATTCAGATTTTTCCTGTTCTGATAGTCTCCAAAAGGAAAAGAGAGCTGCAAAAGCAAATGAAGAAGGAAAAAAGGATGAGGAAATAAGTGAGAAAGATACAGTCTGTGCCATAGTGCCCCAGGGCAATTGGCAGAGCTATGGGACTTACCCCCCTCAAAATCACACCCTGTAATCATCATGAAGGTCTGTGCCTGTGCATGAAGGGATCTCCAACTCCTTGCAAACAAAGCTTCTCTTTCTGAAACGTTATCTTGCCTCTGAGGAAGTGTCCTTAATGAAGCCACAGCTGAAAACAATATTCCTCTGAGAAAGGCTCCTCTGTTAACATTATCTGCTCATTTTGTTGGGAAAAAAAAAAAAAAAGAAATCCATCCAAGAGGAACCCCTGAACACCAACAGTTTCTGTGGCCTTACTGAATTCTCTCATCTGTCTTCTTTTTGACATCTACCTGAGTGCTTCCCTGAAGCACCACTGTCAGCTTGGATATTGGGACTGTTTTCCTCTTCCAGTTCCTTCCACGTCTCTATGGCATGACCTTTTGCAGAAGCTATCTATCTGACTGCCTTCTTAAAATCATTCCAATTCTTTCTAAACAAACAAAAAGGCATCAAACAAGCAAACAAATCAACCCCACCACAAACTACTGCTAGATTTATATTTTTTTTCCTTCTTAAGAAATATTTAAATCATTTAGATCATCATGTTTGGGTTGGGGTATCATGCAAACAAAGCAGGCAGCTCCAGCCTGACTGTCAAGCACAGAAAGCAGCAGCAACCAGAGCACATTTCCCTGACCACTGTCTTTCCATTCACTGAACAGGGCAAAGGTCTCCAGGAAACAGCAATATGAGCTCAGCTCATTAAAATCTGTATGAAAATCTGTCTCCTGAAGGGATGTTAAATTAGGCTTACACAGGCAACTTTGAGCCTGTGCTTCCTTAGAATTTTAGTGCTTAACCTTCTAGCCCCAGCATTTCTTTAAGGCAATTAAATACAGAGGTATAGATATAACCCACTGCTTTAGTTATAGCCTAGCTAAGAGAAAGGAAATAGGTGAGACACATAAAGAACTCTGTAGGTAGCTTTCATTTTGATCTCCAGCATCCCTCCAGCATTGCCATCTTTTTGACATGCTCACAACAGTGGAAGCTGTGTTCTCCCACACCCAGTTTGACCCAGAAGGGCTGACAACACATTATTTTTAAAAAGACACTTCAGATTCTGGGTCCTTTTCAAAAAACTGCAATCCATAAACATCCCTACACAGGTAAATACAGAAAATTCTATCTGGTAACCACATCAGTGTCAAACTTCAGCCATGTCTGAGTACACATTGCACTCCGTTTCCCTAATGCAGTTAATTTGCTTTATCACAGAATCACAGAGTGTTAGGGGTTGGAAGTGACCTCTGGAGATCATATAGTCCAACCACCCTGCCAGAGCAGGATTATCCAGGGCAGGTCACACAGGAACACATCAAGGTGTTTTTTTGACTGTCTCCAGAGGAGACTCCACAATCTCCTGGGCAGCCTGTTCCAAGGTGCTGGCACAGAATCACAGAAACATCCAGGCTGGCAAAGCCTCTCAGGATCACCAAGTCCAACCTAGAACTCTATTCTACAAGATAAGCCTTAAACCAGAGCCCTAAACACCACATCCAAACAACCCTTAAACACATCCAGGGTTGGTGACTCCACCACCTCCCTGGGCAGCTCATTCCAGTCCCTGACCACTCTCTCTTGAAAAACTTCTTAATGTCCAATCTAACCCTCCCCAGTCTCAGCTTGAGGCCATTTGCTCTTGTTCTGTCTCCGACCACCTGTGAGAAAAGACCATCAGCAGCCTCTCCACAATGTCCCTTCAGGTAGACAGCAATGAGGTCTTCCCTCAGCCTCCTCTTACTCAACCTAACCATTCCCAGCACCCTATNACCCTCAGACCAAAGAATTCTTCCTCCTGTTCAGATGGAAACTGTTGGGTTCCAGTTTGTGCCCCTTGTCCTGTCACTGGGCACCACTGAAGAGAGTCTGTCCCCATCCTCTTGCCCCTGACTTTTTAATTATAGATCAGCATTGATCAGATCCCTTCTCAAGCTGCTCTGCTCCGAGCTAAAGAGCCCCAGCTCTCAGCCTTTCCTCACAAGGGAGATGTTCTACTGCCTGAAGCATCTCCGTGGCACTGCAATGGACTCTTTCAAGCAGTTCTATGTCCTTCTTGAAGTGAGGGGTCCAGAACTGGACATAATATTCCAGATGCAGCCTCACTTAGGCAGAGTAAAAGGGGAGGAGAACCTCTCTTGACCTACTAACCACAGCCATTCTAACCCACCCCAGGATGCCGTACACTTGAGTTCAGTTCAGAATTCACAGAGGCAACACAAAGTTAAACAAAAAAATAAAAATAATTTAAAAAAATTAATTCAGTCAGCTACTGCTGATGCTTTTGCTTTCCACCTGGGTATCAGCATGCCAGCCCACACGATTGTGATGTGTGAATATTACCCTCTCATTACTTTGATTGCAATTTTTATATTTAAAAAATGAAATTAATGGCTAACCTCAAAAGGCTTCCTATGCTTAATTTCATTTCACTCCCTGAATCATGCTTTTCACTACACAATGTCTCTGCTAACTAAACTACAAGAATTAGAGGTGTAATTATAGATCACAGATGAGCTGCTCAGCGTTTGCGAGAAGTTAAATGGGGTAGACGTTAAACACGAGCTGACTCCAGAGGAAGCTGCTCCTCCCATCACTCATAGAAGAGAGTGCTGTGAAATGTTAGTATTTATCAAGTCAAGGCTACAGCTTTCTCTGCTTTTGGACAGCTTTGTTCCAAAGCAGGACATCCTACCTCCGTTGAAATCACTGCCAGGAAGATCATGGAATGGGTTTGGGTGTGAAGGGAGCTCTGAAGGTCATCTAGCTCAGCCCCTNGCAGAATCCCCTCCCTTGCCCTGCTGCCCACACTGCTCTTGCTGCAGCCCAGCACTCAGTTACTGTCTGGGCTGCACTCACACTGCAGGTTCATGTTGAGCTTTTCATCACCCCAGACCCCCAGGGCCTTTTCCTGAGGGCTGCTCTCAGCCATTCACCACCCAGCCTGGAGTTGTGCTTGGGATTGTGCCTACCCAGGTGCAGGACCTTACATCTCCCACATTTCCCCAGCTTCATTCACTGAGGTCAGTTATGGGTAAGGTAGAAGGACACACTGCTGTCCTGGGAACCCCCCACAAGAAATCATCCCTTCTCAGCCAGGACAAAGCAGAGAAGCACAGAGGCTTGCCTGTGCTATATCGTCACGTGGCAGCCTCCCAAAACACTTACCTACAACTTGGGAGAACACACAAGATTTGGAAGCCTCCTTTCCCCTTGAGCTCAGTTTGCAGTCCTGCATCAGGAATTCACTGCAGGGATGCTCTCTATTGTGGGCCTTCCTAGAAGCACCACTGAACTTCAGGGAAGATTGTCTGACAAGTAGGAGGATAGGTCTGAGTGCCAGCTGCTGAAGCAAGAAGCTGAAATCCTGAGGGGCCTATAGGTTCAGGTGCCAAAATCTGGAGGAGGCTGATGTTGAGAGGGACAACTACTGGACGAACTGGATGTCTAACATCACAGGATGTTAGGGGTTGGAAGGGACCTCCACAGATCTTCGAGTCCAACCCCCCTGCCAGAGCAGGACCATACAACCTAGCTCAGGTCACACAGTAACACATCCAGACAGAGCTGGAAAGGCTCCAGAGAAGGAGACTCCACAACCTTTCTGGGGAGCCTGTGCCAGGGCTCTGGGACTCTTACAGTAACGAGGTTCTTCCTCATGTTGAGGTGGAACTTCCTGTACTGCAGCTTACACCCATTACACCTTGTCCTATTCCAGGGCACAACTGAGAAGAGCTTGCTCCCTCCCTCTTGTCCCCTGGCCCTCGGATATGTATAAACATTGATTAGGTCCCCTCTAAATCTTTGCTTCACCAGACCAAACAGCTCCAGGTGCCTCAGCCTCTCCTCACAGGGCAGTGCTCCAGTCCCTTCATCATCTTCACAGCCCTCCCTTGGACCCTCTCCAGCAGATCTCTGTCCCTCCTGAACTGGGGAGCCCAAAACTGAACACAATATTCCAGGTGAGGTCTCGCCAGGGCAGAGTAGAGGGGGAGGAGAACATCTGCTGGCCACACTCCTCTGAATGCCCCCCAGGATCCCATTGGCCTTCTTGGCCATCACCTATGGAGAAAACTGTAGAGTCTGCTGGCAAACTTCATGCCTGGTCAGCCAGAGAGGAGGTCAGTACTGAACCATCAGTGTTGTTCATGCTGTTGTGATTATGTGGGTGCTGGGAAGGGCTCTGCTCTGTGTGTGGTAAGCGTGTGGCTGTGTGCAGTGTGTGCACACCTACCCGCAGGAGCCCACGCTCAGCCTTGCCGCTGTCTGGATCTGGATACGTCAAACTGCAGCAGACTCCTATCAGGCTGGGAGATGAATCTCCCCAAGCCCTGCAGATCACCAGATTCAATTACCTCTAGTGAAAGACCCAGGAAATACGATCATGGGAACATCTCTGGTTCCACACATACCAACTTTAGCGTTGACAGAGCAACAGCTTGTTCTCTCCCCTGCTGCAAGCACCGCAGACACAGAGCCCAGAGAGACCATAAACTACCTGCACCTCCACCTCAAACTTGATCTCCTTGGAGCCAGGAAGGGTGGTTTCACAACTCAGCAGCCAAATGATAATTTGCCTTACTTCTCCTATTTCTACTGCTGCTTTGTAGCACCGAGTAATCCTGTCTGCAGGAAATGGAAGTGAAAGCTATTCTGTTCTTGTCAGAATAATAATAGATATTGTGTTGGCAACTGCCCTCCTGAGCTGCAAACAGCATAAATAAAAGGAGTTGGGAAAAGCCAACAGTGCTGTAGTAAATAAAGTGTAAACTCACCTGCTTGTAAATAAGTTATAACCTCTATTGTTTGGTGTTTCAGTCTAGGCCACAAGAACAGGATGAACACTGTGTCTAAATCACAAGCGAGTCAACTCCACTGATCCTATGAGGACAGGCTGAGAGAGTTGGGGCTCTGCAGCCTGGAGAAGAGAAGGTTTCCAGGAGACCTTAGAGTAGCCTTCCAGTATCTGAAAGGGGGCTACAGGAAGGCTGGGGAGGGACTATTTATAAGATCTTGTAATGACAGGACAAGGGGCAATGGGTTTGAACTGGCAGAGGGGAGATTTAGACTGGATATCAGGAGGAAGTTCCTTACAGTGAGGGTGGTGAGACACAGGCACAGGTTGCCCAGGGAGGTTGTGGCTGCTCCCTCCCTGGAGGTGTTCAAGGCCAGGTTGGATGAGGCCTTGAGTAACCTGTACTAGTGGGAGGTGTCCCTGCCTATGGCAGGGGGTTGGAACTAGATGATCCTTGAGGTCTCCTTCCAACCTTACCATTCTATGATTCTACGATCCTCATTCGCGGAGAGAGGTTGAGGAGGAGAGCCACTGGCTGTTCAG
>WBNM01016577.1:36509-97630 GCA_013399055.1 Ramphastos sulfuratus | reverse complement strand
TGTGAACGAGAACAGCTTTGGTGGTGTTTCTGGTGGACAATTCCTGCACATAGCCTTGAATTTCAGCACAGAGCTCATCCAGCCACAGCCCCTGAGCTGCTGGGATGGATCTGCTCACCACAGCCACTGCTCAGGAGCAAACAGCAGCTCAGGCAAAGGCAGCTCAATTATCTTCCAGCTTCTGTGTACTGAAAGAGGTTTGTGTGGGGTGGGGATTAATCCAAAGAACTGAAATGAGAAAAACACCCCAACTTACAGGAATATTATGGTCCTTTCTTCCTTTATGGGAGGAAGCAACATGAGCAAGGTACTGAATCACCTTCTTCGTGTTTTCCGTCTTCCCGGCACCAGATTCACCTCTGCAAAACATTTCAGACACTTGCCTCAGAATTCACATTTCCACCCAATGGATCAAATCCTCTTGTTTACAGCAAGCACATTTCATCCCATCTATGGCTTGGCCTACACAAGAGGCCTTCACTAATGGACCTAAACCCCAAAGCAGGGGACTGAGAAGGGATTTGTTTAAAATATTTACTTCATCCTAAAGCTCTCCTGAGCCGTGAAGGTGTTGATACAACCCTGGGCCACGAGTTTGATTAAAAAGCTTTGGACTAAATGCTTGGATTCCTTTGTTACCTTAAGCTGACAGAGCCAGAGAGAGGATTTTTCAGACTATATTTTAATCCAGACATATGTTTTAATCATTACATTTCCATATACACACACAAAGTGTCACCTTTAGCATTGTTTGAATGTGGGTTTTTTTCCTACACCAGGAGGTAGGGCTGAAAATTGCCAAGTTATTGGAAACACCTTCAAAGGCCACTTTGAAAGCACAGCAAATGCCACTGTCAACATGCAGCCTCTCTTTTCAGCCCCACACTCACCACACCAGCCCCTCACTCACCACACCAGCCCCTTCCTGCCCCAGTTTCACCAGACAGTGTCTTTCTTGCCCCATTTCCACCCCATGCCCTCTTTTTATTGCCCATTTTGATCACAGGGAGGGTGCCATGGGCAGGGGCACCTCCCACCAGCACAGGTCACTCAAGGCCTCATCCAGCTTGGCCTTGAACACCTCCAGGGAGGGAGCAGCCACAACCTCCCTGGGCAACCTGTGCCAGTGTCTCACCACCCTCACTGCAAACAACTTCCTCCTAATCCAGTTTCAATCTCCCCTCTGCCACTTCAAACCCATTCCCCTTGTCCTGCCATTCCCAGACCTTGTCAATAGTCCCTCCCCAGCATTCCTGTAGTCCCCTTCAGACACCGCAAGGCTAAGCTCTCCTGGAAGCCTTCTCTTCTGCAGGCTGCAGAGCCCCAACTCTCTCAGCCTGTCCTCACAGCAGAGCTGCTGCAGCCCTCTCAGCATCTTGGTGGCCTCCTCTGCACTGGCTCCAACACTTCCATGTCCTTCCTGTGCTGGGGGCTCCAGAACTGCACACAGGACTGCAGCTGGGGTCTGAGGAGAGCAGAGCAAAGGGGCACAATCCCCTCCCTTGCCCTGCTGCCCACACTGCTCTTGCTGCAGCCCAGCACACAGTTGCTGTCTGGGCTGCATGAACACTGCAGCCTCATCTTGAGCTTTTCATCACCCCAGACCCCCAGGTCCTTTTCCTCAGGGCTGCTCTCCAGCCATTCACCATCCAGTATATGTTTAATGCTGAAACTGTTCTTCCTTCTCCTACTTGCTAGGAAAGAAATAAAGCAAAAGAAACATTTCCATTCCCAAACAACACCATTTGCTGTCGGCGTGGCTCAGAACACACTCTTAGCTGTACCTTGAGCTGGATAAATCACCTTTTCTGTCAAATTACTGAGGTTGTTAAATTTTAAAAGGGAGAAAAAAATCTACTCTGACATCCACTGAAGGGAAAACAGTCCAATAAATGCAGCCCAGATGTGGGCTTTCCAGCAAGGGCCCTGCCTGGTGTTAGAAGGATCTATTCATCAGCAGGCTTTTGTGGCCCGCACAGCAGTAATGGGGGGGTCAGGACCTTCTGATACATTCCTTCTGCTACAAAAGGCTTTAAATCAACTGGTGGGGGTGCTTGCAGAAAGTCTTTATGCAAGTTCTCACTCCAAAGCAACACTAACTGGAGGTTATCAGCAGAGCTCTCCTCTCCCTGGAGCTTACAAGTATGCCAACTATTTCCTGCTGGATCCAGCCGCCGACAGCTCTGCTGCTGAAAGACTTCCCAGCTTTGGCAGAAAGCTCTTTGCACTTCTGGAGTCACAGAACCATGATGGAAAAGGCTTTTCAGACCATCCAGTCCAAACATCAACCCAGCACCACCATGGCCCCAAGTGTCATAGCCAAAGGTTTCTGCTTTGAGGATCTAAGCTGGTTCCATTTGACCTCAGCAATGGTTCTAAAGATGTGCAGGTGAGTGCCAGGAGGCTGGAGCCAGGCTCTGCTGGGTGATGCCCACTGACAGGACAAGGGGCAATGGTGGAAGCTGAGGCACAGGAGGTTCCATGTGAACTTGAGGAAGATTTTTTTTTCCCCTGTGAGGGTGACAGAGCACTGGAACAGGCTGCCCAGGGGGGTGGTGGAGTCTCCCTCTCTGGAGATAGTCAAAACCTACCTGGGTGTGTTCCTGTGTGATCTGCTCTAGGTGATCCTGCTCTGGCAGGGGGCTTGGACTGGATGAGCTTTGGAGATCCCTTCCAGCCCCTGACATTCCATGACTATGATTCTATGAATTCTATGACTCTATGAATCTAAATTGGTTTGCTTAATGCTTTGAGGATCTAAAATGGTTCCACTGCTTTGGCTCTTTGTTCCTGCCTGTGGTGTCAGAGGCTGCATTGAGCCTGTGTCTCACTTTGCTTCACTTCAAGGGCTTTAAATTGCCTGTGGCTGTCCATAGTCTTTGTGCAAATGGGAGTGAGCTGCCAGGGCAAAACCTGCCCTAACTGCCCTCACCTGGCAATAGTTTTTGCACTTGTCCTGTACAGCCTGTCACAGGGTCACAGAATTGTTTGGGTTGGAAAAGCACTCTAAGATCATCCAGTCCAACCCTCAACCCAGCACCTCCAGGCATGGGCACTCCATCACCTCCCTGGGCAGCCTCTGCCAATCGCTGACCACTCCTGCAGCAAAGACGTTTTTCCTCATCTCCAACTTAACCCTCCCCTGGCACAATTTCAGGCCAGTTCCTCTCCTCCTATCATTAGTTACTTGGGACAAGAGCCCAACCACATCCCTGTGCTACTGCTCCAGCCCAGGAGTGTGACACAGGGATTAGAAACATAAATTAAAAGCCTCTACCAACCTGCCCAAAAAAGGTAAAACTCTTCCTGACACCATGTACAGTCTTTATGGAATGGTGATGGCATCACCAAGGTAAAGATTAACTTGTTCAAAGCCTTGTTTTAATAGCAGTTAATTAATATGTTACCATAAATTAAACAACCAAAATCCTTGGATGAGATCCTGGCTTTGCTTCAGTCAATGGCAGTGCTGCTAATCCCCCAATTTGAGCGTGATGGCTTGGAAGGGGCCTCTGGAGATCATCCAGTCCAACCCCACTGCTAAAGCAGGGCACCCACAGCAGCTTGCCCAGGATCACAATGCCCAGCTGGGCTTGGAAGCTCTCTACAGGAGACTCCACAGCCTCTCTGGGCAGCCTGCTTCAGGCCTCCAACACCCTCACAACAAAGAACTTTCTCCTCCTTTTCAGATGGAACTTCTTGGGTTGCAGTTTGTGCCCATTGCTCCTTGTGCCGTCCCTGGGCACTACTGACAAGAGTCTGCCCCAGCCTCTTGGTGCCCACCCTTGAGCTCTTGCTGAGTATTGATCAGATCCCCTCTCAATTTCACCTCCTTTGTCTCAGTTCCACCACTAGTGGAAAGAAACCCAACTGAAATGTCCCAGGAACTGCCACCACAGGCTCAGGCAAACTCAGCAGTGAAGCAAACAACCCATGCTGGAGACAGAAACTTCCTTTCCATTAAGTGAAGGTCTCCAGAGAAGGGCAACAAAGCTGTGAAGTGTCTGGAGAAGAGGGCTGGGGAGGAGCAGCTGAGGGAGCTGGGGGTGTGCAGCCTGGGGAAGAGGAGGCTGAGGGCAGAGCTCGTTGCTCTCTGCAGCTCCCTGAGGGGAGGCTGGAGCCAGGTGGGGGTTGGGCTCTTCCTGTGATAGGAAAAGAGGAAACAGCCTCCAGTTGCCCCAGGGGAGGTTTAGCTTGGGCATGAGGAACAATTCCTTCCCCATAAGGGCTGTGGNCAGCTGGTTTTGAAGTCACTGCAGGAGCAGCTCAGGTGTCATTTGCAATCCAGGAAAATGCTCTTCAGGCAAAAACTTTGGTTAGCAAACATTAGTGACTAACCTCTCCACCAGTCAACCAGGATTTCTTTTTTTCTCTCCTGAATAACCTGAGCCCAAATTTCCCAGCAGCAAAAGGCATTTCCTCTGCTGACCAAAGTGACACCAAACAAACAACTGGAAGAGGACAGATTTAAAGTGGAGATTAGGAAGAAACTATTTGGGGTAAGGGTGGTGAGACACTGGAACAGGTTGCCCAGGGAGGTTGTGGATGTCCCCTCCCTGGAGGTGTTCACAGCCAGGTTAGATGAGGTCTGATGAGGTTAGATGAGCAACCTGGGCCATGGAGGTGTCCCTGCCCATGCCATGGATGATCTTTAAAGTCCCTTCCAACCCAACCCTTTCTATGAATGCGAGTCATGAAGAGGCAGCACACAGGAAGGGAAGCTGTCTGCTGACTTCCAGTGAGCTCTGCCCACACAGCACACTTAAAGGCAGTTCTTAGTCCAGAAGCAGGTCAAAAGCCTGCCTGGGAAAGCTCCAAGGGCAATGCTGTGCTACAGGCAAGCAGTGGAACAGCTTCACTAACAGTCACAGGCTGCACTGGGTGGGAAGGGACCCTCCAAGGGCATCTTGTCCAACCCCCCCTGCAGGCAGCAGGGACATCATCTAGAGCAGGCTGCCCAGGGCCACAGCAAGTCTGATCTTGAATGTCTCCAGGGATGGGGCCTCAACCATATTTCTGGGCAGCCTGTTCCTGTATTTCACCACCCTCACTGCAGAACTACCTCCTGATGTCCAGCCCAGCTCTGCCCTGCTCCAGTTTCATGCCTCTCATCCTATCCCCAGAGGCCCTTCTGAACAGTCCCTCTCCAGCCTGCCTGGAGGTCTCCATGTACTAGAAGGCTGCTCTGAGGTCTCCCTGGAGCCTGAACAGCCCCAACTCTTCCAACCTGTCCCCAGAGGGGAGATGCTCCAGCCCTGTGGAAAAAGTGAACATAGGACTTGGGGACATGGTTTAATGGCCACAGTGGTCTTAGGTTGAAGGCTGGACTGGATTTTAGAGATTTTCCAACTGAAACAACTCTATGAATCTTATGGCAGTTACAAGGCAATGCCTCCTGAGCTGGCAGATGAGTTTCTGGTTCTTCAGAAGGTCCAAGTAGTTTAAAGTTGCTTATTGAAGCAAGGTCAGGCTCCTGCCAGCCATTAATGCCACCAGCAGATCAGGGACTATGCAGGACACAGAGTGGACTGTCCTGAGTCACACAGGGCAGGAGGACCCAAACCCACAGGGCTGTGGTTTGAAAGCTTTGAAATTCAAAGGCAGGTTTTGCATCACCTTGCTACCTGCCCACAAAGTCTGCTGTGAACTTCCAAGGTGGCTGAAGATAAGCAACTGGAACTGGCTCAGATGTGGGCAGCTGCAGGCAGTGCCACCCCTCCTGGCAGAGAGCAGCTCTGTCACTGCTAGCACTGAAAAGCAAAGCAAACCAAACCAGAGCTCCCCACCCTGAGAGCCTGGATCACTGAACACTTTCCTCTGCCCTAGAAGCTTCAGTCTGTTTCTGTTGCTCCTGAGCAACAACAAGCTCAGGGATGAGAATCAGAGACTGGGTTGGAAGGGACCTTTCAAGCTCATCCAATTCCAAGCCCCCCTTGCAGCCAGCAGGGACATCTGCACCTAGAGCAGGCTGCTCACAGCCCCAGCCAACCTGCCCTGCAATGGTGCCAGCCATGGGGCAGCTCCCAGCTCTCTGGGCAGCCTGGGACAGGCTCTCACCACCCTCAGGGTCAAACATTTCTCCCTTCTCTCCACTCAGTTTCAAACTACCTCCCTCTTGTCCTGTCACAAGGTCCTGCTCAAAAGTCTGTCCCCAGATTTCTGGTTGTCCCCTTGAAGAACCAAAAGGCCACCAGAAGGTCTCCCTGGAGCCTTCTCTTCAAGCTCCAACTCTCCCAGCCTGACCTCCCATCACTGCTGTGTTCTCCTCTCAACAGGTCCCTGTCTGTGCTGTGCTGAGGACTCTAGAGCTGCCCCAGCACTGCAGGCGAGGTCTCGACAGAGCACAGCAGAGGGGCAGAATCCCCTCCCTGCCCCTGCTGCCCACACTGCTGGGGATCAGCCCAGGACAGGCTGGGGATGGGCTGGCAGCATACCTGAGTCCATCTGGAAGCAGAATCATAGAATGGTAAGGTTGGAAGGGACCTCAAGGATCATCTAGTTCCAATCCCCTGCCATAGGTAGGGACACCTCCCACTAGCACAGGTCACTCAAGGCCTCCTCCAACCTGGCCTTGAACACCTCCAGGGAGGGAGCAGCCACAACCTCCCTGGGCAACCTGTGCCAGTGTCTCACCACCCTCACTGCAAACAACTTCCTCCTAACATCCAGTTTCAATCTCCCCTCTGACACTTCAAACCCATTGCCCCTTGTCCTGGCATTGCAAGACCTTGTCAATAGTCCCTCCCCAGCCTTCCTGGAGCCCCCTTCAGATACTGGAAGGCTACTCTAAGCTCTCCTGGAAGCCTTCTCTTCTCCAGGCTGCAGAGCCCCAACTCTCTCAGCCTGTCCTCATAGCAGAGCTGCTGCAGCCTTCTGAGCATCTTTGTGTCCTCCTCTGGACCCGCTCCAACAGTTCCACATCCTTCCTGTGCTGGGGTCCCTCTGCAGACATGGGAGCAGCACCTTGTCACCTGGGCAGCTCTCCTCAGGGCCTGATCTGACAAGAGACAGAACACAGCCCTGTGGTTCACACTCCCCTGCCCAGCAGGGCCTTGCTGCACACAGAGCAGCCACCTCCATAAGCACCAAAACACGAAGTCCCCACTCGACCTGGCTGCAGGAGGAAGGAACTGCAGAAGTGAGAGCCCCACAATGATCTTTTGTCCTGCCCACAGCAGCAGCTGCAGAGACCAGGAGTGACTTATTCCCAGACCCAAGTGAGCAGATCTTCTGCCAGTTACAAATTAAGAGAGGGTTACAGGCAGGACCTGTAATTAGCAGGATGTTTTAATCACCAGGCTAATTTTCTGGATGAGGAGCTGTAAGTGCTAGTTTGGGCTAGCAGAGTCGAGTCACTAATTGCCTTTACTATTCACCAGGCTGCTTTCCAGCTCCTTCATTTCTCTCTAGCTGCCTCCCATCAATTTCCACACCAGTTGTCTAGGGAATGTTACAAGCTGGCCTCTAGCCAGAGGCTGGACACAAAAATGTTTGGTATTTGCTGCTGTTGTCCTTTGCTAAGCAGCCTCAATTCCCCCCACACCCCCACCCCTCCTACCGGAGCCACTGCAGCCCAGAGGTCCTTGCAGGGCTCTAAGCATCCCCCTCAGTGACTGCTTAAACCCTGTCAGGAGAGTGCCATAAGCTTGGGCTAAGATTCTCCAGTTCAGAACAGAACCATGGAATTGTTTTGGTTGGAAAAGACCCAACCATGGACCCAGGCCCACCATGGCCACTGAAACATGGCCCCAAGTGCCAGGGCCACATGGTTCCTGCACACTTTCAGGGATGGGGACTCCACCACCTCCCTGGGCAGCCTCTGCCAATCCCTGACCGCTCCTGCAGCAGAGAAATTTTTCCTCATCTCCAACCTAACCCTCCCTGGCACAATTTCAGGCCATTTCCTCTCCTCCTGTCACCTGAGAGTAGGGAGCAGAGCTCAACCCCCACCTGGCTGCAGCCTCCTTTCAGGGAGCTGCAGAGAGCAATGAGCTCTGCCCTTAGCCTCCTCTGCTCCTCACTGAACACCTCCAGCTCCCTCACAAGTCTTGTTCATTGCTGTTCACTCAGCTCCTCCCTCCCCATCACTAAGCAGACCATGATCTGGCTTTCACCAGCATCTGACCTTGCCCAATGGACTCAGGAGCTGCAGCTCTGTGCCTGTGCCCATCTCTGGGTGCTTCAGTTGGAGGAAGGCCAAAGGGCACACAGGAGAGCTGCCCTGAGCAAACCAGGGTTACGCCAGGGAGCAGGCAGACTCCTGGGCACAGGAAAATGGCTTTTGGGTCACTCTGAGAAAAGCTTCTCTACAGTGAGGCCATTTCATCAGAAAGTTTCTCTTAGCACCTCAGTCCCTGGGGCTCAGGCACTGAGCAGTTCACAAGGACAGATGTGGCTGGGGGAAAGGAAGGGGAACAGTGACACAAAACCTGAGATGTCAGTGCTTAAATCTCCACAACATCCTGAGCCTCCAGCTCACTGCAAGCCTGCAGCCCAGGCCACACAGCAAGGCAATGTCTATGCTCAGTTCTCCAAGAGAAGGAGTGTGGAGAGGGAGGACAAGAGAGGGTAAGGGACAGGAAATCATAGAATCAGTCAGGGCTGGAAGGGACCACAAAGATCAGCCAGTTCCAACCCCCCTGCCATGGGCAGGAACACCTCACACTAGATCAGGCTGCCCACAGCCTCACCCAGCCTGGCCTTAAACACCTCCAGGGATGAGGCTTCCACCACCTCCCTGGGCAACCCCTTCCAGACTCTCATCACCCTCATGTTGAAGAACTTCTTCCTCATATCCAGTCTTAATCTACCCATTTCCAGCTTTGTTCCATTCCCCCCAGTCCTCTCTACCTGACAGCCTGAAAAGTCCCTCTCCAGCTCTCTTGTAGCCCCCCTTAAGATACTAAAAGGCCACAATAAGGTCACCTGGGAACCTTCTCCTCTCCAGACTGCACAGCCCCAACTGCTTCAGTCTCTCCTCACAGCAGAGCAGCTCCAGCCCTCTGCTTATCCTCGTGGCCCTGCTCTGGACACCTCCCAGCACTTCCATAGCCCTCTCGTACCAGGGGCTCCAGAACTGGAGCCAGAAGATGCACCACTTGATGAGCAGAGCCCACTCATTCCTACAGCAGGAGCAAGGAGTCACCTTTGTCATCCAGTCTGGGTTGGAGAGCTGAATGACAGCCACAGCAGCTGGCACTAATACCCTCCTGAAGATCTGGCTCCCATGTTAGGAGAAGGACAAGGTGTTCTGCTGAGACCAGCAGCCAGAGAATGCAGCAGCAGCAGGAGTTTTCCCTTCCTGGTGGTCACCTTGACTTTGAGAAAATATTCCTGACTGCAGGTCCACCAGTTCATGGAGAACTCCACACCAGCAGGTGATGAAGCTGAGACAGGCAACCTCCAAGTGAGCCCCCTAAGTTCTGCATGAGGTGTGCTGAGAGCTGTGTGTGCAGAACCAGACACCAGCTCCAGTGTGTCCAGGGAAGGGCAACCAGGCTGGTGGAGGGTCTGGAGGACAGGGCTGGGGAGGAGGAGCTGAGGGAGCTGGGGGGGTGCAGTGTGGAGGAGAAGAGGCTGAGGGCAGAGCTCATTGCCCTCTGCAGCTCCCTGAAAGGAGGCTGCAGTCAGGTGGGGGTTGGGCTCTGCTCCCTACTCTCAGATGACAGGAGGAGAGGAAATGGCCTGAAATTGTGCCAGAGGAGGGTTAGGTTGGAGATAAGGAAAAATTTCTTTGCTGCAAGAGTGGTCAGGGATTGGCAGAGGCTGCTCAGGGAGGTGGTGGAGCCTACCCCAAGAGGCAGGGACCCGAGTCCCTGAGGTCTGCTGCGCTGGGTACCAAGCAGGGCTCAACAGAAGGATCAAAAGCTTACAGCAGCCTTAGAGCTGAGGGAGTAACACCACCACAGGCAGGAGAGCTGAGAGGCCTTCCAGTTTGCAGATGAAGAGATCAGACACCCACTAAATCCAACAGCACTGCCTCTGCAACCTCTGTGGTCTGGGCTGACCATGGAAAGCAGCGCAAAGTTCATGCACGGGCACAAAACATGAAGCTACTGCAGAAAAATTCACCTGGGGCAAGCACTGACTGTCCAATATCCACAGACACAGCAGAACAAAGCCTTTCTTCTGGCTCTGGGATCCCAGCCCTGCTTTGAGGGCTGTTTTGTACATTGCACATGGAGTAGTCATCACACAACAACAGAAGGTCTGCTTAGAGCAGGAACCACAGAGCCAGCCAAGCCTGTGTTAGCTGCAGCAGCTTTTATCTTGGCTGCAGAAATGGGTTTGCTCTGTGTCCTCAGGCCCCACCAATCCTATGTTCATAGCACCTCTGGTTCAAAGCAGCATGGCTTGGAAGGCTCCAACTTTAGTCTTCTTCAGAGCCTGAGTTTCAGCATGTGGTAGGAAGCAGGAGATGGAGATCCCTTCATGGCAAGAGGGGGACTGAGCTTAGGTCTCTTTCCAGCACTTAAGCTAAGGAGGGAGCTATTTCAGGAAGCAGGCACCCCACAACCTCTGCCCCCAAGGAGCACATAGCTCAGGCAGCTGAGCACGTGAGCCCCCTCTGCTTCCCTCTGCCCCTCAGAGAGCTGAGGATGGCAATTTGCAGCCTGCAGGCGGCTTCAGAAGGGAGCCAAGGTGAGGTTTCACAATGCAAGTGAACCATCCTCACCCCAGGCTGCTTCCACCAGAAAGTGTCATCAGCTCCAGAGTCCTCAGCTCAGCACAGACAGGGACATGTGGGAGCAGGGCCAGAGGAGGCCACAGCAGTGCTGGCAGGGCTGGAAGCCCTCTGCTGGGAAGCCAGGATGGAAGAGTTGGGCTTGGTCAGCCTGGTGAAGGCTCCAGAGCGACCTTCTGGTGGCCTTGCAGTGCTTCAAGGGTTGATCAGAAAGCTGGGAACAGACTTCTGAGCAGGGCCTGTGGTGACAGGACAAGGGGGGATGGTTTGGAACTAAAAGAGGGAGATTGAGACTGGAGAGAAGGGAGAACTGTTTGCCCCTGAAGGTGGTGAGAGCCTGGAGGGTTTGGAATCTCTCCAGAGAAGGAGACTCCACAACCTCTCTGGGCAGCCTGCTGCAGGCCTCCAGCACCCTCACACCAAAGAATTTTCTCCTCCTGTTCAGATGGAACCTCCTGAGCTCCAGTTTGTGCCTGTCACCCCTTGTCTTCTCACTGGGCACCACTGACAAGAGCCTGGCCCCATGCTCTTGCTCAGCACTGACTGATACTCAGTCACATTCTGCTACCCCAGCACTGCATTTCCAGGCCCCTGAGAAATTTAGGCTGAAGTTTACTCCTCAGTAGGGCAAATTCAGGTGCAGACAGAGAAAGCAAAAGGAAATCTGAGTGTGAACTTCAGCATTCTCCTGTTTGAAGCAGATCCAAAGCTGAACTGCTGCTCAGCAGGGTTTCTGGACCAGCTTTTGATTCCTGTTCCCTCCAGGCCTTAGACATTGAGTAGCTGCAGCACTTCAGACAGATGCTGTCAAGCTTTTTGTCTTGGAAT
Organism: Ramphastos sulfuratus; assembly: GCA_013399055.1. Lineage (NCBI taxonomy): Eukaryota > Metazoa > Chordata > Aves > Piciformes > Ramphastidae > Ramphastos > Ramphastos sulfuratus. The sequence goes on along the minus strand of WBNM01016577.1, from coordinate 86,118 downwards.
CGGATCTTGATTAACATTTCCAGCTACATTTAAGCAGCCTGCACCTACCAAACTTCAAGTAAGGTGAGTTACAGGATTAAAAGAATAAATCCTAGACTGGATTAGGTTGGAAGGGAGCTCTGAGATCATCTACTCCAACCTCCCTGCCATAGGCAGGGACACCTCCCACTAGCCCAGGTTACCCAAGGCCTCATCCAACTTGGCCTTCAACACCTCCAAGGAGAGGCCATTCACAGCCTCCCTGGGCAGCCTGTTCCAGAGCCTCACCACCCTTGTACTAAACAGCTTCTTCTTCAGCTCCACTCTAACCCTGCTCTCCCTCAGCGTCAAACCATTTCCCCTTGGCCTGTCTCCAGACACCCTCATGAAAGGTCCCTCCACAGCCTTCCTGTAGGATTCCTTCAGGTGTTGGAAGGTAGTTCTGAGTTCCCACCCTGGAATCTTCTCTTCTCCAGGCTGCAGAGCCCCAACTCTCTCAGCCTGTCCTCATAGGAGAGCTGCTGCAGCCCTCTCAGCATCTTGGTGGCCTCCTCTGCACTGGCTCCAACACTTCCATGTCCTTCCTGTGCTGGGGGCTCCAGAACTGCACACAGGACTGCAGCTGGGGTCTGACGAGAGCAGAGCCAAGGGGCACAATCCCCTCCCTTGCCCTGCTGCCCACACTGCTCTTGCTGCAGCCCAGCACACAGTTGCTGTCTGGGCTGCATGAACACTGCAGCCTCATCTTGAGCTTGTCATCAACCCAGACCCCAAGTTCCTTTTTTTATGACATCATTAAATCTCTTCATGCTGTGTCTTTAACCACCAGTCACTGCCTGCCAAGCTTAAAGACCAAGTCTGGAGTGCTCCAGATGTGCCAAAGGCCCTTCCCCAGCCCAGATGAGAAGTGGTCACTTACGTGCAGAGAATCGATTGGTCCTCACGGTCTGCAAAAGAAGAGAACAAACAGTTACAGGTCTGAGCTATTTGGTTTTGCTCTGCTGCCCTGCAAAGCAGCAGATAATGAACTCAGCTTTTCAGCTTCACAGTTTCCACACAATCCCAGAATGGCAGCTTGGAAGGGCCCCCAGGGATCATCTGCTCCAACCTTTCTAGGTGTGATGGTGTAGCTGCAATGAGCTGGCTCAGCAGCCTGTCAAGCTGAGGCTTCAAACTGCCCAGTGTAGGGGAATCCACCACTTCCCCTGGGAGGTGATTCCAATGGCCAACTGCTCTCACTGTGAAACATTTCCTTCTGCAACCCCAGAGGAATCTCCCCAGCAGTAACTTGTCCCCACCCCCCACTCTGTCTTTAATTTTAAGGACATTCAAGGAATTGTCTTACAATCCATGGGACATTGCAGGTCACACACACAACCTCCTCACACAAAAGCTTCACCATTCCTCAGGGTCACAGAACATTGAGAGTTAGAAGGTATCTCAAATGATCAGTCCAACCCCTCTGCCAAAGGGCCACCCAGGGCAGGTCACACAGGAACACAACCCGGTGGGTTTTGAATGTCTCCAGAGAAGGAGACTCCACAACCTATCTGAGCAGCCTGCTCCAGGGCTCTGGCACTCTCACAGTGAAAAGGTTTCTCCCTTATGTTCAGGTGGAACCTCCTCTGCCCCAGCTTGCTCTCACTGCCCCTTGTCCTGCCACTGGACATCAATGAACAGAGCTCTGCAAGATCAGGCAGCTCACTGCCTGTTAGCTTTATCTGAGCTCTGTGTCCTCAGGCCCCATGAAACCTGTGCTGGTAGCAACCATGGTTCATAAAATCACAGCTTGAAAGGCTCCACCTTCAGTCTTCTTCAGAGCCTGAGTTCCAAGATGTTGTAGGAAGCAGGAGATGAAGATCTGAATCCTTTCATGTCAAGAAGGGAACTGAAGCCACCCCTGCCACTGCACATGGTAAAGCCATGCAATGACCCACAGCAGCTTTAACATCTTTTCAGATGAAACTGGGCCCACTTTTTTTTGATCCTGTGAGCACCCTGCCCCTGGTTAACCAAAGAATGTCAAACCTTAAGTGAGAAGGCTGAGAGAGTCAGGGTTCTGCAGCCTGGAGGCTCCAGGGAGACCTTCTGGTGGCCTTTTGGTGCTTCAAGGGACAACCAGAAAGCTGGGGACAGATTTTTGAGCAGGGCTTGTGGTGACAGGACAAGGGGGGATGGTTTGGAACTGAAAGAGGGAGATTGAGAGAAAAGAGAAATGGTTGACCCTCAATGTGGAAAGAGCCTGTCCCAGGCTGCCCAGAGAGCTGGGAGCTGCCCCATGGCTGGCACCATTGCAGGTCAGACTGCCTGGGGCTGTGAGCAGCCTGCTCTAGGTGCAGATGTCTCTGCTGGCTGCAGGGGGTTGGACTGGTTGAGCTTTAAAGGTTGCTTCCCGCCCAAACCAGTCTGGGATTCCATGACTAAGTCAAACAGCTCCATGTCCTCCCTGCTGCTGAGCAGACCCTCAGAAACCCCACTCAGGGCTCCAGCACACCACTGCTTCACCCAACAGCTCCTTCTTTCTTCTCTAACAAGCCAGCCTCAAGTGCTTTCAGAACTTCACTTACTCATTAGACTTGTCCAAAGGACAGGCAGGGAAATCCTGACCAGAGCCCAGCTCCACACTATGGTGCAGCTCAGCACCCCCACGGCACCCACTGCCATGCTCCTGACCTTTGCAAGGAGTGCCTGAAGGTGGGTTACAGCCTGCAGGTGGTGGGTCAGCATGAAAGGAGCTTTGCAGACTGCATTTCAAAATCACACCCTCTCTATTAAGCTCTGCAACCAAAGACTCCAAGCTCCCTGCAGAAAGAGTCTTTAGGTGAAGCTGTTCTGCAGCCCAGGTCTGAGCCAGCACTGGCAGCCAGTCCCACAGCTTTTCTGCATCACAAGGGCCTTGCATTTACACTTCAGCTGCTTGCCACCAGCTGCTAGAGGACACAAGTGCCTCCTGAAAGCTCAGAGCTTCAACCAGCTTTTCTGTTCCACTGGCAGCCTGTGCCAGACCACATTCCAGCAAAGCCAGGGTTTATTTTGTTCAAGTGCAGAGCTGCACTGCTGCTGCCGGCAGCCCTCCTGCAGCACAGCACTGCCTGCCACGGGGAAGGGCAGGCAGAGGACCAGCACTGCCAGCACACAGAGCAGCCTGAGAGGCAAACACTTAGCCCTTCTCTCCAGCCTCCATCTCCCTCTTACAGTTTCAAACCATCCCCCCTTGTCCTGTCACAACAGACCCTGCTCAAAACTCTGTCCCCCAGGTTTGGGTGGGAAGGGACCCTTCAAGCTCCTCCAGTCCAACCCCTGCAGCCAGCAGGGACAGCCCCAGCCAGAGCAGGCTGCTCACAGCCCCAACCAACCTGACCTGCAATGGTGCCAGCCATGGGGCAGCTCCCACTCTCTGGGCAGCCTGGACCAGGGTCTCACCACCCTCAGGGTCAAACATTTCTCCCTTCTCTCCACTCTCAATCTCCTTCTTTCAGCTCCAAACCCTCCCTCCTTGTCCTGTCACCACAGGCCTTGCTCAAAACTCTGTCCCCAGCTTTCTCCTCAGCCCTTGAAGCATTGCAAGGCCACCAGAAGGTCTCCCTGGAGCCTTCTCTCCAAGCTGACCAAGCCCAACTCTGCCAGCCTGGCCTCACAGCAGAGCCCTGCCAGCACTGCTGTGGCCTCCTCTGACCCTGCTCCCACAGGTCCCTGTCTGTGCTGAGGACTCCAGAGCTGCCCCAGCACTGCAGGGGAGGTCTCGACAAAGCACAGCAGAAGTGGCTCCTGCTGCCCACTTCACTCCAGACCAAGTCACAGGGAGTGTGGAACATTCCCAGCACAGACTAAGCAGTCTGTGGTGAGAAAAGCTCCCCTGGAACACCTGCAACAGCACCACTGCTGCCATCAGCAGAAAGATCTTCCCAGTTACTCCTGTACCATGCAAGAGAGTTTCATTGCAAGGCTGAGCCAAGCAGTTCCCAGCCTCCCAGGGCAAGAGCTGCCCCATCTGTGCCACACCACCAGCACCACTTCTGTTCCCTGAGCAGACTTCTGCCTGTCTCACCTGAGCATCTCAGCGACTGACCCAAGACACTCAGGAGGTCAATCTACCTCAGATGAAAAGAAGCCTGAGGACAAGTGTGCTGTAAAAGCAGATTCACAGACTGCATCAGGTTGGAAAGGACCCTCCAAGGCATCTTGCCCAACTCCCCTGCAGGCAGTAGAGACAATTCTGACTAGAGTAGGCTGCCCAGAGCCACATCAAGTCTCATCTTGAATGTCTTCAGGGACAGAGCCTCAACCACAGCCCTGAGCAATGATATGAAGGACCAAGCTCTTCATTCAAGCTACACCACCAGACCAACCCTTGGGTTTGAAACTAGCACAGAAGGCTCACTGGAGCCTATCACTTTATAAGCATAAAGCTTGGATTGAAATGAATTCCAAGGTCTTCCAACCACACTGAATCCATAATATTCAAGTGTTAGGGCCACGAAGATGCTCAGAGGGCTGCAGCAGCTCTGCTCTGAGGACAGACTGAGAGAGTTGGGGCTCTGCAGCCTGGAGAAGAGAAGGCTTCCAGGAGACCTTAGAGTAGCCTTCCAGGATCTGAAGGGGGCTACAGGAGGGCTGGGGAGGGACTACTGACAAGGGCTTGTAATGACAGGACAAGGGGAATGGGTTTGAAGTGGCAGAGGGGAGATTGAAATTGGATGTTAGGAGGAAGTTATTTGCAGTGAGGGTGGTGAGACACTGGCACAGGTTGCCCAGGGAGGTTGTGGCTGCTCCCTCCCTGGAGGTGTTCAAGGCCAGGTTGGATGAGGCCTTGAGTGACCTGTGCTAGTGGGAGGTGTCCCTGCCTATGGCAGGGGGTTGGAACTGGCTGAGCTTTGAGGTCCCTTCCAACCTTACCATTCTATGAAGCTGCACAAGGAAGCAGGCTTACTACATCTTTCCTCACTTGAGAAAATGAAGTTCCAAAGTGATGCAATCTATGAACAGACCCAAAATTTGATTCTCTGCTCATAAAATCAGCTGGGATGTGCTTTGCAGTGGAAGAATTAGGAAGCACAAAGGCAATGCAACCTGACAGTAGCCTCAGGCTCACCAGCTCCTGTACCTCAGCTCAAGCTGCCCTTGATGTCTCTGCCTCCTCTGCCCATCTTCACCATCCCATTCCTCCTCCTGAGGCAGTAGCAGGCACACAAGATGCTGCTGGAACCAACCAAACTTCTCATAGAACCATTAAGGTTGGAAAAGGCCTCTAAGATCAAGCCCAGGTGTAACCCAACAGCACCATGGTCATCAAACCACATCCCAAAGTGCCATGACCACACCTCCAGGCATGGGCACTCCACCACCTCCCTGGGCACCCTCTGCCAATCCCTGACCACTCTTGCACCAAAGAAGTTTTTCCTCATGTCCAATGTAAACCTCCCCTGGCACAATTCCAGGCCATTTCCTCTCCTCCTGTTGTTGGTTACTTGGGGGAAGAGACCAACCCTGGCCTCACCCAAACCTCTTTTCAGGGAGTTGTAGAGAGCAGTCAGGTCTCAGCTTCCCTTCTCCAGACTGAACCACCCCAGCCCCCTCAGATGCCCCTCATATCATAGAATCATAGAATGGTAAGGTTGGAAGGAGACCTCAAGGATCATCTAGTTCCAACCCCCTGCCATATGACACTCCAAACCCTCAGCAGGCCTTGTTCTCTTCTCTGGACACTCTCCAGCACCTCAATGTCTTTCCTGCCCTGTGGCACCCAGAACTAATCCAGTGCTCAAGCTGTGGCCTCACCAGGGCTGAGTACAGGGGCATGATTTAGGTTTTAACCAGAGGAGGTTCCTGATGCAGTGTCTAAGGCACTCAAACACTGCCTTCAGTGTATGGAAAGTGAGAGAAGCTCCTCCTGCCCTGGGCACCCTAAAGCTCCTGCAGAAAGCACACTCCCCACCTCGGGTGAGCTGCAAACCATTGCTAACTGGAGCTGCTGCCAGCAGAAGGGGTTCCCTCCTCCATGCCCAGCCTCCCCAGGCCAGCACTGGGGTCACCCACACCCAGAAGGAACCAACCAGTGAGTCCTGCCAGCAGAAAGCTAATCCTGTCCAAATATGTATCAAAAAGAGTGGCTCACCCTCAGATCAGCATAGGCTGCACCAAGCTGCATATCCAGCATCTGGAATGCCAGCTCTGGGCTCCTGCTCTCCTCCTCCTCTTGTTTTCACCCCAAGACTCTTGCAGCCCAAGGTGACAACCAGCTGTTGTGTTTGACACCCTGGGCCGCAGGGCTCAGCCAGGCTGTTCAGCACTGAAGGGTACAAACACTCCACAGAGGCCAAGGAGAGCCACCAGAACACAGGGCATGAAGAATTGCAGCTCTCAAAGCCATTCTTCCTTACACTCCTAAGCCCACTTTGCTCTCAGCTCCCCAGAGAAGCACACTGGGACAGGACCTGGCAGCTCCTCACACACATCTGTTGTTTGGCTGCAGGGGACCTGCCCCCATTTCATAGACTCATAGAATGGGAAGGTTGGAAGGGACCTCAAGGATCATCCAGTTCCAACCCCCTGCCATAGGCAGGGACACCTCCCANCACTGCTCTTGCTGCAGCCCAGCACACAGTTGCTGTCTGGGCTGCACTCACACTGCAGCCTCATCTTGAGCTTTTCATCACCCCAGACCCCCAGGGCCTGTTCCTCAGGGCTGCTCTCAGCCATTCCCCACCCAGCCTGCAGCTGTGCTTGGCATTGTGCCTACCCAGGTGCAGGACCTTACACTTGGCCTTGTTGAATGTCCTGAGGTTGGCCTGGGCACAGCTCTGCAGCCTGTCCAGGTCCCTCTGGATGGATCCCTGCCCTCTAGCAAGTCGAATGTGCCACACAGCTTGGTGCCATCTGCAAATTTCTTCTCTCAAAACCCACCCTGACTTCACCCTGATGTTCACCTTGCCAGGTGCACAGAAGAACACACAAAGTCTGGCTGTCAGAACACAAAACACTTTCTCCACATCCCTTCCTTCAAAGTCTGGAAGGATTTTTCACAGACCCCCAGCATGGAGGGAGTAGGAAGTGACCTCTGGAGACCACCCAGTCTAAACCCCCTGCCAAGGCAGCTCCATCTAAAGGAGGTTACACAGGAACACGTCCAGGTGGGTTTGGAATGTCTCCAGAGATGGAGACTCCACCTCCTCTCTGGGCAGCCTGCTCCAGGGCTCTGACACCCTTAAATTAAAGAAGTTCCTCCTCATTTCTAGGGGGAACTTCTTATGTTCCAGTTTGTCCCTGTTACTCCTTGTTCTGTCAGTGGTGTTCTGTGAGACCAGACCACTGACAAAGGTCTAGTGTCATCACCTGCCCAAGACTCAAGCCCAAGACTCCTGCAGTTCATTCCTTCTGACTCAGCTTTTCATTCTCTCTCCTGAGCATGAGGCACCACAGCAGCCCCAGGTCTTGCTTTGGTTGGGCTGGAGATGACTTTTTGGCATTTCCCAGCTGGAGAAGCTGGTGCCTCTCTGAAGCAGCAGCACAGGCTGCCTGGAGACCTCCTGTTTATTGCCACCCAACACTCAGGTGGCACAGCACAGCCCCCAGCAGCGTCTGGCTCCCTGCTCCAGAGCCTTGTTTATTGTGGTTGCCAGGCTAGGAAGATCCCAAGGCCATCTGCCCTCTGCTATAGGTGAGGAGGCTCAAATATCAGCCTCTTCAAGGGCATCTACAGACTGAATTCCAGGCCAGGCCTGTGAAAGTGGGTCAGTGCCTGGAGCCATGAGACCTTCCCAGCAGCACCAACTCCACTGCTGCCAGAGCACTCACAGGAGCAGGTCCTGCACCCTCCAGGGCACTGCAGAGCAGTGTCTGACAGTCTGCCCCTCTGCCACCCCAACAGAGCACTCACAGGAGCAGGTCCTGCACCCTCCAGGGCACTGCAGAGCAGTGTCTGACAGCCTGCCCCTCTGCCACCCCAACAGAGCACTCACAGGAGCAGGTCCTGCACACCTCAGGGCACTGCCAAGCAGGCAGGTGTCTGACAGCCTGCCCCTCTGCCACCCCAAGCTCTGAATTGCTGTGTTTATTTGTCCTTTTTTCCCTTTAACCCAAGTCCTACAGGACAGATAAGCACAGGAAGAGCTCTGGTTACAGGGATGAACTTGCCTTGCTGTTTTGTGTTGCTCTTCCCAATGTTGCCTGGCGACCCCACAGACTGCAGAGTGCCAAGTGTCTGCTGACAGTGCCTGCAGCCAACACCTCTAACGAGCCTCAGAGCAAGACTGACAGGCACAAGTTTGCTTGCTGACTTCATAGATTCATGGAATGGTTTGGGTTGGAAGGGACCTTCAAGATTTACCCAGTGCCAACCACTTGCCATAGGCAGAGACACCTCCCACCAGCCCAGGCTGCTCAAGGCCTCATCCAGCCTGGCCTTGAACATCTCCAGGGAGGGGACACCTATGACCTCCTTGGGCAGCCTGTGCCAGTCTCTTCCCACTCTCACTGCAGAGAATCTCTTCCTCATCTCCACTCTCAATCTCCCCTCTCCCAGCTCCAAGCCATTGACCCTCATCTTGGCACTCCCAGCCCTTGCCAAGAAGTCCTTCCCCAGGTCTCCTGGAGGCCCTTCAGGTACTGGGAGCCTGCTCTAAGCTCTTCCTGGAGCTCTCTCTTCTCCAGGCTGCACAGCCCCAACTCTCCCAGCATGTCACCACAGCAGAGGTTCTCCAGCCCTCTGACCATAGTATCACAGAACCATAGAATATTAAGGTTGGAAGGGACCTCAAGGATCATCCAGTTCCAACCCCCTGCCATAGGCAGGGACACCTCCCTCTAGCACAGGTCACTCAATGCCTCATCCAACCTGGCCTTGAACACCTCCAGGGAGGGAGCAGCCACAACCTCCCTGGGCAACCTGTTCCAGTGCCTCACCACCCTTACTGTAAAGAACTTCCTCCTAACATCCAGTCTAAATCTCCCCTCTGCCAGTTTAAACCATCTCTGTGGCCTCCTCCTCCACCAGCTCCATGTCCTCCTTGTGCTGGTTCCCCAGAGCTGGAGGCAGTGCTGCAGGTGAGGGCTGAGCAGAGCAGAGGGGCAGAATCCCCTCCCTGTGCTGCTGCTCTCCCTGCTCTGGCTGCAGCCAGCACACAGCTGCCTCTGGGCTGCCAGCCACCAGTGCTGCCTGCTGGGGAGTTGGTCACCAACTAACACCCTCAAGGCTTTCTCTCCTCAAGGCTGCTCTCCAGCCACTCCTTACCCAGCCTGGATTTGTGCAAGACCAAACCTACCCTGACACACTTCTGTTCCCCAGGAGGTTTCTGCAGCAGCATTTATCCTACATTTCACCTCTACCTTCCCTTGTGCAATCATCCCAGCCACAGGCAGCTGAGTCATTCACTGCCCCATGTGCATCCTGCAGCTGCTCAGAGAGGGGCAGCTCACAGCAACACAGGTGGAATTCTGCCAGCAGTGACCCACCAAACACTCAAGTCAGCCTCCAGGAAGTGCCATTTGCTAACACTATAAAGCTGACACTTGAGGGGGTAATGAATCAAGCCAGCACTGACTATTGAAAGGAAGCTGAACCTGGCACCTGAAGCAATGCACCCAGCAGTGCCAGAGGAGCTGGACAGGAGCACTGTCAGGTTACTCTCTAGGGCAGGTTTCAGGTGGCTAAAAGGATGCAGATGTCAGAGGTATCTTCAGGAAAGATGAGCACTCATTGAATGGTTTAGGTTGGAAGGGACCTTAAGGGTCATCCAGTTTCAACCTCCTGCCATGGGCAGGGACACCTCCCACCAATCCACGTTCATCAAGGCCTCATCCAACCCAGCCTTCAACACTTCCAGGGAGGGAGCATCCACAGCCTCCTTGGGCAAGCTGTGGCAGTGTCTTCCCACTCTTCCTCATCTCCAGTTCTTCCTCATCTCCAGTCTCAGTCTCCCCTCTCCCAGCTCAAAGCCATTGTCTCTCATCCTGGCACTCCCAGACCTTGTCAAAATCCCACCCCAGCTCTCCTAGAGCCCCTTCAGGTAGTGCAAGGCTGCTCTAAGGTCCCCCTGCAGCCTTCTCTTCTCCAGGCTGCAGAGCCCCAACTCCCCCAGCCTGTCCTCTGATCATCTTTGGAGCCTCCTCTGGACCCTCTCCAACAGTTCCATGCCCTTCTTGTGCTGGGAGCAGCAGACCTGGACACAGGGCTGCAGAGCAGAGACTAATGTGGGTTTGTCCCTTCCTCCCAAAGCAGTGAGGTCTGAGTTGCATGCCCACAGCAACACTCCCCTGGGGCTGGCCGAGCTGCGGACGCTGAATTAATGATTAGCGCCGAAGCATGGCAGAGGTCAGGCAGGCCCCAGCACAGTTTGCCCTGCAGCTTGTTTGCAGTGAACCACAGCAGCACACACAAGTCTTTCTTGCATGTCCAGAGCAGCCTTCATGGCCACAAGTTATTCACTCAGCTACCCAAACACCACCAGTGTCAGCCACTGACCTAGCAGAGCAGCACCAGAGCCCGGGGGAAGCAGCCAAGCTATGAACTGAAGCTGGTTTAGAAGTCACCAGTTTGGTATTTGCATCATTAGCTTGAAATTACCCAAATTCCTACAGCAAAAGAAATGGTGACATTTGTGTTCAGAGGGGCTGGCCAGGGCTGAGTCAGCACAAAAGGAGAAAACAAGCAGCTGTGGGGGCATGTCCTGCCCACTTGAAGCTGTGGCTGGCTGCTCCAGTACACACCAGACTGGGTTGGGAGGGTTTTCAGTCTTAATGAAGCCTAAAGAATCACAGAAGAAGAATCATGGAATCATTTTGGTTGGAAAAGACCTTTCATATCACCCAGTCCAACCATTCTCTTAAGTCTACCAAGTCTGGTGGTAAAGCATGGCCCTCNCCTTCCTGTGCTGGGGGCTCCAGAACTGCACACAGGACTGCAGCTGGGGTCTGAGGAGAGCAGAGCAAAGGGGCACAATCCCCTCCCTTGCCCTGCTGCCCACACTGCTCTTGCTGCAGCCCAGCACACAGTTGCTGTCTGGGCTGCACTCACACTGCAGCCTCATCTTGAGCTTTTAATCACCCCAGACCCCCAGGGCCTGTTCCTCAGGGCTGCTCTCAGCCATTCCCCACCCAGCCTGGTGTTGTGCTTGGGACATCTCTGCCTCTTGAAGCTCTGCCCTGGTTTATGTTTTCAGTAGCAGTCCTTCCCTACCTTTGTTAACTATCATTAAGAGAAGCTTTCTAAGTCTGACTTGGAAATGACAGCAGAGTTGCTCCACCTGGGAGCAGCAGTTAATGGGTAACACATTGCTTCCCCAACAAGCCCATTCAGCAGCCATGGGTTGCTAACAGACACCCCTCAGCTCTTATGCAATGCCAAGGTCATTGGCACAGCCTTTTGAAAAGGGGCCCTGCTGCAGCTCAGGAATCACAGAATGATTGGTTTGAAAAGCCCCTAAAACCTCATCCAGCCCCACCCCCCTGCCATAGGCAGGGACACCTCCCACCAGCCCAGGTTGCTCAAGGCCTCGTCCAACCTGGCCTCGAACACCTCCAGGGAGGGAGCATAAGCTTCATATAAGCATAACAGCTTCAACTCTCAGCCTGTTCCTATAAAGGAGGTTCTTCATGATCATCTTCATGGCCTCCTCTGGACCCTCTCCAACAGTTTCATGTCCTCCTTGTGCTGGGGACATCACAAGAGCAGAGCATGAGGCAGCCTCCACTTTGGAGAACAGAGCAAACTGCTCCACACTGCAAGGAACAGCTCTGTTGATAGAGGAGACAGGGACAGCTGGCACAGCAAGCAGGGAACAGCTTCACTGCTGAATGCTCCTGCTGCAGCACCTCAGAGCCACTGGGACCCCCACACCAGCTTACTTGCCCGACTTGCCACCCTGGTCAGCAGCTGGCTCACACAAGTGTTGGATGTGACTGAAGGGCAGCAGCAGCTCCTCAAACTGCTCCAGCCAGAGCTGCAGGGACCTGCTCATGTCAGCCTCTTGCTCTCTAGAAGTCACAGATGAGCTGTACTCAGCCCTCCTGATTTGTGGCTCCCCAAAAGCTCCTTCCCAGCAGAAATGAGTGGTTCCTAATCCTTCTGCAGGGGCTGGCCCTGTGCCCTCCTCTTTGGTTTTTATTTGTATGCCTCTTAGAAGCAACCTTGGATTAGCAGCAGCTGGCAAGCCAGAGGCTGGAGAAGGTTTCTTGAGACTGCAGAGCATTCAGCCTGGCAGTGGCTTCCAGCCACTGAAGTCCTTTCCCACGTAGGAGAGTGCTGCCTGGACAAAGATTACACTGCCAGGTGAAACAATGGGTCAGGGAGCTCCTCTAACTGCCACATCTGCCACTGAAGCTCACTGACTCAACTTCTGCTCCTCTCCTGCCCAAACAAGCACAAACCACTTCAGCCAAGCGGCTGTGAAGCAGCTTCACTCCAGTGGGCTCTGCTGAAGGGTTTCACTGTGCCTGAGCACAGGTTTGGAGAGCTGGCAAGGATGAGAGCTGCCCATAGCTGGGCTCCCTGACCTCAGCACAGCATGGCATAGAATCACAGAGCTGCTTGGGTTGGAAAAGACCTCCAAGATCGAGTCCAAACATCAACCCAGCCCCACCATGGCCACCAAACCATGGCCCCAAGTGCCATGGCCACATGGTTCTTGAACACCTCCAGGGATGGGGACTCCACCACCTCCCTGGGCAGCCTCTGCCAATCCCTGACCACTCCTGCAACAAAGAAATCTTTCCCCATCTCCCATTTAACCTTCCCCTGGCACAATTTCAGGCCAGTTCCTCTCCTCCTATCACCTGATACCAGGAATCAGAGCCCAACCCCCACTTCATTGCAGTGTCCACTCAGGAAGCTGTGGAGAGCAATGAGGTCTCTCCTCAGCCTCCTCTTCTCCAGGCTGAACTCCTCTCTCAGCTGCTCCTCCCCAGCCCTGTTCTCCAGCCCCTCCCCCAGCTTGGCTGCCCTTCTCTGGACATGTCCCAGCCCCTCAGTGTCCTTGGAGTGAGGGCCCACAGTTGCTTGGCATTTTGTTCCCAGTTGCACAGATGCCATCAGCCCTTCCCAGCAGGGGCAGCCTCTGGGCACACAGCAGTGAGTGGAGCACAGGCACCTGGCACAGAGAGGCTCAAACATTCCTCTGGAAGCATTTTTCCAGTGGATGTTTTCTCAGCCCCCCAAAAAAGCCTTTCAATGAGCACATTTATCTGAAAACATTGTAGGTCCAAAGTCTGGTGGGACAGGTGGTGGAGACTTCTTACACCTCTGTCCCTCAGCAGTGGAGTTCAGACATCACTTTGTCCAATCCCTGAACACTCTAAGAAGTGCTGAACCACTCCAACAGAGCAGCTAGAAGGCACTGTTAGAGTCTCCTGAGACACCTGAGAAGACAAAGGCTGCTGAGCTTTCACCACCTCACATACCTAAGAGCTGAGGTTACCTCATGAGCATGGAAAGGCAGAGCCCAACCAACTTCATAGGCTGAGCAGTGTTCAAGACAAACAATGAGGCTGGGGTGGGAAGATGGATCTCCAGTGAAGTGAGACAGCTCAAACACTGAAATCCTCTCCTCAAACAATCCCAGGCAATGCCACCTTCTTGTATTTTCAGCACAGCCTTCCTGTACAGAGTCATAAAGGTTGGAAAAACCTCAAAGATCAAGTCCAGGCTTCTACCCAACACCACCACCGACACCAGGCCACATCCCAGCTACCATCTCCACATTTCTCAAACACCTCCAGGCAGGGTACACCCACAGCCTCCCTGGGCAGCCTGTGCCAGTCTCTCCCCACCTTCTCTCTCAACAATTTCTTCCTCATCTTCACTCTCAATCTCCCCTCTTCCATCTCAAAGCCATTGTCCCTTGTCCTGGCACTCTTAGCCCTTGTCAAAAGTCCTTCCCCAGCTCTCCTGTAGCCCCTTCAGGTACTAGAAGGCTGCTCTAAGGCCACCTCCTCTCCAGCCTGAACAGCCCCAACTCTGCCAGCCTGTCCTCACAGGAGAGGTGGCTTCCTCTGGACCCTCTCCAGCAGGTCCATGCCTCTTGCTCCCCTCTCTCCAGCTCTGCCCACACTGCTTTGGACACAGCCCAGGTTGCCCTTGGCCTTCTGGGCTGCCAGTGCCCATTGCTGGCTCCTGTCCAGCCTCTCACCCACCAGCACCCTATGTCCTTCTCTGCAGGGCTGCTCTCAGTCTCATCCCCCAGCCCAGCATGGATAGGTACTGAGGACTGACACAAGCTATAACCTTTTAAACTCATCTGTTAGCCTGAGACCTCTACTCCATGTACTCCAACAGCCTTTTGGCCAAGCACAGGCTCTCAGCACCCACTCTTCCTGAGGCAGAGAGCACCACAGCTTCCCTGTGTTGTTCCAACCTGCCCTTTGTTGCCCTGCAGATGTCCTCTGGGAATGGCAAGCACTGACCCTTTGTTCTGGTTCAGGAAGAGATGGGGTGGGGGAGGACACTGCTGCCTCTCCCTGTGCCACTTCACATTTAGACTTCTCTTCTGTCTGACCTGAATTATCATTCCCAGGCTGAACACAGCTTTGCTAAGCTCAGTTGGTTTTTTATTGCCTTCCTGTCAGACTTCCTCTTTGCCCAAAGCAGGGGAGGCCAGAGCTGCACAAAGGGTTGGAGATAAGGTGGTTATCAGACTATGTCACAAATGCTTCCTTGCTTTCAGCTCTTTTCCAGCTACTCCTCACATTCTCCATCTCTGACCACTGCTGAACACTGCATTTAGGTTCCCACAGACCTGTGCCATCCCCTTCGACTCCTACTTGAGCAGAAACAGCTCCAACACTCCTGATAAATCCACTCCCCCAGTCCTGAGCCACTGTGGAGTGCTACAGATCCTCACACTTTGGCAGTGCTGGGTGGAAGGTTGGATTAGATGCTCCTGAAGGTCTCTTTCAACCAGGTTCACAGGATGTTAGGGTTGGAAGGGACCTCTGGAGATCTTCTAGTCCACCCCCCCTGCCAGAGCAGGGCCAGAGAATATAGCACAGGTCACACAGGAACACATCCAGACAGGGCAGGAAAGGCTCCAGAGAAGGAGACCCCACAACAATATTCTGTGATTTTGGCCTCCTCCACACTCTGAGCTGCTGCTCTTCATCAGGCTACCATTACAGCAGGGTAGATTTTGGTTGGAAATTAGAAAGAGTTTCTTTATAATGAAGGTGGTGGAACAGTGGAACAGGTTGGCAAGTGAGGCCACATCCCTGGAGACATTCAAGGCCAGGCTTGATGGGGCTCTAAGCAACCTGATCTACTTGGGGATGTCCCTGCTGACTGCAAGGGAGTTGGACTAGAAGACCTTTGAGGGTCCTTTCCAACCCAGTCCACTCTGTTTGGCTTCTGCTCTGCATGACACAAGCCAAACATGCCCTCACAACCCCTTCTCCTTCCCAGGCAAGACCTTCACAAAGCAGAAGCAGGAACACAACAAGAGCAGGTTCTAACAGGTTTGGGTTCTGTAGTCCCTCTGCCAAACTGTCAAAAGCAGAGAGGAATGGCCAAGACAGGTCAGCCTTTCACCACTTCTTGGCACACATGGAGACCTTCCCTTGTACTGCGGTTCCTGAAGCCCCCCTGGTTAAGATTGCCACCAAATTCCTGGTGGGAAGCCACACAGCCACAGCAGACAGCCCTCCCTGCTCCACACAGCCACAGCAGACAGCCCTCCCTGCTCCACACAGCCACAGCAGACAGCCCTCCCTGCTCCACACAGCTTCACCCACAGCTCAGCAAGCAAGGCTCCCTCAGGGCAACATTCCCAGCCTGAGAACTTCCCTGAGCAACTCCCTAGCAGGCACACAAAGAAGCAGCCACATTTTCTCCAGATTTTTCTTCAGGTCTTCCCTCCTACATATCCCAGAATCCCAGCAGGAGGGGTTGGAAGGGACCTCTGGAGATCATCCAGTCCCACTCCCTGCTAAAGTAGAGCACCCACAGCAGCTTGCCCCACAGCAGCTTGCCCAGGAGCACAATGCCCAGCTGGGCTTGGAAGCTCTCCACAGAAGCAGACTCCACAGCCTCTCTGGGCAGCCTGCTCCAGGCTTGAACACCCTCACAAGAAAGAAGTTTCTCCTCCTGTTCAAAAGGAACCTCCTGGATTCCAGTTTGTGCCCATTGCCCCTTGTCCTGGCACTGGGCACCACTGACAAGAGTCTGGCCCCAGCCTCTTGCCCCCCACAGCTCCTTCAGCTCTTTCTGAGCACTGCTCAGCTGCCCTCTGGGGCTGCTCTTCTGCAGGCTCTCAGCCCCAGGGCTCTCAGCCTTTGCTCCTCACAGAGCTGCTCCAGGCCCCTCAGCAGCTTTGCAGCCTGCCCTGGGCTCTCTCCAGCAGTTCCCTGCCTCTCCTCAGCTGGCAGCCCAGAACTGGACACAGTACTGCAGATGTGGCCTCACTAATGTGAGAGAGGAGGATGAGATCCTCCCTCTCCTATCATCTGAAGGTATCTCCCAGATGACCTGGTGGATTTGCCATCACTCTGAACCAGCCCTAGAACAAGGAGAATTTTAATGCCTTGGGGCACTCAAAGCCCTGAGCTTTACTTGCCCTTGCTCTATCAACACCACACTGGTGGTGCACAGCCCCTTGCAGCTCTGAGGCACCAGGGAAGGCACAGGAAGGCTGCCAGGAGCAAGCAGCAAAATACCTGAAAGCATCAAGTATGGAAAAAGGAAAATGAGACAGACTGAGCTAGGAACTGGCAGTGGTGTGGGTGATGGGAACAAGAGCAGAACCTCTCCTATAAAGACAGGCTGGGAGAGTTGGGGCTGTTCAGCCTGGAGAAGAGAAAGCTCCAGGGAGACCTTAGAGCTGTATTTCAATATCTGAAGGGGACCTGCAGGAAGGCTGGGGAGGGACTGTCCAGAAAGGGTAACAGTTTGAAACTGGAGCAGGGGAGACTTAGGTTGGACACCAGGAGGAAGTTCTGCACAGTGAGGGTGGTGAAACAGTGGAACAGGTTGCCCAGGATGTGGTGGAGGCTCCATCCCTGGAGATATCAGACTTGATGTGGCCGTGGGCAGCCTGCTGTAGTTGGAGGTGTCCCTGCTGCCTGCCTGGGGGGGTTTGGAGAAGACAATCTTTGAGAGTCCCTTCCAACCCAATCTGTGAACCTGTGACCACCAGCAGCCCTTCACTGCTTCTCTCCACTTCCTAGGTGACAAAAACTGCTCCTAGCTCCTGCTGCTTCCTTGGCAGAGCAGAACAAAGAAATTCATGTGAAGAGGAAGGGGGAGGAGAAAGGAGCTGCTGCAGTTGCTAGCAGTAGCAGCTACAGCAGAGCAAAACTCTGAGTTCAGCATCCCAGAGGAATGCAGACAAAAAGCAGTCACTGTGCAGAGCACACAGCACTGAGCAGGGCTGCCACAGTGCTGGCAAGATGAGGCCACATTCACCTCCCTGTTGCACAAGCAGAAACATCTTCATGTCCATCAGCTGAAGGCTAAAGCCAAGCAGAAGGGAATTGCCCATTTCACAACAACCTAGAACTCAACAGAGCTGAAACTGAAGCAAAGCTTGGGAGCAGAAGCAGGAGCTGGCTGAGTAATGTGCACAGAAATGATTCATCTGATGAATGATTTCATAAGTGGGAAGCTCTTAGGCTTGAATTCCTGTCTGTAGGCTAGCAGAGGCACAAGGCATGAGGACAGCAGCCTGCAGAGCCAGTTTAAAATTAAAATCCTCAGCAGTTGGTGAGAAAAACAAACCAGAGAGAGGCCATGGGACTGCCTGCTCTGCTCCCTGCTCTGCTCCTCACTCCTCCAAGCCAAACAACCAAGGCAGTGAAGAAACCAAGGAGAGATGATTCTGCCCCTCAGCCCTGGTGAGACCTGACCAGGAGTGCTGTGCCCAGCTCTGGAGCCCTCAGCACAGGAAGGACATGGGCTGGGCCACGAGGACAGGCTGAGGGAGCTGAGCTGTTCAGTCTGGAGAAGAGAAGGCTGCAGAGGGACTGTTCCCAAAGGCCTCCAGTGACAGGACATGGGGCAATGGTTTGAAATGAGAGCAGAGCAGATTGAGATTGGATGTTAGGAACAAGTTCTTTACTATGAAGGTGCTGGACTGCAACAATTGCCCAGGGAGGTAGTTGAGGCCCCCAGCCCTGGAGATAGTCGAGGTCAGGCTCAAAAGGGCTCTGAGCAGCCTCATCTAGTTGCAGATTGTCCCTTCTTAGTGTGGGGAGATTGAACCAGATGACTTTTGGAGGTCCCTTCCAACTCAAACCATTCTAGGACTCTATGTAACCATTGTCACTCCTCTGCACTTTGAAACAGAAGAAAGTTACTCCTTGAAGTTAGGCAAAAACATTTCAGTCAACCACTTCTAAGCAGCTGAGCCTCAAGAAAAAAACCCTTGTTTACTGTCAATAGCATCAGGTCTCATTAAGTCTGTAACCCTGAGGTGAACACCAACAAAGAGCAGGGATCCAAACACATCTTGACACAGAAAGCCAAAGGTTAGGAACTGCTGCCATGAGCACCAAAGCACTAAAACATCCCAACGGGGAGAAAAAAGACAAGACACAACAGGATGCTGTCATCTGGCTTAGCAGCTGGGCCTGGAGAACAGAAGGCTCCAGGGAGACCTCAGAGCAGCCCTTCAGTACCTGAAGGGGCTCCAGGAGAGCTGGGAAGGGACTTGTGACAAGGGCTGGGAGTGCCAGGATGAGGGGCTTGAGCTGGGAGAGGGGAGAGGGAGAGTGGAGATGAGGAAGAGATTGTTGAGAGTGGGGATGGGGAGACACTGGCACAGGCTGCCCAGGAAGGCTGTGGATGCCTCCTCCATGGAGGTGTTGAAGGCCACATCCATGGGATACAGACATCAACAGGGCTCCAAGGAGACCTTAGAGAAGTCTTTTGGCACCTGAAGTGGGCTACAAGAAGGCTGTGGAGGGACTTCTGACAAGGGCTTGCAGTGACAGGATGAGGGACAATGGATTGAAGCTTCGAGAAGGGCAGATTGAGACTGGGGCTGAGGAAGAAATTCTTTGCAGTGAGGGTGGGGAGACATTTGCACAGGTTGCCCAGGGAGGCTGTGGATGCCCCTTCCCTGGAGGTGTTGAAGGCCAGGCTGGATTAGGCCTTGGGGTAGTGGGAGGTGTCCCTGCCCTTGGCAGGAGGGTTGGAACTGGATGATCTTGAAGGTCCCTTCCAACCCAAACCATTCTGTGACTCTACAGATCTATGAGCTCATTGCAGTTGATTTTGCTCAGTGACTAATTGCTGCTGATGTCACTCAGAGATGGTCCAACAAGATGTGAAGGTTTGAGTGATGAAGTAAGTTGGCAGCGAGTGAAGCACACAGACTGAACAGCCAGAGACAGGAGTGAGGGGAAGGAATTGAAGCACAGCACAAAAGGTTCAGCTGACAGAAGCATTTCTCCTTTCACTTCAAATTCAACAATGAGGAGGCAGAAGGCTCCTTCAGCCTGATGGAGTTCAGCTTTTTCTACTTCATTTCTTGCTTCAGGAATCTCTTTCCCTTCACTCAGCCTTCAAGCCTGCTGTATATTGAATTCTTAGTGGTCTACAAACCACTCCTGGCCTTAATGTCATTGTCACTCACATGTATTTCACATCACCCTGACTGGACAAAGTGGAACAACAGACACCAGTGTAACAAGGAGACCTAAGATCTTCCACATGGCATTCACCAAGCAGCTAGGTCTGCCCAGACTGCCCACCCTGCACCTCAGAACTGGTCACCAAGAGATTCCTCCAAGCTTTAAGTCAAGATGTGCTGAAAACATCCACATTAACTGCTGAGGACAGAGTTTAGAGCAGGGTCTGTGGTGATAGGACAAGGGGAGGTGGTTTGAAACTCACGGAGGGAGATTGAGACTGGAGAGAAGGGAGAAATGTTTGACCTTGAGGGTGGGGAGAGCCTGTCTCAGGCTGCCCAGAGAGGTGGGAGCTGCCCCATGGCTGGCACCATTGCAGGGCAGGTTTGGGGCTGTGAGCAGCCTGCTGTAGTTGGGGATGTCCCTGCTGGCTGCAGGGGGCTGGACTGGATGAGCTTTAAAGGTCCCTTCCCACCCAAACCTGGCAACAGGTTCTATACACTCCTCATCACTCCCAGGCCTTTTAGTCTCAGAGCACTTTTTTGCTCTTCCATTTGAAGATTTAAAAAAAAAAAAGAACTCTGAGAGTTTAGTCTCAAATTTTTGAGGGGCCTGGAGCACNAGCAGAGCAGATTGAGATTGGATGTGAGGAACAAATTGTGCACCATGAGGACACTGCAACAGGTTGCCAGGGAGGTGGTTGGGTGTCCATCACTGGAGATACTCAAGGTGAGGCTGGAGAGGGCTGTGGGCAGCCTGATCTAGTGGAGGATGTCCCTGCTGAGTGCAGGAGGGGTTGGACTGGATGACATTCAGAGGTGCCTTCCAGCCCAGAGCATTCTCTGCTGCTGGGAGCTGCCCTGCAGAGCAGGCAGTGTTGGCCTGCCCAAGCCCAAGCACTGCGCTCTTTCCGATAAACCTTCTCTGCAACAGGATTAAAGGCAGGCCTAAAATATCAGTGCTAATTTAGTGCTCATCAAGATGGCCTCAGGGAAACAGGATAAAAAGGAGAGACTAAGCATAATTATCCAAGGGTAATATTAGGAGGCAAGCTGGTCTTTGGTAACAAAGAGCAAACAAGTTCTCCTTACTGTTTCTTCCAAAGCACTGAGAGGCAACGAGCAGAGGGGCAACGAGCAGAGGGGCAAACAGTGCCACACTTCCTCTGGAAGCACTGCTGGAATTGGGAGGGAGGAAGGAGAAGAGAGAGCCAAGGGTGGGAAAAGCACCAGAAAAAAAAAGCCTATGGCAGTGGTGCTGTCACACAACCAAGTCTCCAAGCTAGTGAAAGAGTCTCTGGTGAACTGTCACACCTAGAGAGTGAATCACAGATCAGTAGGGGTTGGAAGGGATCTCCAGGGATTGAGTCCAACTGCCCTGCCAAAGTAGGATCACCCAGGGCAGGTCACACAGGAACACATCCAGGTGGGCTTGGAATGTCTCCAGAGGAGACTCCACAGCCTCTCTGGGCAGCCTGCTCCAGGGCTCCAGCACTCTCACACCAAAGGAGTTTCTCCTCACCTTCAGGTGGAATATCCTGGGCTCCAGCTTAACACCCACTGTTCCCTGTCATGCTCCTGGGCACCACCAAAGAGAGCCTGCCACCTTCACCTTGCCACCTTCACCCTGCCACCCACCCCTCAGACACTTGTAGACATTGATCAGATCCCCTCTCAGCTTTCTCCTCTCTGGACTGAACAGCCCCAGGGCTCTCAGCCTTCCTTCTCAGGAGATGAGCTGTCTTAAAGCAACTCTTGGTGCCTGCCAAAGCTTTTTCTCCTCACTGCCCCTAACTTCCAGCAGTACAGAAGAACAGCAGCAAGGCTTGCAAATTGTATTACCAAACAGAATTAAGGTCAGTGTTGTCACAGGGATTAGGCTACCAATTCCTTATGACCATGCAACTGGCCAGCAGCCCTGGAAAGCTCAGTCTAGCACTCCTGTGATGAGCACACCAACTCCAGCCACACACCTCCATGGGCTGCATTTCTGTCTAGGGATGAACAATTTTTATCTAGGGCTAAAGTCTTGGGGGTGTCAGCTGATGACAAACTGCCCAGGAGCCAGCACTGGTGGCTGGCAGCCCAGAGGCAGCTGTGTGCTGGTTGCAGCCATAGAAGGGAGAGCAGCAGCACAGGGAGGGGATTCTGCCCCTCTGCTCTGCTCAGCCCTCACCTGCAGCACTGCCTCCAGTGTTGGGGAACCCAGCACGAGGACATAGAACTGCTGGACAGAGTCCAGAGGAGGCCACAAAGATGATCAGAGGGATGGAGAACCTCCTTGTGAAGACAGGCTGGGAGAGTTGGGGCTGTGTACCCTGGAGAAGAGAAGGCTGCAAGGAAACCTTAGAGCAGCCTTCCAGTACCTGAAAGGGGCTCCAGGAGAGCTGGGGAGGGAATTCTGGCAAGGTCTGGGAGTGCCAGGATGAGGGACAATGGCTTTGAACTGGGAGGAGGGAGATTGAGACTGGCAATGAGGTAGAAATTCTTTGCAGTGATGGTAGGGAGAGACTGGCACAGATTGCCCAGGGAGGTTGTGGATGCCTCCTCCCTGGAGATGTTCAAGGCCATGTTAGATGAGGCCTTGAGCAGCCTGGGCTGGTGGGAGGGGTCCCTGCCCATGGCAGAGAAGTGGAACTGGCTGATGTCTAAGGTCCCTTCCAACCCAAACCATTCCATGAGTGTATGAATCTCTGAATTCCCACCTTCCTGGCAGCCCCTGAGTTTTGTGTGCTCCCTGCTCCAACCCAGCATTAGGAAAATGAAGAGAAAGCAGAGGAAAAAGCCACTAAACCACCCATGCAGGAACACTTATCCTGCTACCACATTGCTTTGAAAAAATAATTACAAGGAGAGAGAGAGGGGAAATCCAGTCTGCAAAGCTGAGCTGCATGTTATTATCTCCTGAGGTCAAGGCACTGGGTAATGAGGCTTTTCCTGAGGAGAAATGCTGACTGTCACAGCCAGAAACACACCCAAAGCCTGCCCTGTCTTTAATAAGGCTCTCTTCACACCTCAGCTTTGCTGTGAGCCCTGCAGAAAGGGCACCACTTGGAGCCAGCACTCAGTGAGCTTTGCTTTTCCTTGCGAAACTGGCACCAAAGCCCTAGAGCATCACAGCTGCTCCACCACTGACCTCCTCATCTGCCACACTCTGCATTCAAACAGCTCTGCACCTCCTGTGGCAGCTCACACCAACCCAATACAACCCTCTGGAGAAGCCTCTTCCTCCTGAAATGCAGCCCGAGCTGCCTGAACAGGCTCTGATTTGCAGCTCTTGCCCCCCAACTCTTTGCCCTCCATGTTTGACAAGCCCTGAAATGGCTCTCATAGCTCCATGGAATGGTTTGGGTTGGAAAGGACCTCAAAGATCCTCCAGTTCCAACTCCCATGTTATGGGCAGGGACACCTCCCACCAGCCCAGGTTGCTCATCCAGCCTGGCCTTGATCACCTCCAGGGAGGTTGTGGAGCACAGATCAAAGATCACATTCTGTGCTTCTGTGCTCCACAACCTCCCTGGGCAACCTGTGCCAGTGTCTCACCACCCTCACTGGAAAGAATTTCTTTCTAACCTCCAGTCTCAATCTGCCCTCCTCAAGCTCCAAGCCCATTTCAACCCATTCTCCCTCCCACCAAAGGGCACAATGAGTGTCACAGGTCAGGACCTGTGAAGCCTGCAGGGCTGAACATCCTCCCAACAGGAAATCCTTTGAGGGGACAGGAATTGAGGAGCAGTTGGGTGAGTGGCAGCTGGCAAAGCTTCCCCACCACCTCTTACCTACCAGAGAGCACCATGCAGTGCTCCATTCACAGCAGGACCTCAGCAGAATGGAGTACTGCCAGCAAAAGGAATAATGCCCCTTCCCTGGAGGTGTTCAAGGTGAGGCTGGAGGAGGCTTTGGGCATCCTGGTTGAGTTGAGAGGCATCCCTGCCCATGGCTGGGAGGTTGGAGTAGATTATCTCTGAGGTCCCTTCCAACCAAAACCATTCTGTGGTGATTGACACATGCAGGAGTCCTTCATGTCAAAACAAAATGTGTGAATATGCTACAAGAGCAAGACCCTGAACTGTGACAGTGCTGCAGGAACTCATCTCTGTCCCTGCTTCACTCACTCTGCCATCCAACCTCCACCTCCCAAAGCATCACCTGGAGAAACATCAACCACAAACAAGCTTTAGAATCCTAACTATGTGTAGCAACTCCTCAGCAAAATCCCCTTGCTCAAGGCTGCTGCTGCCAACAAATGGCAGCAGAGGCTGCTGATGATGAGCAGGAAGCTCTGTGATGAGCAGCTGCTTTTGGTGCCAGACTCACTGCCACTAGCTCAAAGCTGGCTCTGCATTTTCTCTTTCCTTAAGACTCAAAGTCCAGCCAAACCTAAAGCATGGTCAGAAGATCAAGGACCTGTGTGCATGAGCAGTGCTGGCTCCCCACAGCAGACCCCAGGCACACTCAGCAGCTCACCTTGTGTCACCACTGCGTGTTGCTGCCACTTGACTACTTCCATGACCTCCTGCTGTTGACCAAGAGTTATTTGATGTCCTAATGACCAGAAACCTTAGCTAGTGTGACTGCAAACTTTATCTGCATGAGGACTTCAATGTGGCTCCCTGAAGCACTGCTGTCCCTGCATTGGGTGCAGTCTGTAAGCAAGGAGACCAGCACTGAGCAGTGTCAGATGTCTCCTCCACTTGACCCTTTGGACACACCTGAACCATGCAAAGCTGAAGGGACTGTATAAAGCCACCAATACAGACAGCAGTGAGGCTCAGAGAATTACAGCATTGAGTTGGAAAAGCCCTCCATGATCATCAAGTCCAACTACCAACCCAACCCCACTAAACCACATCCCTGAATGCCATGGCCACACAGTTCTTCAACAGGGATGGGCACTCCACCACCTTCCTGGGCAGCCTCTGCCAATCCCCGACAACTCCCGCCGCAAAGCAGTTTTCCTCATCTCCAACCTAACCCTAGCCTGGCACAATTTCAGGCCAGTTCCTCTTCTTCTGTCACCTGAGACTAGGGAGCAGAGCCCAACCCCACCTCACTGCAGCCTCCTTTCAGAGAGCTGCAGAGAGCCAAAGGCTCTTCCTTTAAGCTTTGTTCTCTTCAGTTTGAACAACCTCAGTTCCCTCAGCTGCTCCTCATCAGACCTGTTCTCCAGACCCTTCATCAGCTTCATTGCCTGTCTCTGATACCTCAGGCAAGCTCCTCAATGAGATGATCCTCACCCCTGGAGGTGTTTAAAGGACACAGATGTGGGGCTGCAGGACATGGTTTAGCACCCTGGCAGAGTTAGGGAATAGTTGGACTTGATGATCCTAAAGGTCTTTTCCAACCACAGTGATTCTATGACTCCAGAAGAAGTCTGCTCAGCACCTCTCTGCCAAAGGCAGCAGTGCCTGTAAGTAGTTTCAGGTGCCCATTATAACCTCATTTTTGGTTATAACCTCATTATAACCTCATAGCTCTCTTTTGTCTTCCTCTGGAGGTCTCTTCCTCTGATCCAGCCCAATGTGGCAGGAAGACTTTGCTCAGTGAAATATTTGCCAAGCACAAAACTGCTAAATGCCTGTTCTAGAGCTCTGCCTTATCCCTGGCACTGCAAGCTGTGGAGGCAAAGCACCAGTGGAAAGTTCCCTGTCTGCCTGCAATCATTGCTGAGCAAACAGGAGTCACTGCATGTGGGTGAAGGGCACTCAAAACAGGTTTAGTGAACCTTGAAGAAGTCATTCCCTCAGAAAATGATCCTCTTGCATAGTTGTCAGCTACTCTGATTCCAATCTATGGCTTCAGACCTTCAGATTAAAAGAGCTCATGTTATAAAAAAAACCAAAAAAGCAAGGACAGGAGGACACAAACAGATGGGACACAAAATATAAAGCTCCAAGATAGGACAAGGGGAAATGGGTTGAAGTTTGAGAGAAGACTGAGAGAGGAGATTAGGAAGAAATCCTTTCCAGTGAGGGTGGTGAGACACTGGCACAGGTTGCCCAGGGAGGTTGTGGATGTCCCCTCCCTGGAGGTGTTCAAGGCCAGGCTGGATGAGGCCTTGAGCACCCTGGGCTGGTGGGAGGTGTCCCTGCCCATGGCAGGGGGGTGGGACTGGATGATCCTGAAGGTCCCTTCCGACCCAACCCATTCTGTGAATCTATAGATCTGTGTATCAGTATGGTCAGAGAAAACTGTACCCAAACTTCAGACACCAAGTGAACATTCTTTTCATCATCTCCTCTTCCAAAAACAGCAGTGTGTAGATGTAGATCACCAGAGATATCAATCAGTACTGACATGGTGTGTGAGCAAACACAGAGCACCTGCAGCGTGGCAGCCACTGACATTGACTCCCTGGAACAGAGGACATTCTCTCAAGAGCTTTTCCAGAGTTCTTTAGACAGTGCCACCAGCAGCCTGGCCTGGATCAGGTCAGTGTGGCCAGCAACAGGAGGGAATTTATCATAGAATCATAGAATAGTAAGGTTGGAAGGGACCTCAAAGCTCAGCCAGTTCCAACCCTCTGCCATAGGCAGGGACACCTCCCACTAGCACAGGTCACTCAAGGCCTCCTCCAACCTGGCCTTGAACACTTCCAGGGAGGGAGCAGCCACAACCTCCCTGGGCAACCTGTGCCAGTGTCTCACCACCCTCACTGTAAAGAACTTCCTCCTAACATGCAGTCTCATCTTCCCTCTGCCAGTTCAAACCCATTGCCCTTGTCCTGTCATTACAAGACCTGAACTGGGCACTGGTGAGGCCACACCTCAAATCCTGGGTTCAGTTTTAGACCCCTCACTCCAAGAAGGGCGTTAAGGGGCTGGAGTGGGTCCAGAGAAGGGCAATGAAGCTGGCAAAGGGTCTGGTGAGGAGCAGCTGAATGACCTGAGATGGAATCTCCTGGGTTCCAGTTTGTGCCCACTGGCCCCTGGCCCCTTCCACTTGACCCCCACCCTTCAGGTATTTATAAATATTAAGATCCCCTCTCAGTCTTCTCCAGGCTCAACAGCCTCAGGTGTCTCAGCCTTTCCTCAGACAAATGTCCCAGTCCCTTCACCACCCTCACTGCCTATGTTTGACTCTCTCCAGTAGTTTCCTGTCCCTCTTGAAGTGGGGAGCCCAGAAGTGGACACAATACTTCAGGCATGGTCTCACCAGGCTGGAGCACCTCCCTCAACCTGCTGGACACTCTTCTTCATGCACCCCAGAGATCAATGGCCACAGCTGCCCCATGGACAACTTACTGTCCACCAGGGCTCCCAAGATCCTTCTCCATGGAGCCCTGATCCGTACTGCTGGCTCTTGGTGTCCCTTCCACTGCTTGTCCCTGCATCACCCCACTCAGTTTCTTGCAGGGTGAAAGAGCACTCAGCAACCTGTGGTTTATTATTAAGCAGCCCTGAAGGCAAGGCCCAGCTGCAGAAGCCAAGGCTTGCAGTGATGCAAAAGACAGGACAAAGCCAAGTGCTTAAATGTCTGTCTTAAAGCACATCTGGACCCACGCACAGTGTCGCCTTAGTTTGTGTGACCAGGTCAAACTGCTTTCAGCCCACTTCTGGTCCATCCACACCAGCTCTACACCTAAACACAAGGATGAGGCAGGCCTGAAGGACTCCCTACATCAGCAAAGCAGCTCCCTGAGAACAAGCCAGAGCTGGACAGTGGGAGCTGTGCTTCTCAGACTGTGCCTGAAGGGCAACTGCACACCTTCAGCTGCATCCAGCTCGGGAGCCTCCAACACAACCACAGGGAACTGTTACAGCAGGTCCAGGGGGCCACAGAGATGATCAGAGGGCTGGAGAACCTCCCCTATGGGGACAGGCTGGGAGAGTTGGGGCTTTTCAGCCTGGAGAAGGCTCCAGGGGGGCCCTAAAACAGCCTTCCAGTACCTGAAGGGGCTGCAGGAGAGCTGGGGAGGGACTATGTGCAGAAGGGATGGAGAGACAGGAAGAAAGGGGATGGCTTCAAACTGTAAGAATCTGGATTTGGGTTAGACAGCAGGAAGAAATTCTTCCCCAGGAGGGTGGTGAGACACTGGAACAAGTTGCCCAGAGAAGCTGTGGAGGCTCCAGTGCTAGAAGTGTTCAAGGCCAGGTTGGATGGGGCCTTGAGCAATCTGGTCTAGCAGGAGGTCTCTCTGCCCACTGCAGGGTGGTGGAATTAGATTATCTTTAAAGGTCCCTTCCAACCCAAACCATTCTATGGTTCTGTTCCCCACATTCATGAAATGTCAGATTCAGGATTCACAGTTGTCCAGCAAAGCCCTCAAGCCAAAATCCAAAGTTTATGCCCACTATAAACTTACTCTCTGTTCTACTACAGACATGACTAATACCAGCCTGGGGAATAAGTCAATCAATCTTCAAGGGTAAGCACTTGCCTGCCCTCTCTCTGAACTCAGACATGCTATTGTTTCCTTGTCACCTCAGATTATTTGTCAGCTGCCAGAACACCAACACTGACAGTATCAGAGAGACAAGTCATGAACATACTTCTGCTTTCCCTTTTGGATCACACTTTTTCATTCTCACTTCAAAGCCACAAGACTAAAAGATTTTGACATCAATTACATCTGTTCTTTAAGAAAAGAAGTGAGGAGACACTGGCACAGGTTGCCCAGGGAGGTTGTGGATGTCCCCTCCCTGGAGGTGTTCAAGGTCAGGTTGGATGGGGCCTGGAGCACACTGGGCTGGTGGGAGGTGTCCCAGCCCATGGCAGGGGGTTGGAACTGGATGCTTCCATAAAAACAATAAAGCCTTTCTGCTTCACCTTTCCATACCTACAGCTGGCCCAGTGCCCTTCACATTTGTGTCCCAGTGAGTCTAACAAACATGCTCAGACTCAAAGTTCATCAATTCTTAGAGTCACAGAATGAGTTGGCTTGGAAAGGACCTTCAAGATCATCCAGTTCCAACCCTCTGCCATGGGCAGGGACACCCAGCCCAGGCTGCTCAAGGCCTCATCCAACTTGGCCTGGAACACATCCAGGCAGGTGGCAGACAACCTCCCTGGGCAACCTGTGCCAGTGTCTCTCCACCCTCACTGCCAAGAATTTCTTCCTAATCTAAGTCTCAATCTCCCCTCTCCCTGCTCCAAGCCACTGTACCTCATTCTGTCACTCCCAGCCCTTGTCCAAAGTTCCTCCCCAGCTCTCCTAGAGCCCCTTCAGGTACTGGAAGGCTGCTCTAATATCGCCCTGGACCCTTCTCTTCTCCAGGCTGCACAGCCAACAACTCTCATAACCTGTCCCCATAGTGGAGGTTCTCCAGCCCCCTAATCATCTTTGTGGCCTCATCTGGACCCTCTCAAGTTATTTCTACCTTCAGTTTCAATTTCTAAACAGGAAAAAGTGGGGGAAAAAAGCAGCTTTCCCCCTCTGTAAGCTCCAGAGAAGATTCTGACTGCTAACACTCTCTGTACAGCTGGATGGTTCACAGCACTGCAGGACACCGTTTAGTGGCCACGGTGGCACTGGGCTGATGGTTGGACTGGATGATCTTAGAGGTCTTTTCCAACCAAAACAATTCTGTGATTCTGTGTTGAAGTTCCTGAGTTTTAGGTGCATGACAAAGGGTTGCTCTCTGTCTGTTGAGCAGCACTCAGCCAGTCCTCACCTTGCAGCATGCACCTGTAGGCAGACTCGGATATGGCGTAGATGTGCGGTGGCATCTCGTGGCGCTTCTTCCCCCTGTACATCTCAATGATGTTCTCAGAGTAGATGGGCAGGTTCTTGTAAGGGTTGATAACCACACAGAACAGCCCTGAATAGGTCTGCAAGGAGGAGAAAAAGAAATGGTTCTGTAAGCAAACAGCACTGGCAGAGCCACAGGGAGCAAAGGCTTTTCATGGGTTCTGTAGCAGAGCAGCCTCAGAGGGGATCTGAGCAATGCTCAGCAAGAGCTAAAGGAGCTATGTGGGGTAGGAGGATGGGGACAGGCTCTTGGCAGTGGTGCCCAGGGACAGGACAAGGAGCAGAAGGTACAAACTGGAGCCAAGGAGGTTCCACCTGAACAGGAGGATAAACTTCCTTGGTGGAAGGGTGCTGGAGGCCTGGAGCAGGCTGCCCACAGAGGCTGTGGAGTCTCCTTCTCTGGAGAGCTTCCAAGCCCAGCTGGGCACTGTGATCCTGGGCAAGCTGCTGTGGGTGCCCTGCTTTGGCTGGTTGGACTGGATGATCTGCAGAAGTCCCTTCCAACCCCAGCATGCTGAGATTCTGGGAATATTTATTTTAGAACAAATTGAGGCCCTCTTTGTTGAGCAGTTCCAAGTGCATGCTCCACTCCAATGTCTGGTTTCCAGTTCTCTTCAAAGACTTCACTCACAGAAAAGGTAATTTCCAGATAACAAATGTGATTAAACATCTACTGGAATGTCTGCTCTCTTTCCCACAAATCAATCTCCCTCCCATCTGCCAGGTCAGAGGGTTTATGGACATCTCTTGAGGTTATAAAAACATGTAAAGCAATTTTCCCCTTTCTGAAGGATGTGATAATCTCAATTAGTTTCCTAACTAATTTGGAAAAGGACAAACCCTGTTTCCAACCAACCCATTTCCTGCTTTCCTGCTATTTTGTCCATATTTGTAGGGCTTTTCTGCTCATCAGCCTTCCTCAATCCCAAATCAGTCTCCTCCCAGAGAGGTTATTTCCTTCACTGTCCCACTCCAGCTGATGGCAGCTGGCACTGCCAGCACAGCTCCATACCTTGCTCTCAGAGCTGATACAGACCAGAAGCCAGCATGACCACTGCAACCTTAGGGACCTCCAGAACACATCTGGTGTTACATCATTGCCTTTTCCTGAGGCATTTGTTAGTCTGACACCAGCCAAGAATTTTACACACTTGAGCACACACTGTGAGCCACAGACAGGTCCACAGCTCCTGTGAGTGAAATACCACAGACTGCTTCAGAAGAGTTCAGCTCCTGTTCAGTGAGTTATTGATAAGGAAACCATCACAGCTCCATGGAACACAAATGGACACAGCCAGTCACTGGCATTTCTTATCTGGGAGAGGGGCCAGAGGAGGCCACAGCAGTGCTGGAAGCCCTCTGCTGTGAGGCCAGGCTCGGAGAGTTGTGCTTGGACAGCCTGGACAAGAGAAGGCTCCAGGGAGACCTTCTGGAGGCCTTGCAGTGCTTCAAGGGGCTGAGCAGAAAGCTGGAGACACAGTTTTGATCAGGGCCTGTGGTGACAGGACAAGGGGGGATGATTTGAAGATTGAGACTGGAGAGAAATGTTTGTCCCTGAGGGCAGTGAGAGCCTGTCCCAGGCTGCCCAGAGAGGTGGGAGCTGCCCCATGGCTGGCACCATTGCAGGGCAGATTGTTTGGGGCTGTGAGCAGCCTGCTCTAGCTGCAATGTCCCTGCTGGCTGCAGGGGGTTGGACTGGATGAGCTTGGAAGGTCCCTTCCCACCCAAACCAGCCTGTGGTTCTATGCCTGGCAAGCAGTGTCTGGCTGGGCTGTATGAGGACCCAAGGTCCAGCTCAGTCAGGCAGTGTTACACCAGGAAAATAACACAGCTAATCCATGGTGTTCCCTGAAGCAAGGCATTGGGATGGCTTTGCCTTCCCAGGATCAGCTTACATTTCATCTTTATATCACCACATGCCTTGTCACTGTGTGCTTTTTGGTCACTAACACTGTTAACACCTTCGCTAGCACAGGAACACCA
Source organism: Ramphastos sulfuratus (assembly GCA_013399055.1). Classification (NCBI taxonomy): domain Eukaryota; kingdom Metazoa; phylum Chordata; class Aves; order Piciformes; family Ramphastidae; genus Ramphastos; species Ramphastos sulfuratus. Next base: position 54,918 of record WBNM01016577.1, on the reverse strand, counting down.
GCAAGAGACACCTGCAGAAAGGACTTGGGGGTGCTGGTGGGTGAGAAACTGGGCAGGAGCCAGCAATGGGCACTGGCAGCTCAGAAGGCCAAGGGCAGCCTGGGCAGAGGGGAAGAGAGGGGATCCTGCCCCTCTGCTTTGATGAGACCTCACCTGGAATGCTGTGGCCAGCTCTGGGGCTCCCAACACAAGGAGGAGATGGAACTAATGGAGAGGATCTAGAGGAGGCCACAAAGATGATCAAAGGGGTGGCGAACCTCCCTGGTGGGGACAGGCTGGGAGAGTTGGAGCTGTGCAGCCTGGAGAAGAGAAGGCTCCAGGGAGACCTTAGAGCAGCCTGCCAGTACCTGAAGGGGCTCCAAGAGAGCTGGGGAGGGACTTTGGACAAGGGCTGGGAGTGCCAGGATGAGGGACAATGGCTTTGAGCTGGGAGAGGGGAGAGTGAGAGTGCAGATCCTTGCACTATTTATTCATTTATCAAACATTTCTGCTACATCTGCATGAAGAGAGCAGCTGCAACCCCTGAGCTGCCTTTTCTTTTTAATATATACAAAGCTTTAGTGGGAGGAGAAGGTGCCCTGCTCTCTCCACAGCTAGGAGGGGTTCTGGGAAGACAGGCAGGTGGTGATGTCTGAGTCAGGAGCAGCAGTGATGAAGCAAGAAGCTGAGTTTATGGCAGCTGCCCAGACTGGAGTCCTTACAGAACAGCTCTGCACTTTGGCCAGAGCTGCTGGCTGCCAGTCCTGCAGTGCCCAAGCAGGCAAGCACCTTGGGTGAGCAGAGATGGATCAGGGCAGCTGACCCAAGCATAGAGAACTTCTCAGTCCTTAACTCCCCACAAGCACAGGGCTGTTAGCAAGGGGACAGCTCCTGCCCAGCTTCACGTTCCTGCCACTGTCCCTCCTGCCAGCACAGTGCCCTTGCAGTGAGTTACTGAGTTGGGTGCCAGTGAATCACAGAGTATGGATTTGCTTTGGCTGCAGAAGACCTTTAAGATCATTCAGTCCAACCATTCTCTAATTCTACCAAGGCTGCTGCTAAACCACATCCCTCAGCCCCACCTCTCTGCATTTTCTAAACACCTCCAGGGCTGGGCACTGAACCAGCTCCCTGGGCAGCCTATGCCAGGCTTTGAGAACTCTTTTCAAAGTTGGCTTTTTTTTTTTTTTTTCCCCCTCTCACATCCAACCTAAACCTCTCCTGGTGCAACTTGAGGCCATTTCCTTTCATCTCATCAATTCTCCCTTGGGACTAACATCCATTTCTCTGCAGCCTGCTTTCAGGAAGTTGGAGACCCAGGTCTCCCTGAAGCCTTCTCTTCTCCAAGCTGAAGAACCCAACTGCCCTCTGCTGCTCCTCTCCAGACCCTGAAGATAAACCTTGAGAAGAGTTGTTTGGCAAAAAAACCAGTTCCCTACCTAAAGTCATTCATGGCCTCTGGTGATGCCACAGAGGAGGGGCAAGGCAGGACAGTTATTCCCACAGCATGGAACAGCTGCCCAGGGAGCCAACTCACTGATCAATCCTGGCTCCATGGTCCCAGCTGGTCACCTTCCCTGCTGTGCCCAACTTAGGTCACCCAGAGACATCCAGGGTTCCTTTGGGTGACAGGAGGGTGACAAGAACTACCACAAGCCTGATAAATATCCTGATCTTCCAATGAGGACATCCAGAAGAGAGCCACACATGCACCAAGCCCATCCTGACATTCCAAATAGGGACATCCAGCATGGGAAGGACATTGAAGTGTTGGAGTCAGCCCAGAGGAGGCCACCAAGATGCTGAGAGGGCTGCAGCAGCTCTGCTGTGAGGACAGGCTGAGAGAGTTGGGGCTCTGCAGCCTGGAGAAGAGAAGGCTTCCAGGAGAGCTTGGAGTGGCCTTCCAGTATCTGAAGGGGGCTACAGGAAGGCTGGGGAGGGACTATTGACAAGGGCTTGGAATGGCAGGACAAGGGGAATGGGTTTGAACTGGCAGAGGGGAGATTGAAACTGGATGTTAGGAAGAAGTTGTTTGCAGTGAGGGTGGTGAGACACTGGCACAGGTTGCCCAGGGAGGTGTTCAAGGCCAGGCTGGATGAGGCCTTGAGTGACCTGTTCTAGTGGGAGGTGTCCCTGCCTATGGCAGGGGGTTGGAACTAGATGATCCTTGAGGTCCCTTCCAACCTTACCATTCTATGATTCTATGATCCACACATGCACCAAGCCCACCCTATGATGTCCAGCTCCCAGTCCCTGAGGAGCACCTCTGCTGTGCCTCTGCACTAAGGCCACATCTAATGAAACAGAGATTTGTTTCCTGCTGATTGCAGCTGAGATCTGCCCAGGAACAAAAGAACTCACATAGCAAAGTCTATTTCCAGACCTTTCCCAACACACCATTTGGCCAGTGTCATGGCATGACCTTAGCCAGCAGACTTCTTTCCTCTAGGATGGTTTTGGACTCTCATCCAGTAGCACTTAGGATTCATAGGTTCAGCCATGCCTGCTGAATTCATGAAACCTAAGTACTCAAGACCCCTCCAGGTACTGGAATGCTTCTCTTCTCCAGGCTGAACAACCCAAACTCTCTCAGCCTGCCCCCATAGAGGAGGTGCCTGAAAGAGTCTACAGGAGAGCTGGGGAGGGACTTTGGAGAAGGGCTTGTAATGACATGGCAAGGGGCAAAGGATTGAAGCTTAACGAGGGGAGACTGGGACTGGAGATTAGGAAGAAGTTCTTTCCAGTGAGGGTGGTGAGACACTGGCACAGGTTGCCCAGGGAGGTTGTGGAGCACAGAATCACAGAATGCATTCTGTGCTTCTGTGCTCCACAACCTCCCTGGAGGTGTTCAAGGCCAGGGTGGATAAAGCCTTGAGCAACCTGTGCTGGTGGGAGGTGTCCCTGCCTATAGCAGGGGGTTGGAACTGGATGCTCTGGAAGGTCCCTTCCAACCCAAACCTTTCTGTGAATCTGTGCCTGTACCTGTGCTTCACAAACAGACTCTCTCCTTAATGAACACTGCCAGGGAAATGCTGAAGGTGTGCAGAGCTTTGGGACATGCCAAAAGGGGCAGTGTGTCCTGTGCCTCCTCCATTCAGCAGTAGAAGGGCTCTGCCAGGACTGTCAGAGCTGAACTGCAGTCAGGACACAGTAGTGCAGAGCCATAGCAAGCAGCCAGGCTGGGTGGAGAACCAGACTTCATTTGTTTTTCAGCTGACAGAGCCAGACATTTATATCACAGAATGGTAGGGGTTGGAAGGGACCTCTGGGGATCAAGTCCAACCCCCCTGCCAGTGCAGGGTCACCTAGGGCAGGTCACACAGCAGCACATCCATGGGGGTCTTGAAAGTCTCCAGAGGAGGAGACTCCACAAACTCTCTGGGCGGCCTGCTCCAGGGCTCCAGTGCCCTCACATCTCCTGGGTTGCAGCTTGTACCCATTGTTCCCTGGCCTGTCACTGGCCACTGCCAAACAGTGCCTGGACCCTTACCCTCGCCCCCCACTCCTCCTATCTATAGACACTGACCAGGTCCCCTCACAGCCTTCTCCAGACTAAACAGCCCCAGGGCTCTCAGCCTTTCTCCCTAGCAGAGATGTTGCAGCCCCCCAGTCATCCTCATGGCTCTCCACTGGAGTGCCTCCAGCAGATCCCTGCCCCCCAGCCATCCTCATGGCTCTCCACTGGAGTGCCTCCAGCAGATCCCTGCCCCCCAGCCATCCTCATGGCTCTCCACTGGAGTGCCTCCAGCAGACCCTGCCCCTCTTGACTTGACAAGCCCAAAACTGGACACGGCATTCGAGGTGTGGTCACACCAGGGCAGTGGGAGAAGAAAACCTCCCTAGACCTGTTGAATTTTAGAAGCAAGCAAAGATAAGCATCCTCACCTTGAAGGTGAGGGGATCAGCTGCAGACAGCCTGCTTGCCTGAGACACTTCTGCTTCATGGGGGAACAGGACACAGTCAGCATCCAGCAGCAGCAGGCCATGCTGCAATGCTTGCTCTGTGGGCAAGGCTCCAGAGACCACGAGTAAAGCAGAGCTCTGACAGAGGTTTGTTCACTAACTCTCCTTCAGGACACTAACTGTGTCTCCAGATGCTTCCAGCCTTTACCCAGCAGCCCATCAGGTACTTGTTTACACTGGGTAAGCTGCCCCAGACTACAGAGCTCAGGTTCCTGGCACTGGCCTGGTTGATAACTACCCTGAATTCCAGCAGTGAGCAAGGTAAGTGTCAGGGGAGTGCTGGCAGGCAGTGTGCTGTGTTCCCAGGTGAAAGCACATGGGAGGTGGGGCTCTAAATTGGGAGTGTGGGCTCCAGGGGAAGAGAGGATTTCATGGGCTGTCTTCCCTTAAGGCCAGCTCAAACCCTCACTGTGCACACACAGCTGGTGGCATTAGTGTCAAAAGCCTTGGATGATTCCTTAGACTAACAGCTCAGCATCACAGCTCTCACCTCGAGGAACATGCTGCTGTGACTGTTAGGCAGCTTCCTCCTGCCACAACATCAAACAGCCTCTTCAAAGCATCTCTTAAGAGCACACCAGCAAGATGCAGGTGAAGCTCTGGAACTCAGAACAGTTTGCATCACCTGAGTAGCCAAAGCTCAGCATTAGGTCCAGCTCTTCAAATCCAGCAAGTGACAGATTGACTCTGTTGCTACATAAATACTTAAGCTGAAGGAAGCATCTCCACACCTCCTGTTACTACCTGAAATACAAACCAGCACTTCCTGGCCCCAATAACAAAGCCTGTTTTCAGCAGCATCCCATACACTCATAGAGGGTTGGACTGGATGACCTCCAGAGGTCCCTTGTACCTCCTATGACTCTCATCACAGCATTTTCTTGTCTAGTTTCCCTTCCTGAGGTTATGGACCCTTTGTGGTTGGACTCTGGGGCTTTAGAGGTCTTTTCCAGCCTAAATGATTGCAACTCCAAGAGTTAGGTCCTCTGAGCTTGGCACTGTGTTCTCATGTCCTGCCCCTCTCCTCCTGAACAAGGCAGTGACCTTCAACTCACAGCTCCAACAAGGGCAGGCAGCAACTCAGGCTCAGAGGGGCTGTGGCCTGGGGTGGAACACATCTCTGCTTCACCTAGCAGCTAGTCCCCAGCTACCATCCATGACCCCCCCAGGGAAGGGACAAAGGGACCACACAGCTGCCCCAGCACAGCAGTCCCAGCACCACACCCTGAGCTCATGCTCCCCAGCCAGGACAGGCAAGACTGGAATCATAGAACTGTTTGAGTTGGAAAAGCCTTCTTAGATTGAGTCCAACCATCAGCCAACACCACCATGGCCACACAGTTCTTCAACTCCTCCAGGGATGGGGACTCCATCCCCTCCCTGGGCAGCCTCTGCCAATCCCTGACTGCTCTTACAGCAAAGAAATCTTTCCTCATCTCCAACTTAACCCTCCCCTGGCACAATTTCAGGACGTTTCCTCTCCTTCTATCACTTGAGACTAGGAAGAAGAGCCCAACCCCCACCTCTCTGAAGCCTCCTTTCAAGGACCTGGAGAGAGCAATGAGGTCTCCCCTCAGCCTCCTCTTCTCCAGGCTGCACATCTCTAGCTCCCTCAGCTGCTTCTCCCCAGCCCTGTTCTCCAGACCCTTCCCCAGCTTCATTGCCCTGCTCTGGCCATGTTCCAGCCCTAATGTCCTTCTTGGAGTGAGAGCCCAAAACTGAACTCAGCATTCCAGGTGTGGCCTCACCAGTGCCCAGCAGAGGGGCACAAGCACTGCCCTGCCATTCCTGACACAGGCCAGAACATACCCAGAATTTAGCCCAGGTACCACTGCCCAGGCCCAAAGTGCTTGTTGGCACTCAAGAGTCTGGAGTCAGGGGAGCCAGCAAGGGCAATGAGAAGCTCAGATCTGAGAGAGCCTGGGGACAAGAGCTACTGGCTGCTGCTCAAGGCAACTGAAGAGCAAAACCTGAGCATGAGGAGGAAGGGAAGGAGCACAACACACACAAACCATTAAATTACAACCCAAGCTTTAGAAGACTTGTCTGTGGGTGTTCTCTACAGCTAGCACTGAAGAGAGGACATCACCAGCACTGGATTTTTACATTTATACCTTCAGGTTATGTGTTTAAGGAGGGAAAAGTCAACATTGGATCAGCAGCACAGGTCCTACCCCTGCTCAGCCAGCTAAGACAGGCAGACCTGGTGTCATAGACAGTAGGACTGCTCCAGCCACAGCAACTGCTAGCACATAAAACATGAGCTGAGGCTGCACCAGGGCCAGAACAGTATTAATATCCTCCCATAAGGCTCCTGAGTAGCTGCAGGACAGCTATGAAAAGCTGCTGGAGGGTATTGGTGCCTCTGACACTTGCAAAGACCCTACATGGAACTCTCATGACCTGATCACATTTCTAAGCCCCCCAAAACCCCAAGAGATGATTTAAAACAAGTCCTTGTGTCAAAGCAGCCCTCACACTTTGAACCTCAGCCACTTTGAACCACTGCTGCACAGCAGATAAGAGATCCAGGGACTGAGCTGTGTTAGAGGTGAAATGAAGCAGCAAGCTCCATTTCTTAGAGGTGCTTTCAACACCAGCCTGCCATATTCTGTAATGTGAAACATTCCCAACTGGACCAGCAGGAAAATTAATGCAATTAGAACACAGAAGCTTATATAATAGAGATTGTTCTAGGTTATGCTCTGGCCACACAGGAGGCAGCAGCTTAAAGAGAAGAAACAGCTTAGAGCCAGCTCCTCAAAGTGCAGTTCTGTGAGTTTCCACCCACAGCAGGCTCTGAACTGGGGACTACAGCATAGTTCTCATTCCTTCCCTCTCCTGCCCCAATAAAAATGGAAAGTCCATCAGAAAAAATGAAAGCAGCTCAGGGCTGCAGAGCAATTCCAGAGGTAAGACTGGCAATTACTAAAACTACCTGCTGAAGTATGTTTAATTGTACAACAGTAAGCATGTTTGCCTCAGCACTGGCAGAATGAAAAGCCAGGAGGCATATAGCTGGAGAGCAATAATTAGCAGCAAGGTTCCAGCAGCTCTCAGCCTCAAACAGTTTCCAACCCTCTGCACAAAGTCTCTGCTAAAAACACAAGTGGAGGAGTAGGTGGAAAGACAATGCATAGCTCATGGGAGTCTGAAGGACTTTGAAGTTGAATCTAAAACCCTTTCCTCAAGAGTGCTTCACCATCTTGCCCTTCCTCAAGGCACAGCAAAACCACTCAGCTCTAACCTGACTTCACCTGCAGCCATGCACAGCTCACACAGGTCACAGACTGCCTTGGGTTGGAAAGGACCTCAAAGGGCATCTTGTCCAAACCCTCTGCAGGCAGCAGGGACATCTTCAACTAGAGCAGGCTTGCTCAGGGCCACAGCAAGTCTGGTGTGAATGTCTCCAGAGATGGGGCCTCAACCACAGCCCTGGGCACCCTGTGCCAGTCTCTCACCACCCTCTCACTGTGCAGAACTTTCTCCTGATGTCCAACCTAACTCTGCCCTGCTCCAGTTTCAAACCACTGCCCCTTGTCCTATCCCCACAGGCTCTTCTAAACAGTCCCTCCCCAGCATTTCTGTAGATCTCCTTCAGATGCTGAAATGCAGCTCCAAGGTCTCCCTGGAGCCTTCTCTTCTCAGGCTGAACAGCCTCAACTCTCACAGCCTGTCTTTGTAGGAGAGGTTCTCCAGTCCCTGGTCATCTTTGTGCCCTCATCTGGACCTCAAACTCTCCAGCTGAGCACCCAAATACAGGTCATACACCAGCATCAGGCAGCACCAGAGGAACACAAAGGCAAGAGGTTGTCTGGATACTGAGGGGGGGGGCTAATGGAAGTGAAGCACTCAAGAAACTCTGTTCATGTGAATGGCTCTGACTGAATGAGGTCAGGAAGCAGTTAATGGTAACTGCAATGACTTATGGGGTGTCAGCAAGCTGCATACAACCAACTGTGGGCAGTGGACATCCTCCAGGAGAGCTGGGGCCAGAAGAGATGTGGGAACAGCAACATTTTTTAAATAGATGTTAATGTTTTTAGTATTTTATAGCTGAACACAGACTATTACCGTAGACATCACTTTCTCCTTGTACTCAGCACTGGTGAGGCCACATCTCCAATCCTGGACTCAGTTTTGGACCCCTCACTCCAAGAAGGACATTGAGGGGCTGGAGTGTGTCCAGAGAAGGGCAACAAAGCTGATGAAGGGTCTAGAAAGGAGAAGCTGAGGAACTGGGGAAACTGAGGAGCTGAGGGGAAACCTCCCTGAAAGGAGGCTGCAGTCAGGTGGGCATTGCTCTCTTCTGTCAAAAGAAGACAGCTCAAGTTACACCACAAGAGGTTTAGGTTGGAAATGAGGAGCAATTTCTTCCCCCAAAGGGTTGTCAAGCCCTGGAATGGGTTACCCCAGGGCAGTGATGGAGTCCCCAGCCCTGAAGGGGTTTCAAAGCCATGCAGACATGGTGCTGAGGGCCATGGTTTAGCAGTGGTCTTGAGACCCTTAGGTAAATGGTTAAACTCAATCTTAAAGGTCTTTTCCAGCCTGGACAATTCAGTGACTGATTCTGTGAAGCCCATTGGATTTTTAACATCTCACTGGCCACTGCAGCTTACTACACCCTTTGAGAGTACAATTCCTTCATCCCACCCTAATGCACTGGGTACAGGAATGGGAGCTTCTGACTACACAAGACAGATTTTTGACCACAAGATCTCTTCTTTCAGTTTATCTTTTCTAAGTGGAAGTTTAGAGTCCCACTGAGCAGAGGAGATGCCATTTATCCCACCTGGAGTCCTGTGTGCAGATCTGGAGTCCTCAACACAAGGAGGACATGGAAGTGTTGAAGCCAGTCCAGAGGAGGCCACAAAGATGCTCAGAGGGCTGCAGCAGCTCTGCTGTGAGGACAGGCTGAGAGAGTTGGGGCTCTGCAGCCTGGAGAAGAGAAGGCTTCCAGGAGAACTTGGAGTGGTCTTCCAGGATCTGAAGTGGGCTACAGGAAGGCTGGGGAGGGACTATTGACAAGGTCTTGTGATGCCAGGACAAGGGGAATGGGTTTGAAGTGGGAGAGGGGAGATTGAAAGTGGATGTTAGGAGGAAGTTGTTTGCAGTGAGGGTGGTGAGACACTGGCACAGGTTGCCCAGGGAGGTTGTGGAGCACAGAAGCACCCAACGTGATCTTTGATCACGTTGGGTGCTTCTGTGCTCCACAACCTCCCTGGAGGTCTTCAAGGCCAGGTTGGATGAGGCCTTGAGTGACCTGTACTAGTGGGAGGTGTCCCTGCCCATGGCAGGAGGTTGGAACTGGCTGAGCTTTGAGGTCCCTTCCAACCTAAACCATTCTATGACCTAGGAACTTTTCTGATAGCAGCCTGCACCTCCCACTCAGAGCATTAGACCAGAGCCATCAGCAACTCAGGCAGCACTTTGCTGGCAAAGCAGCAGGGTGTAGGAAAACTTCTACCAGACCCAGAGCATCAATGCTTGCTGTGTACTTAGTGAGAAGCCCAGTTTGGTTTAAATGTTTCTGCCATCCAGAGGAGCAGGTTATGGGTTTATATTCAGCAGGCAAGCCTGCAAAACAGATGAACACATAAAACAGGCTTTAAAAGGGAAGTGGAAGAGGCTTGCTTGCCATCAAATGAGGTTCTGACAGAAGAGCAGAGCTTGAAATAGATGGGAAGAGCATCACCTAGCCCTCAACTACTAACAGTCATTAGCTTGTTCCAGTTCCAACCAGTGTCTGCCATGTCAGGAACCAGTGACTTCCCATTTCAGCAGAAGGGAGGTGTTTACAGTCCTGATTTATGCAACTGGCAGCCTCTTGAGTAGCTGAAATGCTTTTAACAGACTTAGAGTCAAAATACTAAGGAAATTCTACCCAGGATGTTGCCTCACAAAGCATGAGGATGATCTGAGGGCTGGAATAGCTCTGTGAGGGTAGGCTGAGAGAGTTTGGGCTGCAGGGAAACCTTTAGAGCAGCCTTCTTGTAACTGAAGAGGGCTACAGAAGAGCTGGGGAGGGAACTTGGTACAAAGGCATGGAGTGACATGATAAGGGCCAATGGCTTCAAACTGGAAGAAGCTGGATTTAGATTAAGCATTATGAAGAAATTCTTCCCCACGAGGGTGCTGAGGCACTGGACAGAAGTTGTGGAGGCTGCAAGCCTGGAAGAGTTCAAGGCCAGCTTGGATGTGGCCCTGAGCAACCTGCTCTAGCTGTGGGTGTCCCCACTCACTGCAGGGGGTTTGGAACTAGGTGATCTTTAAGGTCCCTTCCAACCTAAACTGTGCTGTGATTCCATGATTAGTCATCAGGAACACTCCTGCCCAGTTTGCTTTTGCACCTCTAGAAGTGGCACAGCACATCAAAAACACAGCCAGAGCTCAAAGAATCACTCTGCTCTGAAGTGAAAGAAAAAGGCTCTCACACTACCCAGACACTCTCTCTTCCAAGCACAGGGAAAGTAAAGTGGCAAAACCCAACTGCAATACCTGACAGCTCTTTCCTTCAGAGCAGCCATGAGCCAGATCAGGTAGCAAAGCCTGGTCTTGAACAGAAGCTTACAGAATCATAGAATAGTAAGGCTGGAAGGGACCTCAAAAGCTCATCCATTTCCAACCCCCTGCCATGGGCAGGGACACCTCCCACTAGCACAGGTCACTCAAGGCCTCATCCAACCTGGCCTTGAACACCTCCAGGGAGGGAGCAGCCACAACCTCCCTGGGCAACCTGTGCCAGTGTCTCNCAGCCTTCCTGTAGGTCCCCTTCAGACACTGAAAGACTACTCTAAGGTCTCTTGGAAGTCTTCTCCTCTCCAGGCTGCAGAGCCCCAACTCTCTCAGCCTGTCCTCACAGCAGAGCTGCTGCAGCCCTCTCAGCATCTTGGTGGCCTCCTCTGCACTGGCTCCAACACTTCCATGTCCTTCCTGTGCTGGGGGCTCCAGAACTGCACACAGGACTCCAGATGGGGTCTGAGGAGAGCAGAGCAAAGGGGCACAATCCCCTCCCTTGCCCTGCTGCCCACACTGCTCTTGCTGCAGCCCAGCACACAGTTGCTGTCTGGGCTGCATGAACACTGCAGCCTCATCTTGAGCTTTTCATCACCCCACACCCCCAGGGCCTGTTCCTCAGGGCTGCTCTCAGCCATTCCCCACCCAGCCTGGAGTTGTGCTTGGGATTGTGCCTACCCAGGTGCAGGAATATTACACATGGTATACATGGCAGGAATATTATACATGGTTCCAGGTTCAGGAACATTATATGTGCCCAGAGAGCAGCTTCCTGGAGCCAATGCATTGTTGAAGTCACAGTACAGAGATCAACATGCAGTGCCTTGTCCTGCACCACAAACTCCAGGAAACCAAACCAGATTCACTATCTCTGTCTTAACTACTTGAGACCATCAGCAAATTATTTCAGGCCTCATCTGCAGCTCTCCAAAGCACCCAAGTATTTCTCCCCCTCATGCTGCCAACACAATATCTGTCCTCCAAGCATTTGAGTTTTCAAATCATAANAAAAGGCTGGAAAAGAAAAGGCTCCAGGCAGACTTTCTGGTGGCCCTTCAGGACCTAAAGGAGCCTCTAAGACAGCTGGGGACAGACTTTTGAGCAGGGCTTTTTGTGCCAGGACAAGGGGTGATGGTTTGAAACTCAAAAGAGGGAAGTTGAAACTGGAGAGAAGAAAGAAATGTTTGACCCTGAGGGGGGTGGCCCAGGCTTCCCCATCCCTGGAACCATTGCAGGTCAGGTTGTTTGGAGCTGTGAGCAACCTGCTCTAGTTGCAGCTGTCCCTGCTGACTGCATCAAGGTTGGACGAGATGAGCTTTACAAAAGGTCCTTTCCAACCCAAACCCATCTGGGGTTCTGTGACAATCATCTTTATTCCAAATCTTCACAGAACCTCCTAAATCTTTGGGTGTTCCTCCTTACAATGAGCCACCTCCAGTTTCTGATGTACAGCTAAGAAGGACACTACTAAAGCCACAGTGTAGCCAGTGTGACAGCTGCCACCTTGAAGCTGAGCAGAGTATCTACAACTTCATGTTCACCAGGAAGCTGAAGAATCAACAGTTGAGCATTTAAGGTAGCCAAAACCCACAAGAAGCTGCCTCTACAGCAAGACACAAGACCAGTTTAGGGTATTGATGACTGAGATGATAGATTCCTGCCATGAGAAGTGTTGATATCCCTGCACAAAACTTGGACAAATTCAGTTATGAATTTGTAAAAATTCCTACCAAAGGTAGAGGTGATGAGGACAAAACCCTGCTGTAGATGGTTCTGTGAAGGTGCAACCAACACTCACACTTGAAAGCCAAGTAGAGACCATCCCAAGGACCCTGTAGGACCATGCTTAGTCATTGATGGGTTAAGGAGAACCATCCAAGTGCAAGAGGGCACAATGACAGACTGCATTCCTCTGCAGGAGTGAGCACCTCCAAACAGTTTCCAAGAACACAGCTTCTCTGGGAATGGTTTTTAACCTGTTCCTCAATTACCCTCAAAACAAACCTCATGTCAAGAAGTGGAATAGGGGATGTCAGAAGTTGAGCAGGAAGTGATTTCATCTCCAAAGCAAAACTGGGGTCAGTGCAGTTTACACCACACTCACACCTCCCAGCAGCTCTTTTGCAAGTCTTGCTACCTTCCACCTTCTGTCATGACCAGAGCAGAAGACAGGACCAAGCACAGCATCATGACTTCACAAGCCTCTGGTCTTTCACATTCTGTGTTCATCTCCTACAGTAACACCACAGCTCAGAGCTCAAGACCACTTGGCAGCCATCAGAAATGCTGCAAGTTCCAGGAACTCCTCATCAGCCCTACATAGATGTTACAAGAAACTCCTGCCTGGGTCATGCCAACTGGCACCAGCCAGCTTTAGTCAGCACTCCCTGTTCCCCCAGCAGTGTCATCTGGGATTATAGACCCATGACTAGACCCACCAGCCCCATCCCTCTGCTTGTTTGCTTCCTTTCTAGGGACTGAAAGGAAACAGTTCTGCTTTGGATGGGGCTTTCCTCTTTCACTTCCTAGAAAGGCAACACTGCACTCTGCCCATTGGGAGTGAAGGGGAACCAAACCAGATTCACCACCTCCAGCTTAGCTACCTGAGAGCAACAGCAAAAGATTTCAGTTGGTTATTATGAAAGCACCATCTGGAAATCAGTTTTGATTTCCTTAGCCTCTAACACCTTTATACCTAAGTTTAATGCCTTCACCTGCCTCTTCTCATGCCCAAACCACCATCATCCACATCAGCAGCTCATTTCACTCTGACTCCTTGACTGGCACCAAGCACACACCACCTGCTCGAGGCTGTGCAGGCAGCAGCAACAGTGCCACATCCCAGAGATGTAGTGACCCCAAGAGATCCTTCCTAAGACCACACTGAACCCCTGACAGAGATCTCAAGAGGTTTAGGGACCCCTGAGAGAGACCCCTTCCAGGACTACACTAACAACAAGCCTTCCAGCTCAAGTTCCTGGTGAGGTTTCTCTCCACACCCTACTGATCCTCACCAGCATTCAGCCTCTACCCTCATAGTAGCAACTGCTCTCCCCCTCCCTTAAAAACAACAAGCTGGCTTCTAACTTCAAAGGAGGAATTATTATTCCAGCTGCATAGAAACATTCCTCTTGGTAACAGTAGCATCCTCCAGCAATGCTCCTGCAACTGCCCTCCAGTTAAGGCAAACAAATCCATCAGCTTCTTGATCCCAACCAACTTCTTCCAGTGGAGGAGCAGGAGAGGTCAGCAGTAACACACTGAGGCAGTAAATCCTTCTGTGACAGCAGCATCTCACTGCCAAGGGACCAAGCTGTGGAGTCTGCCTCAACAGTTTAAGACTGGAAGAAGCAAGCACCTTTTTGGGAAGTGCTAGGGACTGAAAAAAGGTGAACTCACCTACAGGACATCCCTTAAACTCCACACAAACAAGCAGCCAGCTGAAAAAGCACAGTGTAATTTGTCACTCAGCCAAAGGAACTCAGAGCTGCATCATCTGTGTGCACAGCAGTGACAGGCTCTCCACACCATCTCCAGAAGCATCTGTGGCTGTGCTTAACAGATTGAGTCTTTGGACTGGAGCTCTCTCTGACATTTAAAGCCTTCAGCTTTCAACTTTCACCATGCAATAGGGTTATAATAGCTGTAATGACTTCCATAACTAGCACTGATTGATATGTATCCTGAACACTCCTGACTATCAACTTGTTTAGTTTTAGTTTTCAATCCACTCCTTACTAATGATCCAATTAATGTATTTATAAGCTTGCAGGAAGCGTTCCAGAAGTATTTTTACAGCTGAGCTCTGCTGTAAAGGTCTTGCTGGAAAGCCTTGGAAAGACAAAAAAAAACAAGAGCCCAGAGGAAACAGACAAGGAATCACAAACACAGAAAGCATTTTGATCTTGCACAGAATTTTTAGGAAGCCCAAAGGGCTAAGCTAAGAAGGTGCCCAGTTAGCAGCTTGTGAAGGGAGAGTGAGCCAAGTAACCAGTGGAACTCAGTGCAATGGATTTGAGCTTTAGAGCAAGTGTTTATTAAAGTGAGCCAAGCATTTGAACAGATGTTTCAGTTTCTTCTAAGAAAGAAAGTCTCCTTGCAGCTCTGAATGATGCTCTGATTCAACAAGTCACCATGTGAGAAGCCTGCCAAGAGACAAGGAGCTGCTCTTAACTGCAGGGCACAGGCAGGCATTGAGCCTGGCTGAGGGTCACACAGCATCAAGGCCCTGCGACGCCCAACTCCACAGCAAGATGGGGATGAGCCAGATGTGCAGTTAGTGCTTCAAAACCACCCGAACAAAAAAGAAAGCTTTATCTTATTGCTTTATTTTAAGCACTTGAACACATTCTTTCCTGGCCCACTACAGTGATATTAGATCCCCAAAAGACACTTTGCATTCCCTCCCTCTCTCTCCAACCTCAGCTCTTCACCGCACAGCCTCTCGTTATCATCTTTAACACACAACAAGTCAAAACAAGATCTCTGCTTATTCACACCAGCAATTAACCAGCAGTAATTCAGCAAAGTTGGGGTTTGTATCCTCTCCTCAGCTTCACCAAGCCATTTGATACCATTCACTGTATCAGTTAAGCATGTCTGAGGCAAGTGCTGTAAGGAGCAGCATGAGCTAAGCAGGCAGAGCTGCCATTTCAGAGGCTATTTTTGAAAGGTGCTTGCAGAATTATTTCCAAAGCAGAATTCTGTATTATTTGTTTTATGACAACAGAGTTCTTGACCTCTACAGAGCATGGAAAAAAAAAAAAAAGATCCTGGGCTGATCTAAATGCCAGGGACACAAAGTATTTAGGGTAGGGAAATCAGAACCCAGACCTGCTTCCTACATTTCAGTCAGTAAAGGAATGGGAATCAGAGAAGTTCAGCTGAATTAGCACCCCTAATGAATCTAATAATTAATACTTACATAGATGAGCCCAGAGTAATACCGATCCTTTAAGTTATGCAGTACAGAGGCTTCATTTAAACAGGTTAATTCTGCCATGTCTTCCACTTTAGAGAACTTGGGAGGATTCATCTTTTGAATATCATCTTTATTGACTAGTGCTTTCTTCCCGTTCTCTGCCAGTTCCACCAACACTTCATCCCCTTTTTCCTCCTTGATGCTGGCTGCCTCAAACCCATGGCGCTCCGAAGGAATCCACACCAGCTTCTTGGCAGTCCAGTCAGCCTGGGTGGCAGGGTTGTAGATGACAGCCCTGTCCACAAACAGGTATCTCTCTGGATCCTCCTGTCCAGATCTCTGCGCCATTGCGGAAGTGAAGGTGTCCACTATCAGTTACCCTGAAAAGGGGAGAGGAAGAAAGAGTTAGGTTAGATACCATGAGCAGAGCTATAGCACATTGCCTAAGTGACCTACCACCAACAGCTGTATCTGCTCTTGATGAAGAGTCACATTGGAAAAGACCTTTCAGGTCATCCAACCCAACCACTCCTTAGTTCCACCAAGGCTGGTGCTAAGCTGTGGCACTCAGCACCACATCTCTGCCTTTTTAAAACACCTCCAAGGATGGGGATTCAACCACCTCCCACCAGGGCCTGTGCCAGGTTTTGAAAACCCTTTGAGGGAAGAATTTTCTTCTCATCTCCAACCTAAACCTCCCTTGGTGCAACTTAAGGCTGTTTCCTATCATCCTGTCCCTTGTTACTAGAGAGGACAGACCAACCCCCACCTCACTCCAACCTCCTTTCAGGCAGTTGTAGAAGCATCAGCAGTTTCTTCCACACCCTAAAGAAGCTGCTATACAACCCAGAGCCTCTCTTCACACAGGAGCCCTCCCAATAAACCAGGTGCCATAGAGGAGTTAAAATGATCTGCCCAGAATAATCCCAGACCCAGCACATGAACCTTGGTATGAACTGGTTCTAACCATGCAGCAGCTATGGACAGACCTCGCAAGAGAGGTGGGAGTTAAACGCAGAAGATGTATGGATCTATCTTCTGTCATTAAAGAAGGAAGAAGAGCAAATCTAATAAAAGCTTGCCCATAAAGACAAAACACACAGTGAAAAGTAAAATATAGGTAAAATGCTCAGTGGATTGTTCACTACAGTAACTAGAAGGCAGGAAGAATCATATCATAGAACAGTTTGGGTTGGAAGAGACCTTAAAGATCATCCAGTTCCAACCCCCCTGCCATGGGCAGGGACACCTCCCACTAGACCACGTTGCTCAAGGTCCTGTCCAATCTGGCCTTGAACTCCTCTAGGGAGGGGGCATCCACAACCTCCCTGGGCAACCTGTTCCAGTGTCTCACCACCCTCACTGTAAATATTTTAAAACATAGATTTTCAGCTAAAGAAGAACCTTGGACACTTGGGGTTTCTGAAAGCCATTAAGCTGAGCACTGCTCATATTCTTCCTGACAAACCCAGGATTCACATCTCCACAGCGTGCTCCTGCTCTCAGGCATGACTGCTGGCATTACCACATGCCAAAAGAATGCCTCCGGATCTCACCTGTACCTTGAGGCTCAAGGCACAGCAGGGACTGATGGTAGAATTTTCCAATTCCTTCATGGTTAATTTGAAGGGGAAAGGAAAAGTGCTGACGGGAGCTTCTGCAGACTCCTTTTACCTCTCTGAGAGAGGCCACATCTAGTCCCTGCTGCTGTCACTTCCAGGCTGCCTGGAGCAGGCAGTTTCATCTGTAAGTGCCTGAGGAGCAAGGAGGTCAAGGCTGACACCTAGCACTCAGGTCATTAAACACCTTGGGTTTGCACACACCAGCTCTTCTCTGCTGAAGGATGTTCCACTAGCTAATGGCAGCCTTCTCCAGCAGGTAACCCAAAGGGTAGCTTCAAAAGCTTTCACAAGCTGCCTTTGACACCTTCCATACCACAGCATGCACCGTGATGGAAGTGCTGCAATACACCCAGCCTCTGTAATTAAAGACCACAGTTGTGTCTCCATCCACACATGGACATTTGTTCCATTGTCCAGCTTTAATGCAAAGCAAGCATGAAGTCACTGAACCCTTCAGAGCTTTGAGGAGCAGACCGTTCACTGCAGACAGCTTCATTCAAATCGAGAGGCGATGACTCAACCTTGAAAGTATTTCAGAAGAGCCTCGGAGAGCGAAAATTCAATGAAGAGAGAGGGATGGCTGAAGGGACACCTCAAGTGATAGCTGTCCTCAGCCAGGAAAACAAAGATCTGAGTGAAACAATGCTACCTTTGGCTCATCAAGAAGCCTACAAAGGTACTCTCCAAGCCCCCAGCCCCAATTGAGCAAGCTGTCTGTCTGCAGCGTGCTACAGCTGAAGTTCCAACAAAGACCCGAGACACCATCGCTGCCCTGCTGTGCGGTCTGAAGGCTCGGGAAGCTGCGGGGCCAGATCCGACAGCCACCCGCGGTCGCGGGAGCCTCCATCTCCCACACCGGCAAGAAGTGAAACTCTGAGGTCAAATTCCTACGACAAAATGAACCATTCCCGTTCCCCAGCGGAATCAAAGGCTGAAATGAAAGGACGGAGCGCCTGAAGAACGCAGCCGGCACCGGGGAAGCACGGAGGCTTTCGGGGTCACTCTACCACTCGGGCTTTTAATTCCATCACAAAAGACCCTCCGCAGAAGCCAAGCAAGTTGCAGCTCACTCAACCCCGGGCGCCTCTCTTCACAATGGCATTCAAATGAAATACCCAAATGAGCGCATTTCTCATGCAGGAATCCAGCGCTCCCAAACGCCGAGCGCCGCCGAAAAGCCCTGCACACGCTGCGCTCCTCCGCACAAAAACCGAGCGGGGACAAGCAGCGGCGCGGCCGGGCGGCGGCATCCCCCCCGGTGCAGCCCGGGCGTTCTCAAGGACAGGGGCAGCCGCAGGAGCCGCACTGCCCCCGGCAGCCGAGCGCCGATGCTCGGGAGTCGCCGCGGAGCCCCCCATCGCAGGGCCGGAGGCCCTGCCGCCGCCCCGAAGGACAAAGGAGGCGGCGG
>WBNM01016577.1:25568-36432 GCA_013399055.1 Ramphastos sulfuratus | reverse complement strand
TAGCGCCACACCGAGCCCTCCGCCCCCCGCCGCTGCCACCGCCGCCACCGCCCCCGCCGCCTCCGGCCGCCGCACTCCCATTGGTCAACAGCCACGTCCATCCGCAGCAGCGCGCTCGCCCATTGGTCGGCGGTGAGGCCGCTCTCCAGCCACGGCCATAGCAACCTCCACACGCTACCCTCCAAACCCAGCCTCCCGCCTCGCCCCGCCCTTCCGACACTCATTGGCCAACTCCGCCCGCCCGTCGGTCTATTCCACCCCTTTCATTGGGCATCCTTCGCGCCTGTCAGGGCGGGCTCCGCCCCGCGCTGCAGCACGCCCGGCGGGGGGCGCGGCGCGGCCCCGGCGCTGCAGCGAGCGGTGTGCTCGGTGCTGCAGCGCGGGGCGGGAGCGCGCGTTCCCCTCACCCACCCACACTGTGCCCCCCTCTTCGCTCCAGCCTCCCTGTGCTTCGGGTCGATTAAGGGCTTTTCAGAGCCCAGCCCCTTCGAGCCGGCTTCAGCTGCGGTAGAGATAACGGGGAAGCCGGTTCGCCAGCACGGGGAACGGTCGCTGCCCTCCCGCCGATGCTGGGGCTCCGGCTTGCCTTCTCAGCAGTGCCCTCTGAGGTGGTAGTTTCCAGGCTTCGAGCGGGATGGTGGGCAGCAGGCGATCGCCCGGACCCCATTTCCATGCTTTGCAGTTCTAGGACCTCCGCCACAGCCCTCAGTACCTGCTCCCGGGGGTAATTAGATAATCACTTGCCTATTAAAAATAACCTCCCTGCCCTCACTGCGAGCCTGACGGGACCCTCCCCGAGCCCCCAGATCCGGGCAAAGTGGCTCCACAGCCCGAAGCCTGCTCCAGCCTGGTGGTCCCCACAGAGCAGCCTCCTCTGTCCCGGGCTGGCTCAGCTCCAGCTCCTGCCTGTGGTTTTCCCCTTCCTTAAACACCATCCTGAGGCTTTCCAGAGCCCTCGCCCCTTTGCCACCACCTCTTCTGGATCAGGTGGGGAGGCAGAAGACTGCGGCATGGGATAAAAAAAAAAAAAAAAACAAGACATTTGCAGGATGGTGAGAGTCTCCTAGGCTCCTGAGGACGTCGAAGGGCAGATTTGGGGTGTAAGACCTCGGCGGGTGCCTCCAGCCTCTCCAGATGGAGACCTTCGATGCGGTAATGACCTTCAGTTTTCCTGCAGTCTTTCCCATGTTTAGCTCTCTGGCTCAGGAAAGCTTCCTGGGGGCCTCTTGTGCTTCCTTCACCCTCCGAGGAACAGGCACAGCCTCTTGCCACAGCTCGCTGTTGGCAGGTAGCTCCGTGTGGAGCCTTCCCTCACCCGAGCTGTGGGATCCGTTTCTCCGCCCAGACCAAATGCAAATGCGAGTGGCTCAGCAATTAGAGTTATTTTGGTGGAAGAAATTTGTGTCAGATCCTTCTGAAGAAGGCTGCAAGCAGAGTGAAGAGTGGAGAAGAAATGGCAGGAAGGAGCATCAAGCTCCTTCGTGGGTAAGGTTGCCATAAGGCACCCAGGGAAGGGCTGGGTGGTGCCAGGGGACAGGAGTGCAGATGTCTCCCATTTCCCTTGTGCTTAGGCAGCAGAAGTTTCCATGGACTGCATCCCAAGCAGTGTGACCAGCAGGATGAGGGAGGTGATTCTTCCCCTCTGCTCTTGTAAGACTCTGCCTGGAGCACTGCGTCCGGTTCTGGTGAGATGGAGCTGTTGGAGAGGGTCCAGAGGAGGCCACAAAGATGCTCAGAGGGCTGGAGAACCTTCCCTGTTGGCTCTGACTGAGAGAGTTGGGGCTGTTCAGCCTGGAGAAGAGAAAGCTGAAAGGGAGACCTTAGAGTAGCCTTCCAGTACCTGAAGGGGGCTACAGGAGAGCTGAGGAGGGACTTTGGACAAGGACCCCGAGTGCCAGGATGAGAGGGAGTGGATTGAAGCTTGAGGAGGGGAGATTTAGGCTGGAGATTAGGAAGAAATTCTCTGCAGTGAGCGTGGGGAGACACCAGCACAGATTGCCCAGGGAGGCTGTGGATGCCCCTTCCCTGGAGGTGTTCAAGGCTAGGCTGGATGGGGCATTGAGCAACCTGTGCTGGTGGGAGGTGTCCCTGCCCATGGCAGAGAGTTGGCACTGGATGATTTTGAAGGTCTCTTCTGACCCAACCTATTCTATAATTCCATGATTCTGCAGCTCTCCTCACAGCTGAAGTGTTTCGAAGCAGCATCTGCCATTTCAGTGCAACTTCACAGTTTTAGGGAGGGCTGCTATGTTCAAAAAGGTGAAGAGTGAAGAAGGAGGCTCCTGGCACACAGCTGGAAGCCACTTGGGTCATCTCATGCCTGCATACAGATCAGCTCAACGTGCAACTCCTGGCACTGGCATTTGTATGGAAGTCTCCCTCTTAATTACCATTGCAGTGGGAGGTCTTGCACAGCCTGTTTCACCGAAAAGTAAGGGTGTTGACTCACCAAGGCAGGCAGATGAAAGCCAAAAGGCTGAGCTGGTTACTCCCCAGCTGTTTTTCACCTTGCAAGGGTTGCCACTCCTGGAGCTGAGATGCTGAGCTGGGTGGTGAGCAGCCGCAGGCGGCAGAGTGAGGCCAGCACCATGTGGGCTTTGGGTGGCTGAAATGCAGGCATCCAGAGTGCCACATGCCCCAGGATTCACAGGCTTTCCTTGCTCAGCCATCACATCTCCATGAGCTGTCCATGGAGTGTGCATGGAGCACTGGCAGCTCCTCAGGAGCACCAGGAGGGCTTCACGAGAGAGCAGCCTGATGAAGTAGAAGTGTTTCACAGAACTGTTTGGGTTGGAGAAGTCCTCTGAGGTAATCCAGTCCAACCATCAGCCCAGCACCACCATGGCCACTAAACCATGGCCTCAGGTGCCACGGCCACAGGTTTCTTGAACACCTCCAGGGATAGGGACTCCATCACCTCCCTGAGCAGCCTCTGCCAATCCCTGACCACTCCTGAACCAAAGAAATTTTTTCCTGATCTTCAACCTAACCCTCCCCTGGCACAATCTCAGGCTATTTTCTCTCATACCTCAGACTAGAGTGAAGAGATCAAACCCCCCAACCCACTGCAACTTTCTCTCAGGGAGCTGTAGAGAGCAATGAGACCTCCCCTCAGCCTCCTCTTCTCCAGGCTAAACACCCCCAGGTCCTTCAGCTGCTCCTTGCAAGGCTTTGCTCTCCAGACTCCTCACCATTTTGCTCCCTTTGGGAAAGCAACCCTCTGAAGGAGCAATGTCAGCTCCCTAGCAGAGGACCAGAGCTCCCCAGCAGAGCAGCTTAATGAGTGTTTTGCTATTTTGGAAGAACCACGTGCTGGAGAAGCAGCTGTGCACCTCTCAAGGTGACTGAGGCCTTGGATGGTTCAGCACCCACACCTCAACAGGTCAGCACCTCCACGTCACGCTGCTGCTGGCTTCAGTCCCAACATTTCCATTTTTAGCCATTCAGTGTCTTAAAGGAAAAAATGGAAACATCACAGAGAGAAGATTTGTCTAGAGAAAAGCTCTTTGAAGAGTTTAGTTTCTTTTAGGAAATGATTTCCATGGAAAATCTTTGAGGATCCTGTAGGTGCCACGTGCAGGGTGCCAGGGCTGTAGCACTGAGTTATTATTTTTATCACACCATTATTTTTATCCAGGCTGGTGTTAGGAAGGAATTCCCCAAATCCACTCAATGCCTTTAACCCATAGAGGGAGAGAGGATATTTCTATCTGCCCCAGGGGGCTGGAAAAAAGCAGAGACTGGAAAAAGCAGAGAGAAATATTATTCATAAAGGGTTTGAAAGAGAAACTCAGCTGGGTCCCTAATCCTCAAATTGCTTCCTTACCTCCAAACAGAAGGCTAATGACACCGTTGCTGGTAGGGCATGCATGTGCTCAAGGCAAAGCCTGGCCCCGTGGGTGTTTCCAGAGCTGGAACCCCAGCAGGTAAATTAGAACCACTCAAGCTGCAAGCACTGCTTGGGATTTGGAAAACAACAGGGAGGATCCAGGCAAAAAACACCCTGGTCCTTGGTGAAGGGTCTGGAGAATAGGGCTGGGGAGGAGCAGCTGAGGGAGCTGGGGGTGTGCAGCCTGGAGAAGAGGAGGCTGTGGGCAGAGCGCATTGCTCTCTGCAGCTCCCCAAAAGGAGCCTGGAGCTGCCTGGGGGTTGGGCTCTGCTCCCTAGTTATGAGTAATAGGCTGAGAGGAAATGGCCTCAAGTTGCACCAGGGGTGTTTTAGGTTGGATATTAGAAGAAACTTCCTCCCCAAAAAGGATTCTCAAAGCCTGGCACACGCTGCCCAGGGACCTGGTTGAATCCCTATTCCTGGAGGTGTTTAGAAGAGGCAGAGGTGTGGTGCTGAGGGCCATGGCTTGGCAGACTTAGAGAAGGGTTAGGCTGNCTGGATCTTCTCCAGCAGATCCCTGTCCCAAGATCTGAAAGGCCTTTTCCAACTGAAATGATTTTAGGATCCTGTTCTATAATGCAGAGGTCTCTCTACTGGAAAGCTAATTTCCAGCTGATTGCCATGTTGGGTGCTGTGTGCCTCTGTTCTCAGCCTGGCATAGAATCATAGAATCATAGAATGGTAAGGTTGAAAGGGACCTCAAGGATCAGCCAGTTCCAACCCCCTGCCATAGGCAGGGACACCTCCCACTAGTACAGGTCACTCAAGGCCTCATCCAACCTGACCTTGAACACCTCCAGGGAGGGCGCATCCACAACATGAATGTCCACAGCATGGACGTTGCTGGGCAGAACACACTGCTGCAAGGGGAAAGCACACACCCAGCAGCTGCCTGTTCTGTCCCACATGCCCACCAGCTCCCACAAAGATGCCAAACAACTTCCATTCCTTGATTATTGGAGACCTTTGCTTCCTGCAGAGCCTGGCAGCCTCCCTCCCTGCCCTGCTTTCTGACTGCGGCAGGTTTTGGGCACACCTCCAAACCTTGCAGACCCAGGCCTGGCCTCCCCCAGGAGCTCCAGGGCTCTGCAATCAGGACATCTCAGCATCTTTCTGGGTCAGGTTTTTCCTCTATAACTTCAAATGCTGAACAATAGCGAGCCAGGGTTTAGAATGAAATATTTAAACACAGGAGCTGCCTGGTGACAAGAGGACACATGAGGAAAATCCGTGGGGATTCTGTTTTCAGTTCAGGGGCTGCAGCTGGCAGTGCCCACGGTGCCCTCCCTGCCCTCACCTGGCAAAGGGAGGAGGCTTCGTTATGCCCATTTGCCATGTCAGAGATCATGCAATCATTAAATCATTTTGGGTTGGAAAAGCCTTTCAGATCATCCTTCCCAACCATCCTCTAACTCCACAGAGGCTGCTGCTAAGCCATGGCCCTCAGCACCACAGCTCTGCAGCTTCTAAACACCTCCAGGAATGGGGATTCAACCACCTCCCTGGGCAGCCTGTGCCAGGCTTTGAGAAGCCTTTCAGGGAAGAAATTTCTTCTAACCTGCAACCTAAACCTCCCCTGGTGCAACTTGAGGCCATTTCCTCTCATCCTATCACTTGTTCCTAGGGAGCAGAGCCCAACCCCCACCTGGTTCCAACCTCCTTTCAAGGGAGCAAAGAGGTCTCCCTCAGCCTCCTCTTCTCCACACTGCACACCCCCAGCTCCCTCAGCTGCTCCTCCCCAGCCCTGTTCTCCAGACCCTTCCCCAGCTTTGTTGCCTTTCTCTGGACATGTTGCAGCCCCTCAAAGTCCTTCTTGGAGTGAGATCCCCAAAACTGAAGGCAGGATTCAAGGTGTGGCCTCCTTATTGCTGAACACAGAGGAGCAATCACTTCCCTGCTCCTAGACCAGCCCACACTGTCTGTGTGATGTGCTTTAGAGACTGACAGAATCTTTTGGCTGGCAAAGACCTTTAAGATCAGCTCTGACATTTTTGGCTTCACACCTTCAGAAAGAAGGTGCAAGAAAAAAAACCCAGAATTGCTCATGGCTGCTTTCTCACATGGGCTCAAAACACAGATCAGTAGAGAAATAAAAGCCAAATTCCACAAGAAAATTACTTTATAATAAAGATTTCTGTGGGAGAAGCTTGAGAGGATTCAGAAATTCAAGCCTCATGCTTGATGCTTGAGTTTCAAAGCTTCCTGAGATGCAAGGAATGACAGCCCGATGAGGCTACACTTATTTCTTGCAGCTTGCTGCCCCCCCCCGCCCCCAGCCCCCTGCTGTTTATTTTATCTCCTGTGTCAATAGGAAAGGTTCTGAAGCAGGAGGTGTTCTCCGGGATGCCTCCCAGGGCTCAGCACCGAATAGGAGCTTCATTGTCTCACCCGCCATATATTTTAGCCTTTTAAAAGTTCACTAAATCAGGAATGGAAAAGTCTGCTTCTTACTCACAAAGGGGGATTGCACAAGAGTCGGTTGGACAGGCTGCTGTGGGGCTGATGTCAGAGCAGCAAATATAGTCCCCTGTGCAGTGAGTCAAGAGCTGAGCAGCAGAGCGACAGGTTTGCAGCCCCTCTGCCCAGCCCTCCACCGACCACACGGCCATTTGCTCACAGCTGGGGCTGGAAGTCAAGACATGGCATGGAATCACAGAATGCCAGCTTGGAAGGGACCCCAAGGATCATCTGCTCCAACTTTTCTAGGTGCTAGTGGAGTGGGAACGAGCTGGCTCAGCACCCTGCAAGCTGAGCCTTCCAACTGCCCAGTGCAGGGGAATCCACCACTTCCCCTGGGAGGTGATTCCAGTGTCCAACTGTTCTCATGGGGAAACATTTTCTTCTGCAGTCCAACAGGAATGTCCCTAGCAGTAATTTGTCCCCATTCCCTCTTGTCTTCTCCATGGGACTCCCTGTACAAGGGGAGTCTCCATCCTCCTGGCAGCCACCCTTTATGCACCCTTCATGCACCCTTCATCCATGGCAATAAGGTCACCCCTAAGCCTTCTCCTCTCCAGGCTGAACAAACATAGCTCTCTCAGATTTCCTCACATGGCAGAGGGCTTCCAGTCCTCTGATCATTCTCACAGCCCTTCTCTGGATGCTTTCCAGCCTGTTCCTCCACAGAACATCTTGAGCCTCTTGAAACATGAGTGACTGAAGCAGAGGACTGAGTGCCTCACAACAAGGACCTGGGATGAGATCCCAGGGGACGTGTGCTCACCTGCTCCTTGCTTTGCTTCTTCCTTCCCCTTCCCTCCATCCATCATGCTGGGAAGGAGCAGAGGCTGGCAAGGTGGAGCAGAGGCTGGCAAGGTGGAGCAGAGGCTGGCAAGGTGGAGCAGAGGCTGGCAAGGTGGAGCGGGACTTTCACAACCATGCCTTCTGCCCTCTGCGCCAGGGCTCGGCATGCCTTTCTCTTCCCCCAAGGAAAAGAAGGGTTCATTCACAAGTCTGTGCTTAAAACCAGCCAGAAACCTGACCCTCCCTTTCCCTCTGGAAGCAGGAACCTGTCTGCAAGGTCTGTCCTCCCCCGCCTCGCTCACCACACCCTAGCATCGGAAACTGGCCCTGGCAGAACCACGTGCGGCAGGTTCGGGAGCTGCCCTCTCGCTGCTGCTTAGCTGGGGGCTTGCAGTTCTCCGGGCTGGATTCTCACCCCAGTTACCCCACTTCATAGTGCACAAGCACTAATTGCTTGCAGGATGTTGGTTTTGTTTCCCAGGGAGAAGAATTTAGCCATCATGTAGCAGAAAGCTTTCCTAGGTGTCATAGGATCAGAGAGTACTCCAGGCTGGAATGGAGCTCAGAAGATCACCCAGTGCAGCCCAGCTAGGGTTTGAAAGAATAAAGCAAAGGGTGGAAGCTTCCCAGGGAGCCACTTGCAAAGGGCACATTCCCCTGGGGATTTCTGCCTGGTCCAGAACTGGCCCTTACTCAGCACATCAGCAAGAGTAGGTGCTGGGCTGCCAGCAGGATGAGCAGGTCACAGATCCTGGTCCTGGTGGGAAGGATTCCTCTCCTCACATTGTGGCTGTGGGGTTGATTTGCAGCCTGCTCTCTCATGACCCATTTCTATTTCCCATTGGCAGGGCTCAGGCATCACTGTTGGTACAGCACCCACCTTGGCTACTCAGGCTGGAAACCTTCTGTACCCCAGAATCCCAGCGTGGTGAGGCTTGGATGGGGCCTCTGGAGACCTTCCAGGACAACTTCCCTGCCAAAGCAGGGCACCCACAGCAGCTTGCCCAGGATCACAGTGCCCAGCTGGGATTGGAATCTTTCCAAAGGAGACAACTCCACAGCCTCTCTGGGCAGCCTGCTCCAGGCCTCCAGCACCCTCACACCAAACAACTTTCTCCTCCTGCTCAGATGGAACCTCCTGGCTTCCAGTTTGTGCCCACTGCCCCTTGCCCTGTCCCTGGGCACTACTGACAAGAGTTTGCCCCCAGCCTCTTGCCCCCCACAGCTCCTTTAGCTCTTGCTGAGCATTGCTCAGATGCCCTCTGGGGCTGCTCTTCTGCAGGCTCTCAGCCCCAGGGCTCTAAGCCTTTACTCCTCGCAGAGCCGCTCCAGGCCCCTCAGCAGCTTTGCAGCCTCCATTGGACTTCCCCCAGTAGTTCCCTGTATTTCCCCCCCCTAATGAGGGGGCCCAGAACTGGCACCAGGACTCCAGGAATGGCCTCACTAGGGCAGAGTTGAGGGGGAGAAGCTGCTTTGACCTGCTGGCCACACTGTTCTTCATGCACCCCAGGGCACCTTTGTCCTTCTTGGCCACCAGGGCACATTGCTGGTGTATGGGAACTTCTTGTCCCCCAGCACCGCCAGGTCCTTCTCCATGAAGCTGCTTCCCAGCAGGTCCCCCCTGCCCTGTCATGCTGCAGGAGGTTGGTCCTCCCCTGGGGCAGGGCTCTACACTTGCCCTTGCTGAACTTCATGAGGTTCCCTCTGCCCAGCTCTCCATCCTGGCCAGGTATCTCTTGCCTTTCCCTGCACCTCTGTCCCTGCTGCTGGGGCTCACAGGATGTTTTCTAGCTTGTACTCAGTGCCCTGTAAGGGCAAGTTCAGCTCCCTTGGTGGAAACCCTCCTGGTGCCCATTGGACAAGGGGAAAATGCTGGGCAGATTTGGTCATTCTCTACCATGCCAGGATGGGTGGAAAGCTAAGGCCTGAGGGGACACTTGGGCCAAAGCTGTTCCAGGTGTCTCCAGCCCATGCCCATGCTGCTGGAACAGGCTGGGACCCACCCTGGAAACCAGTCCTGCTCTTGTTCATTCCAGCTCCACACAACTGCTTTCCACCTCCCCTCAGAGGCTCTTTAAATGCCTGAATGTGCCATGGAGGAGCAAAAAAAACCCAACCCTTCAGGCCCCACTCTCAAGAGCAAACAACAGAAAACTGAGTCGAGGAAATAGCATCCAACAGACCACAGGGGAGAGACTTTCAAACAAGAGCTGGGATCTGATGGCTCCTGGGGTGCCCTGGGACCCATTTTCAAGACAAATAAGGCTTTGGAGATGTCTCCTGCCTTGCAGGAAGGTGTGAGCTCTGTGGGGTCCACCTGAGGAAGGCATTGACACATCCAGCCTGTGTCTGCCCCTCACTGCAAGAGAGACACTGAGGGGCTGCAGCATGTCCAGAGAAGGGCAACAAAGCTGGGGAAGGGTCTGGAGAACAGGGCTGGGGAGGGGCAGCTGAGGGAGCTGGGGGTGTGCAGTGTGGAGAGGAGGAGGCTGAGGGCAGAGCTCATTGCTCGCTGCAGCTCCCTGAGAGGAGGATGGAGCCAGCTGGGGTTGGGCTCTGCTCCCTGGCATCCGGCGATAGAAGGAGAGGAACTGGCCTGGAATTGTGCCAGGGGAGGGTTAGAATGGAAATAAGGAAAACTTTCTCTGCTGCAGGAGTGGTCAGGGATTGGCAGAGGCTGCCCAGGGAGGTGGTGCAGTGCCCATGCCTGGAGGTGTTCCAGAAAGCTGTGGCCATGGCACTTGGGGACAGGGTTTGGTGGCCATGGTGGGGCTGGGTTGATGGTTGGACTGGATGATCTTGGAGGGCTTTTCCAACCCAAACCATTCTATGGCTCTGTGAAAACCACAGAAGAGCATTGCTGAGCCTTGCCTGTGCTTGCACATGGGGCATTTTGAGCACTGCCAGCTCTCCTCACCCTGTGGCACCATCTCTCCTTCTGCAGGGTGCTTCTGCAGAGCCAGGCTGCAGCCTTGCACCCTCCAGCCACCTGCAGGCCCCTGGAAGCAGCAAGCAGCAGCGTGCAGAGTTTGCCCTCTTCCAGGGGTTTTCCCAGTGTCAGTTGGAGCCTCCCAGTAGAACCAGCAGGGCCTAAACTGGGGCTGGTTTCCGGTGGTGCCATCGCTGCAGCCAGGCAGCTGGAGGTGGCTGCTGTGTCTTGGTATGGAGTCAGCAGCTTGGAAAGCAGCTTCAGGGCTTTGAGAGCTGCTGCCTGCTCATGGGCAGCCTGGCACACAGCCTGGCACTGCGGCCTGGCACCACTGCCTGACATCACAGTCTGGCACTGCAGCCTGGCACCGCTGCCTGGCATCACATCCTGGCACCACAGCATGGTATCACACACTGGCATCACAGCCTGGCACCACAGCTCAAACTGAGCCTGCAGTGTGAGTGCAGCCCAGACAGCAACTGTGTGCTGGGCTGCAGCAAGAGCAGTGTGGGCAGCAGGGCAAGGGAGGGGATTGTGCCCCTTTGCTCTGCTCTCCTCAGACCCCAGCTGCAGTCCTGTGTGCAGTTCTGGAGCCCCCAGCACAGGAAGGACATGGAAGTGTTGGAGCCAGTGCAGAGGAGGCCATGAAGATGCTGAGAGGGCTGCAGCAGCTCTGCTGTGAGGACAGGCTGAGAGAGTTGGGGCTCTGCAGCCTGGAGAGGAGAAGGCTTCCAGGAGAGCTTGGAGTGGCCTTCTGGTTTCTGAAGGGGGCCTACAGGAAGGCTGGGGAGGGACTATTGACA
>WBNM01016577.1:0-25290 GCA_013399055.1 Ramphastos sulfuratus | reverse complement strand
ACAACCTCCCTGGAGGTGTTCAAGGCCAGGTTGGAAGAGGCCTTGAGTGACCTGTGCTAGTGGGAGGTGTCCCTGCCTATGGCAGGGGGTTGGAACTGGATGATCCTTGAGGTCCCTTCCAACCTTACCATTCTATGATTCTATGATCACAGCCTGGCACCCAGCACCAGAGCCTGGCATCACAGCCTGACACTGCAGCCTGGGCACCACTACGCTTCTTCAGCCTTTGAATAAAGACCTCTCACCATCTGGACCTGCAGGAGCCCCTCCTCTTGCCCACCAATGGACCCAGACACCAGGACACAAACGTGTCCAAGCCTGGCAGCTCAGGGAGCTGTCTGTGCCACTTTTTGGTCACTTCATTTAGGCTCAGCAGTGGCTTCAGTGTCCTCTGTGGCTGGCACTGGGGAGTCTGAGCTGGAGATTTTCACCAGGGATGTGCAAGGTTCCTTAGGTGCAACAGGAGCAGAAACTTCTTTGCTGTGAGGGTGCTGGAGGCCTGGGGCAGGCTGCCCAGAAGGGCAGTGGAGTCTCCCTCTCTGGAGAGCTTCCACCCCCAGTTGGCTATGGTGACCCTGGGCAAGCTGCTGTGGGTGCCCTGCTTGGGCAGGCTGGGTGATATCCAGGGGCCCTCTCAATGACCACTGAGGCTGCAAGCTGTCTGTCTGACTGTCTAGCTGTCTGGCTGTCTGGCTGTCTGACTGTCTAGCTGGCTGTCTGGTTGGCTGGCTGAGTGTTTCTCTCAGGGTATAAAGTGCAGCTTCTGCTGTAGAACAGGAGGTATGGTCCAGACTGGACTTGCTGCCTGTCTTGAGCACATCCTGGTCACTCCCTGGCTCAGGGCAGCTCAGAGGAGCATGTCCCAGCAGAGGCTGTGACAGACCCNCCTGGTTCATTCTGTGGTGCTGTGAAATGTCTTCTGCTGCAGCTTGCCTTTTCCATTCATTCTACTACTTCACTTCTTGGCCTCCCAGGCGTGAAGGATCCTTGTCCTGCTCCAGTTCTCCTCTGTGCAAGGGATGTGACAAGCAACAGGGGAGAGGGTGGCCTGCTCCTGGGCTCAGTTCTCACACCCAGATCTGTCACAGGGCACTGACAAGAGCCAGCTGGCCACTGCCAGCCTCCCTGGCTGTTTGACTTGAAAGCAGCAGAGTCAGGTCTCAGATACTCAGAGAATGGGCTGGGTTGGAAAGGACCTTAAAGATCATCCAGTTCCAACCTCCCTGGCATTGGCAGGGGCACGTCCTGCTAGAGCAGGTTGCTGAAGGTGCCATCCAGCCTGGCCTTGAACACCTCCAGGGAGGGGGCATCCAGGACAACAGCTTCCTGACACTGCTGAAGGGCCAGCTGCAGAAACCTGCTTCCCTAGAAGCTCAGCAGCTGAGCCCAGTGTGCATAGAGGGGAAGAGAAATCATTCCTGGGGGATGCTCCTGGGAGGGGGCACAGTCACTGAGCCTCCTGTCACATCCCCAGCATGCCAGCTCCATGGGTATATGGCACACAGAGAGTCCCCATCCCCACCCTGAGATGTTAGCCCACAGCCACAATCTGATTCCGTTTAATTCAATCCAATTTATTGATTGGCTGCAGCCTGTTAGATTAATTAGGCAGCCAATACCCAGCTATCAGCTTTGTCACTCCTGTGCCAGCCTCTGCCCTGGGATGGAGAGATGGAGGGACAGGAATCGATCTCTGCTTGGTGCCTCTCAACTCCCTGGGGCGGACGAGGATGAGCAGGGTGAGGAGCAGTTAAGCCATGGCACAGCCCACAGAGCACATTAGCACCATGGGGCACAGCTCCAGCCAGCTCTGAGAGCAGGCTGCAGAGAAGGACTTGGGGGTGCTGGTGGGTGGGCAGGAGCCAGCAATAGGCACTGGCAGCACAGAAAGCCAAGGGCAGCATAGGCAGAGATGGAGAGAGGGGATCCTGCCCCTCTGCTCTGCTCTAGTCAGACCTCACTGCAGGGCTGGGGCCAGCTGTAGAGCCCTCAACACAGGAGAGACCTGGACCTGATGGAGCAGATCCAGAGGAGGCCATGAAGATGCTCAGAGGGCTGCAGAACCTCCCCTGTGAGGACAGGCTGAGAGAGTTGGGGGCGTGCAGCCTGGAGAAGGCTGCAGGGAGACCTTAGAGCAGCCTCCCAGTAGGTGAACTGGGGAGAGCCTGTGGGGCAATGGTTTGAAACTAGAGGGGAGGTTTAGGTTGGCCATTAGGAAGAAGTTCTGCACAATGAGGGTGGTGAGATAGCAGAACAGGCTGCCCAGGGCTGTGGTGGAGTCTCTGTCCCTGGAGACATTCAAGATCAGACTGGATGTGGCCCTGGGAAGTCTGATCTAGTTGGGTCCCTCACTCCAAGAAGGACATTGAGAGTCTGCAGCAGGTCCAGAGAAGGACAACAAAGCTGGGGAAGGGTCTGGAGAACAGGGCTGGGGAGGAGCAGCTGAGGGAGTTGGGGGGATTCAGTGTGAAGAGGAGGCTGAGGGCAGAGCTCATTGCTCCCTGAAAGGAGGTTGGAGCCAGGTAGAGGTTGGGCTCTTCTGTGAAGTAAGAAGTGACAGGACCAGAGGAAAGAGCCTCGGGTTGCACCAGGGCAGGTTTAGGTTGAACACGAGGAACAATTTCTTTCCCCAAAGGTTTGCCAAGGCCTGGCCCAGGCTGCCCAGGGCAGTGGTGGAGTTCCAGTCCCTGGAGGGGTTTCAGAGCTGTGGAGCTGTGGTGCTGAGTGCCATGGCTTAGTGGTGCCCTGGCTTAGTGGTGCCCTGGCAGTGCTGGGGTGAGGGTCGGACTGGATGATTGGGAAGGTCTTTTGCAGCCTAAATGATTCCATGAGCCTGTGATCAGTAGGACCATGCAGTTCCTGGAGCTGTTGTAGAGCAAGCTGAGGGATGTGGCTGTGGATGTGCAGCAGGACACGCAGCCAGTGGTGGTGGGGGGGGTGTTAATATCCCCATCCTTGCAGGAATTTTGTTTTCCATAGGGCTCTTTCCCCTCTCTCCTCCTATTTCAATTTAGAATTTCTGTCAGTGTCCCAAAAGAGGCCAAGCCTCACCCCCAGCCTGGGAGCTGCAATGAGTTAGGGCTGGAATCCTGCCAGCCCCTTCTGGTAATGTTTAAGGAGGACTCTGGCAGCTCTCCAGCCCCCGAGTGCTGCAGAGGGAGGAAAGGCAGCACTTGGTGGGAATTAGGATGCTGCAGGGTGGCTGGAGACAAACCCAACATTGCAACCCATGGCAGCAAGGTGAGACCAGAGACCAGAAGGGCTGCTGAGCTCTCTGGGAGCCCTGGCAGGCAGGCAGGCAGGATGCCATTTGGTTGCTTCTGATGCTTACATATGCAGAGGCTTGAAGGCATCTGGTGCAGGCCTGGTTAGCCTGCAGAAGAGGAGGTCCAAGGGATGCTTAGGTTGGACATGAGGAACAATTTCTCCATGAAAAGTGTTGTCAAGGCCTGGACCAGGCTGCCCAGGCAGGTGGCAGAGTCACTGTCCCTGGAGGTGTTCAAGGAATGTGTCTCTGTGGCACTTTGGGACATGGCTTAATGGCCCTGGTGGGGTTGGGTTGGGAACTGGACTGGATGATCTTACAGATCTTGTCCAGCCTTCATGATTCTGTGAGACAGAGCCTTCAGATCCTCCTGTGTATTTCTGTACTCTGAAGGGGCCCAACCCTTCTCTGCAGAACCTGGAGCAGACACAAGCTGCCTGTGGCCAGCTGGGTCCTGCTCAGCAAAAGCTGGCTTCACAGCTGGCTTCTCAGCTTTTCCAAAGGACACAGCTACAAGAGCTGCAAGAGAGGAAGTTTCCATCAGCCCCCCCATGACAGATCCACGTGGGGACCCCTGCCTGGGCTGCATGGGTGGGATTGGTGTCTCCAAGCCCCAGCAGCTGCCCTGCCAGCACTTCAGTCAGCAGCACAGCAGCTCACCCTCATCCATTTGTGTCCCACCAAGCAGTGCCAGGGGCAGAGTGGAGGGTGGGTGCTTCATAAGGGTGCTGGGCATGGCTCCTCAGCCACCTGAGCTTTGGGGAGCTGGGGAGAAACCAGATAATTTTTAGGAGAGGTAGGGAATGGCAGAAGCCTGAGATCCTGCTTGGCATCCTGCCTGGTACCTCCCAGGCTCAGCAGCACAGGAGCTGGGACGTGCTGGTGACCTTGGGGCTCTGGAGCACAGGGTCCAGAAAGCAGAGAAACTCAGGTGAGCCAGGGGAGTGGGCAGAGTCATGGAATCCCAGACTGGCCTTGGTGGGATGGGACCTCTAAAGCTCACCCAGTCCAGCCCCATGCAGCCAGCAGGGACAGCCCCAGCCAGGGCAGGCTGCTCACAGCCCCAAACAGCCTGCCCTGCAATGGTGCCAGCCATGGGGCAGCTCCCACCTCTCTGGGAAGCCTGGCACAAGCTCTCCCCACCCTCAAGGTCAAACATTTCTCCATTCTCTCCACTCTCAATCTGCTTCTTTTAGTTCCAAACCATACCCCCTTATCCTGTCACCATGGATCCTACTCAAAGCTCTGTCCCCAGCTTTCTGCTCAGCCCTTGAAGCACTGCAAGGCCACCAGAAGGTCTCCCTGGAGCTTCTCCTCTCCAGGCTGCCCAAGCCCAACTCTGCCAGCCTGGCCTCACAGCAGAGCCCTGCCAGCCCTGCCAGCACTGCTGTGGCCTCTTCTAGCCCCACACCAACAGGTCCCTGTCTGTGCTGAGGACTCCAGAGCTGCCCCAGCACTGAAGGGGGGTCTCAGCAGAGCAGAGCAGAGCAGAGCAGAACAGAGCAGAGGGTCAGAATCCCCTCCCTGCCCCTGCTGCCCTTGTTCTGGGGATAGTTATTTGATACAGTCATTTCTAAATGTGGGGTGTGGAAGCTCCACGGACCCCTCAGGTCATGCTGTGGCTGCAGGGCCAGGCTGCAGCTGAGTCTCATTGCAGTGCTGCATGTCTGAGCCAAGTGCTGGTGTTCTTGGTGAGAGCTTTAGAGCCCATGGCCAGGCCACCAGCATGGTCACAGTCACAGCATCTGAAGCAGCTCACACTCCTGTACCTGCTGCAACTTTCCCCAACCTGTGCCATCCCACCTGCCTTTTTCACTGCCTGCCCCTGTGCCCCCAGCACACCCAGTGCAGGGCTGTGGGGTAGGAAGGTGATGCAGCAGCACAGTTCAGAGTTTCACAGATTCAC
The DNA here is from genome assembly GCA_013399055.1 of Ramphastos sulfuratus. NCBI lineage: Eukaryota > Metazoa > Chordata > Aves > Piciformes > Ramphastidae > Ramphastos > Ramphastos sulfuratus. The sequence continues at coordinate 20,119 of WBNM01016577.1, read as the reverse complement.
AGAATGGGTTGGGTTGGAAGGGACCTTAAAGCTCATCCAGTGCCAACTCCCTGCCATAGGCAGGGTGAGCCTCAAATTATCCAGCTCCAGCCCCCTGCCATGGGCAGGGACACCTCCCACTAGCACAGGTCACTCAAGGCCTCATCCAACCTGGCCTTGAACACCTCCAGGGAGGGAGCAACCACAACCTCCCTGGGCAGCCTGTGCCAGTGTCTCCCCACCCTCACTGCAAAGAATTCCTTTCTAATCCCCAGTCTAAATCTGCCCTCCTCAAGCTTCAATCCATTCCCTCTAGTCCTGCAGTTCACTGCTGCACATCTCCATACCACAACAAGAGAAGCTTCTCTGGCTGAAGGATACCTGCAGGTTGTCCCACACCTAACCCAGGCTTCATGAACTCTGGGGGGCACCTACTGCCCCTTTCTCTGTGCCACATCAAAGGTGCCTGCTGTGCCATGCTCCCTGGGCTGGGCACCAACTTATCCCTGAGAGTGGGGACCCCAGGATCAGAAGTACCTGGGTCCCCATGACCTACCTTAGTGTCTCACACCTCCTCCCCCAGCCTCTCCTCCCAGGAATGCTGCGAATGCAGAAGCTGACAGCTGCCCAAACCAGCTTTTACCCTTATATAGTATCTGCTTAAACTCTTCCCTCCCAAAGCCAGGCTGGAGAAGGCTGCTGACAGTGTGTGAAGGCTGCTGCTGGAGCAGGGATAAATATTTGTCATTTTCCACCACTTTGTAAGAGCAGGCATCAAGGGTCACAGGCAACCTGCAATTAAACTGGATTCCAATCTGATTAACTGCAGCTCTGCTGGCTTAACCCTTCTGTGAGGGGCTGGAGAGCAGGGCTGGGGAGGAGCAGCTGAGGGAGCTGGGGGTGTGCAGTGTGGAGCAGAGGAGGCTCAGGGCAGAGCTCATTGCTCTCTGCAGCTCCCTGAGAGGAGGCTGCAGCCAGGTGAGGGTTGGGCTCTGCTCCCAAGGAACATGTAATGGGGAAAGAGGAAGCAGCCTCAGGTTGCACCAGGACCCGTTTAGGCTGGACATGAGGAACAATTTCTCCTCCCAAACGGTTGTGAAGCCCTAGAACAGGCTGCCCAGGGCAGTGGTGGAGTCTCCATGGCTGAAGGGGTTTCAGAGCTGTGTAGGTGTGGTGCTGAGGGCCATGGGTTGGTGGTTAAGCTGTCAGTGATGGATTGCTGCTTGGAATGGATGATCACAAAGTTCTCTTCCAAGCAAAACCATTCTGTGATTCCCTGATCCTGTGCACAGCCAGCCATCCAGTCAGCATGGGGCTACCAGCATGGAGGGGGTTAATGTTTGTGCTTCCAGGGAGCAAACTGTCCCCAGGGATTAACTACAAATCCAGGGCCTTTGTGGGGTGCTCCACCAGCAGCAAGGGCTGGATGCAAACATTGTCTGACAGCTGAAAGCAAGGAAGTGTCCTTGAGCCAAGCCCCTTTGGGGAGATGATGCTGGCTGGGAGCTGCTGTCCCAAGAGGGTTGGTGTCACATCTTAATGCAACGAGCACTGAGGTCACATCTTATGCCAGGGAGCATTGGGATTGCCCCCAGTGACCAGCACAAGGCCTGCAGTGAAACCTCCCTTTGCCATGCACTCACCCCAGCCCCTCTGCTTGTCCCATGGCCCTGGGGCCTGGACACTGGTCCCAGCATCCCTGGCTGTGAGGTGTGTGAGGAAAGGGCATGAATCTGGCCAGGCTGAAGGGACATCATAGCAGCATAGAATGGTTTGGGTTGGAAAGGACCTTAAGAGTTGGGGCTGTGCAGCCTGGAGAAGAGAATGCTCCAGGCAGACTTCAGAGCAGCCTTGCAGTGCCTGAAGGGGCTGCAGGAGAGCTGGGGAGGGACTTTGGACAAGGGCTGGGAGTGCCAGGATGAGGGACAATGGCTCTGAGCTGGGAGAGGGGAGAGTGAGACTGGAGATAGAATCATAGAATCATAGAATGGTTTACTGGAAGGGACCTCAAAGCTCATCCAGCTCCAACCCCCTGCCATAGGCAGGGACACCTCCCACTAGAACAGGTCACTCAAGGCCTCATCCATCCTGGCCTCTTGGCAATGGAGGTGGAGAGACACTGGCACAGGTTGCCCAGGAAGGTTGTGGCTGCCCCTGCCTGGAGGTGTTCAAGGCCAGGCTGGATGCCTTGAGCAGCCTGTGCTGGTGGGAGGTGTCCCTGCCCATGGCAGGGGGCTGGAACTGGATGAGCTTTAAAGTCCCTTCCAGCCCATTCCATGACTGTAGGCTTCATGGTCATTTTGCCCCTCACCCCTTCCCTCTGCACTCCTGGAGGTGCTGTCCCTTCTGGGCAGTGGCCTGGGCAGTGCCAGGGGCTGCTGGATTGGCTGTAACCAGCTTTGGGAGCCTGCATTCACTACAGGTGTTCGGTGCCTGCCGGCTGCATTCCTGCCATGCCTGGAATTCCCTGACGCTTAAACCTCGGCTCCAAATTCCCTGGATTTGCAACATTTGGGTTTAGGTTAACAGCAACGACCTCGTGCTGTTATTCACCCCCAAATTCCTGCTATCCAAGCTCCCCTCGACTCCAGCTTACTCCTGGCTTTTAACTGCTGAGCAGCCACAAGAGTTTTGTCTCCCTGCTTCTGCTCAGACTCGTCTGGTGTCTGAATCTGATGTCTAAAGGCTGCAGCCAACAGACCTGTCCCTCACCCACACAGGCTCTGCAGCTTCGTGGGATTCAGACCTGAAGTGCATCCAAACATCCCTGTGTTAGGTAGCCAGTGCTGATCAAGAGCTAAAGGGAGGGGGGCAAGAGGCTGGGGCCAGACTCTTGTCAGTGGTGCCCAGCGACAGGCCAAGGGGCAATGGGCACAAACTGGAACCCAGCAGATTCCATCTGAACAGGAGGAGAGACTTTGGTGTGAGGGTGCTGGAGCCCTGCACCAGGCTGCCCAGGATGTCCTTCTCTTGAGAGCTTGCAACCCCAGCTGGGCATTGTGATCACAGATCACAGGATCACAGGATCACAGGCTCACAGGCTTACAGGGTCCCAGTTCACAGGCTCACAGGATGTCAGGGGCTGGAAGGGACCCAAAGAGCTCATCCAGCCCAACCCCCTTGCCAGAGCAGGACCAGACAATCCAGCTCAGGGCACACAGGAACACATCCAGACAGGACTGGAAAGGCTCCACAGAAGGAGTTTCCACAACCTCTCTGGGCAGCCTGTGCCAGGGCTCTGGGACCCTTCCAGGCAAGAAGCTCCCCTTGTGTTGAGCTGGAACCTCCTGTGCTGCAGCTTCCATCCATTGCTGCTTGTCCTATCCCAGGCAGCAGTGAGCAGAGCCTGTCCCCCACTCCTGACCCCCAGCCCTCAGAGATTTATAAACATTTATTAGATCCTCTCTCAGTTTTCTCCAGACTAAGCAGCCCCAGGTCCCTCAGCCTCTCCTCATCAGGCAATGCTCCACTCCCCTCATCATCCTCGTAGCCCTCCTGATCCTGGGCAAGTTGCTGTGGGTGCTCCTGCTTTAGCAGAGGGGTTGGACTGGATGATCTCCAGAGGTCCCTTCCAACCCTCAGAGGTCCTCTCCCAACCTCTCACCCCATGGCTATGAGCTCTCCCACATTACCAGCCTGAGTCTCCTGGTGCCTGCTTGGCCAGAGGACAGTCAGACACCACTTGTGCCTTTCCCCAGGTGCCTACTGGGCCAACTCAGCCATCAGCTCTTTCCTTCCCAGCACTAAAGAAGTCTCTCAGAGGTTTTTAAGCTGCTGAGCTGAGTGCTGAGCAGTTCTGCCTCTGAGAGTTACAGGTCTAGAGGGCAGAGTGTGAGCAGGCATGAAGCAGCACAGCCCCAGAGGCTGCTCTGGGGATGTCTCTTCACACCTGCTGGGAATCTGCTCTGCCATGCTTGGGGAAGTTGTCTCCTGAAGGGTAAGGGTAGAAACCTGAAAGGCCTTGAAGGCAAACTGTGTGTTTTTCACTGTAGTTCAGTTGCATTCTGGTCTGGAGAGGGACTGGTGGCTTCCTGCTGGCACCATGCCCATGGAAGTGGAGGATAAGTGGGGAAGGATGCCCCACTGGCACGGCAGCCAAGCTGCACTTCACCTGCAGGGCAGGACCACATGGCCAAGTCCTGCCCTTATCCCAAAGCAAGAGTAGCATCCCTGCACTCATCCTGGGTGGAAACTCAGTGGGATGGAGCCCAGGGCTGAGTCATGGCATGGCACTGCCTGCCCCATGCCCTGCCCCTGCTCGCTCAGCGCTTTCCTATCGCCTGGCATCGCTTTGCCTTTGAGGGAGCTGCTGGAGATAAACTGCAAGTCTGAGCAGCTTCCCCTCACCTGCTGAGGGCTCAGCCTTGGGAGGACCTGCTGAGGGCCCAGCCTTGGGAGGACCTGCTGAGGGCCCAGCCTTGGGAGGACCTGCTGAGGGCCCAGCCTTGGGAGGACCTGCTGAGGGCTCAGTGTTGGGAGGACCTGCTGAGGGCTCAGCCTTGCTGAGAACCTGCTGAGGGCTCAGCCTTGGGAGGACCTGCTGAGGGTCAGTGATGATGATGAGGAGGAGGGGGAGGGGGAGGATGTGTTGATGGTCAGATCCAGCAGTCTCCTGCAAGATCCATCCTAGAGGTGTGCAGCCACTTCATGGGAGCGGAGGAGTGTGCAAGAGGAAAGAGTGGGTGATAACCTCTGCCTCCCACCTCACCACTGACACCATCTGTGCCCCTCTGTGGATCTCTGTATATGGCCAAATGGAGTTTTGCAGAGGTCTTCCTTGGCTGGGAGGCAGCTTGGACTGGCAGGGACAGGATTTGCCTGAGGTCCTGCCTGCAGGCTGAGACCTACCAGCCTCCAAACCAGCCCAGCTGATGCCACTTTCCTGGGACCAGGTGTTTCTGGTGCTTCTCACAGCCCACAGCCTCTTCTCCTGTCCCCAGAAGCCTTCTCTGGAATGTGGCCCCAGTGCACACCTGGGACTGGGCTCCCAGATCCTTACCTTGTGATGACCTCAGGCTCACACAGCCCCTGGAGCTGGGAGAATCCTGCTGACCAGCACCACCAGGGTCTTCCAGGAGGAACCATGGTGCTGACTGTGCTGCATCCCTGCAGAGGCCCAGCTCAGCCTCTTGCCTCCTCCAGCAAAATGCCCTTTGCAGAAACAAAGTCTCTATAGAATAAGAAGTGGGTGCAGCTGAGGCAGAAAAACTCCTCCTGTCTATTTTCACTCAGAACTGAATGCTTGTGGTTAGCGAGACCACCCTGGAATCCCCCATGTCTGAACCTCCTCTGAGCTCTCCTGGTCTGTTGGCCATGTCCAGCCTCCTCCTGCTGTGCTCTCCATCAACCACACTGCCCAGCTGAGATCTGCAGGCTCTCAGCTGATGCTTAGGCTCTCCAGCCAGGAGCCTCTCATGCTCTGGGCTTGGCCTTCTCCTGACCACTTTCAGCAGGGTATCCCAAACACAACTCCAGGATGGGTGGGGAATGGCTGAGAGCAGTCCTGAGGAACAGGCCCTGGGGGTCTGGGGTGCTGAAAAGCTCAAGATGAGGCTGCAGTGTTCATGCAGCCCAGACAGCAACTGTGTGCTGGGCTGCAGCAAGAGCAGTGTGGGCAGCANCTTTGAGGTCCCTTCCAACCTTACCATTCTAGAGTATCACAGAGCAGAAGTTTCTCAGCAGGGTGGCAGCTCCACTGTGGCCGTTGATGATTCTCCTTCCTGTGCCATTGCCTCTCCTCCACTGTGGCTGCTCAGTGCTTCTTGCCATGGTTTATAGCCATGGGAGAGTCTTCTCCTTCCCAGAGACCACCGCTTGCATATGCCCCTCAAGCACACCTCAGGTGCCAGGCACTCCTTGGGTGGCTGAGCAGAGCTGACTGCTTCTGCTGGCCTAGAAACTGGCCTGGGCTCCTTGCTCAGCCACTGCCCAGGAGGACACACAAATCACAAAAGGGTTTAGGTTGGATCTTAGAGATGATCCAGTTCCAAACTCCTGCCATGAGCAGGGACACCTCCTGCAGGCCTTGGACACTTCCAGGCTTTGAGCTTCTGTGAGTGACCACGTCCCAGTGCCTCACCACCCTCCTGGGGAGGGATTTCTTCCTAATGTCCAATCTAAATCCAGCTTCTTTCAGTTTGAAGCCATCAGCCTTTGTCCTGTCACTAGAAGCCTATGTTAAAAGTCCCTCCCCAGCTCTCCTGTAGCTCCCTTCAGGTACTGGAAGGCTTCTCTAAGGTCTCTCTGGAGCCTTCTCCAGGCTGCACAACCCCAACTCTCCCAGCCTGCCCTCAGAGGTGCTCCAGCCCTCAGATCACCTCAGTGGAGGTGAAGCTTGGGTGGATCTTTTTTCACATCACTTTGCCATGTGTTTAGTTGAGAGAAGACAGACTGAAGACTTTTTTTTTTTTCTTTCTGATAGGTGTGGGATAAATTTTACCTCCTGAAAGTCACAGTGGTTCAACCCAAACTTCTTGTTTGCTCAGCAGTGACTCAGCTCCTCCAGAGCCTCTTGCTGAGCTTTTGGCAGCTTTTCTCACCCTTCTATTTACCCCTTCCCCACCTGAAGCACCATGTGTGTTGGGCTTTTTTCACTTACACCTTCCCACCATAGTGTGAGACCTCTTCTCTGCCTGCTTGGCCAAGCTGACCATCTCCAGAAGCAGGAGGAGAGATCTCAGCAGGGCTGTCCCAGTGCCTCCCCAGCCTCTTTCCATCCCTCTCCCAGCACATCTCCAGGCAAAGCCTTAGAGGGTGATAGGTACTGTGGTGATTGCTCATCTTAGGGTCCCCCCACCCGGAGTCTCCAGTTTAAGCAGTTTGGTTTTGCTCTTCTCCCCTTCTTTGCCATCCCCCATAACCATTTTCTCTTTCTGAAGACCCCAGGGATCAGTATAGGTTGGGGATTGACCTATTGGGAGGCAGCAAAGGGGAAAAGAATCTGAAGGTCCTGGTTGATGGGAGGGTGAGCATGAGCCAGCAATGTGCCAGGAAGGGCAATGCCTGCATGGGGTGGATCAGAAGGGCTGTGGTTAGTAGGTTGAGAGAGGTNGTGGAGGTCCCTTCCAGCCCCTGCCATTCTGTGGTTCTGTGAGACAAGACAGGAAGATTTCATGGCTGCTGCAGGGGCTGCTGCCCAGCCCTCAGGGGAAATGCAGTAGAAACAGTGGACTTAAGTGACCAGGGAAGATTAGGTCAAGATTAGGACTGAGATTAGGACCAGGAGGAGCAGTCTGACCCCAGTTACTTTCTCAGCCTCCAGCTTCTGGCATGCAAGGCTTTCTGGGCCTGATGTGGTTTGTTGGTTTGGCAAATCTCAGCAGGCCTCTTTTGCAAGCACTTCCTCAGTGTCTGCTTGGTGGAAAAGCTTCTGCAGTCACATCTTTGGCAAGGAGCTCCTCTGACCCACCACATCCAGCCTGCACCTCATGCACCTGCACCTGGCCTGTGTCTGCCTTCTCCCAGCTCTGCCTGGTGAGCCTCAGCTTTTGCAGAGGCAGAGGTGGGGAACAGTAGATCCATTTCTAGGGAGACCTCTCAGTTCTCCAGACCTTTGAGCTATCTCTGATGCAGGCTGAATGGTTCCAGCTGCTGCTGCAGGAGTCAGCTCAGAGCTGTTGATGCAGCACATAGCTAAAGCCAAGTCATCACCCACCAGAGTGGGAAGAGGTCTCCTAGCCAAGTGGTGCTTCAACAGGCTCTGCAATGCCTTCTACACCAGCACTTCTCTAAGCAGGACCTGTCTGTGCCCCTCAGTCCTTGCCCAGCACACAGAGGATCCCTGCTCTTCCTTCCCCTCACCCCTATGAGCCAAACTCACCCTTGCAGCACCTTCCAGCCTGCAGAGTAACCACCTCAAGCAGTGGCTGCTCTGGGATGGAGAAACCTCAACTTTCCATGGCTCCAGGAGCTGCTGCCAGCTCTGCCAGGGCTGGGACCAGAGGCTCACACATCATCCTCCTTGCCTGTAGCCAGTGCCTCCCAAGGTGACTTTTGGGCATGCAAAGAGAGACATCTAGAAGGAGCTGGATGAGTGTGTGCTGGCCCTGCCTGCTGCCTCGCTGCCAGCCCTGCCTGCTGAGCTGAGTGCTGCTCCCCGACCGGTTCCCAGCCCGCTCGGCTGGTTGGGCTGCTCCTGGCTGCCTGCTGGCAAGACAAGTCCCTGTTCTGGTTTGACTTGCAGCAGCTTTCATGTGGGCTGAGCCTGCTGGCTGAGCTGCTGGGATGGTGCAGCTCCAGCACAGCCTGGGACCAGGGCAGCACACAGAGATTCATGGAATGGGTCAGGTTGGAAGGGACCCTGAAGATCATCCAGCTCCAAGCCCCTGCCTTGGGCAGGGACACCTCCATTAGATTGCTCAAGCCCCCATCCAGCCTGGCTGGAACACCTCCAAGGAGAGGACATCCACTGACTCCTTGGGCAACCTGCACCAATGTCTCTCCACCCTCACTGTAAGAATCTCTTCCTCATCTCCACTCTCACTCTCCCCTCTCCCAGCCCGAAGCCACTGTCCCTCATCCTGGCACTCCCAGCCCTTGTCCAAAGTCCCTCCTCAGCTCCTCTGCAGCCCCTTCAGGTACTGGGAAGCTGCCCTAAAGTCTCCCCAGAGCCTTCTCCATTCTAAACAGCCATAACTCTCTCAGCCTGTCACTACAGAAGAGGCTCTCCAGCCCTCTGATCATCTCCATGGCCTCCTCTGGACCCTCTCTAACAGTTCCATGTCCTTCTTGTGCTGGAGGCAGTGCTCCAAGTGGGGTCTCAAGGTCTGTGGTTGTGCATCCTAAGAGGCCCAAGACCATTTCATCATGAACAGCCCTTTCTTGGGTAGAATGTCCCTGTCCGCCCTACCTTACATCCACGTGTGGTAGCCCTGAAGACCTCCAGCAGCTCCACCCCACTCTGCTTGTCATGGCTGGACAAGGAGAGATCAAGTAAAGGGCACCTGCCCTGGACATGGGGACTCAGCAGCAGGGCTCATCAGACAGCTGTGGGCTGGCTCTGCTCCTGTGGCCAAAATGTACTTGTCCTAATGCTAGGGACAACATTGGCCTCATCCCTGAGGAGAGAGATCATCCCAGTCCTGGAAGTGCTTCTTCAGGCCTTGGAATAGGTTGCCCAGGGAGGTGGTGGAGCCATCATGCCTGAAGGTGTTCAAGAAACCTGTGGCCATGGCACTTTGGGACATGGTGGGGGGTTGATGGTTGGACCTGATAATCTTGGAGGTGTTTCTCAACTGAAATCATTCTATGACTCTGGGTGGGTTTGATTCTTCCCTGATGTCACCCAGGAAAGGGACAACAAAGCCAGGAGCTGGATCCAGATCTCTAAAACACAGAATCATAGAATCATGGAGGGCTGGAAGGGACCTCAAGGGTCATCCAGCCTCAACCCCCCTGCCATGGGCAGGGACACCTCACACTAGATCAGGCTGGCCACAGCCTCATCCAACCTGGCCTTAAACACCTCCAGGGATGAGGCTTCCACCACCTCCCTGGGCAACCTCTTCCAGGCTCTCACCACCCTCATGGTGAAGAACTTCTTCCTAACATCCAGTCTGAATCTGCCCATTTCCAGCTTTGTTCCATTCCCCCCAGTCCTCTCTACCTGACAGCCTAAAAAGTCCCTCCCCAGCTTTCTTGCCCTGTGGTGCTGTGGTGCAGTGATGCTGTAATGCTTGGATGCTGTGATGCTGTGGTGCTGTGGTGCTGTGGTGCTGTGATGCTGTGGTGCTGTGATGCTGTGATGCTGTGATGCTGTGGTGCTGTGATGCAGTGGTGCTGTGATGCAGTGGTGCTGTGGTGCTGTGATGCAGTGATGCAGTGATGTGGTGCAGTGATGCAGTGGTCTGCAGCAGGCTTTAGGAAAGGAGAGGAGCAGAGATTCTACAGCAACACTTTTGGTCGCTGTGGGGCTGGGCAGACTATGTCTGGGGAACTGAGGTTGCTCAGCCTGCAGAAGAGGAGGCTGAGAGGAGACCTTGTGGCTCTCTACAGCTCCCTGACAGGAGGCTGGAGTAAGGTGGGGGTTGGTCAAGAGGAAACAGCCTCAAGTTGTGCCAGGGAAGGTTCAGCTTGGAGGTGAGGAACAATTTCTCCTCCAAAAGGGCTGTCGAGCCTTGTGTCCTCTGGCTGTAGAGGACTGGCAAAGAGGCAGAAGAGCTCCATGGTGCCCCATGTGCCCCCATAGGAGCAGCCAGGTGGCACATGGCTCTGGCCACCCTCTGAGGGCAGAGCTGTGCAGTGATCACCATGGGAAAGCCACTGCCAACTCCCCAAGGTCCCACACCCGTGGGAGGAACATTCCCACTGCTTCCCGGGGGAGCATCTGGGGGAGGTGACTCCTGCCAGGCCTCTCCAGGCTGTGTCTGTGAGCAGGGCTCTGGCAGGTAGGCTTGGGAAAACAGGAGCAGCCTCACATGTGCTGAGGGCTGCTCTGGAGTGTGCTGACCTCACTGCTGCTTGGGTGCACTGGGGGGCACTGGGGGGAGCACAGAACAGCAAAGACACTTAGAAGGGTGCTTGGGGACACTGTGTGACAGGTGATGGTGTGAGTTGGGAAGGGGACAGCAACAGAGACTCACAGAATGGGTTGGCTTGGAAGGGACCTTAAAGCTCATCCAGTTCCAACCCCCTGCCATGGGCAGGGACACCTCCCACCAGCACAGGTTCATCAAGGCCTCATCCAGCCTGGCCTTGAGCATCCCCAGGGAGGGCACATCCGCAGCCTCCCTGGGCAACCTGTGCCAGTGTCTCCCCACGCTCACTGCAGAGAATTTCTTCCTAATCTCCAGCCTAAATCTCCCCTCCTCAAGCTTCAATCCACTCCCTCTCATCCTAGAGGCCAGGGCTGCTGTGAGAGCTAAAAATAGAGCATGGCAAGGAAACCAACCTGCAGCTATGGCACGGGGGCAGCTTCCCTCCAGGAGTGGAATAGTGTGGGATGGACAGAGATGGACAGAGAGCTGTAGAGTAGTGTGGGATGGGGCAGGGTGGATAGAGATGGACAGAGACCTGAGGAGTATTATGGGATGGGGCAGGGTGGACAGAGATGGACAGAGAGCTGAGGAGTATTATNTAGTGTGGGATAGGGCAGGGTGGATAGAGATGGACAGAGAGCTGAGGAATATTATGGGATGGGGCAGGGTGGACAGAGATGGACAGAGAGCTGAGGAGTATTATGGGATGGGGCAGGATGGACAGAGATGGACAGAGAGCTGTAGAGTAGTGTGGGATAGGGCAGGGTGGATAGAGATGGACAGAGACCTGAGGAGTATTATGGGATGGGGCAGGATGGACAGAGATGGACAGAGAGCTGTAGAGTAGTGTGGGATAGGGCAGGGTGGAGAGAGATGGACAGAGAGCTGAGGAGGATTATGGGATGGGACAGGATGGACAGAGATGGGCAGGGAGCTGAGGAGTAGTGTGGGATGGGACAGGACAGAGCTGGGCAGAGAGCTGTGGGAATATTATGGGATGGGGCAGGGTGGACAGAGAGTTGCCGAGCCACAGGATGGCTGATGGCATGGAGGTGACAATTAGGTCCCCTCAGGCACTGCCTGGTGTGACTGTGGCTCAGTGTGGGTGCTGAGGATCAGGGCCCTGGGGAGTGTTGCCTGTCAGCATCTCTGGCCCAGATGTGACTCTTCTCAGGGCTGCAGTCTCCTGGTGTGAGCAGAGGTGGAAGAAACGCCCAAGAGATGCTGCCCTGAGACATTTCCACACCCACCCAGCTGCTGCCTGCTGCTGCCCACACACCCTGAGCAAGGTGGGCAGGGGCTCAGCAGGGCAAGGCAGCCTCAGGCTTCCAGATGCTCAGTTCTGGAGTCTTCAGTGTAAGAAAGATGTAGACCTGATGGAGCAGAGCCAGAGGATGCCATGAAGATAATGAGACTGGAAGCTCTTTGCTCTGAGGCCAGGCTGAGAGTTGGGATTGTTTGGCCTGGAGAAGAGAAGGCTTCAGGGAGACCTTCTGGTGGCCTTGCAGTGCTTAAAAGGGACAGTCAGAAACGTGGGGACAGACTCTATCAGTGTAGTGACAGGACAAGGGGGGATGAATTTAAACTACATTCAACTGGGGAGGAGGAAGCAATTATTCACCATGAGGGTGGTGAGATGCTGGAGCAGGTTGTCCAGGGAAGTTGTGGATCCCTGGAGGTGCTCAAGGCCAGGCTGGATGAGGCCTTGAGCAAGCTTTGCTGGTGGGAGGTGTCCCTGCCCACAGCAGGGGATTGGAACTGGATGATCTTGAAGGTCCCTTCCAACCCAACCCATTGCAGATGTGTGGAGAGCTCAGCCTTACACTGCCTGCTGGGCAGAGCACAGCCAGGGCTCACCAGGGACACTCCTGTCCAGTGCTGTGCAGAGCTGCAGGTTCTGTTGAGCTTTCCTGTTAATTAGAATCATAAATGTATAGACCTGCTGAGGCTGGAAGAGACCTTTGAGGCCATCCAGTCCAAGCACTCCCCCAGAGCTCTTGACCCCACCACTACTGCTGAGCCACTGCCACTGAGCCACAGCCCTCAGCACCACATCCACTCAGCTTTTAAACCCCTGCAGGGATGGGGACTCCACCTCTAACCTGGGCAGCCTGTGCCAGGCCCTGAGAACGCTTGCTGGGAAGAGATTTGTCCCAACACCCCAAAGCAACCAAGCCCAGCCAGCCCAGTGAGCGACCTCTTCTCATCAGTGGAGGCTGGGGTGGGAACAGCAAGGCTGGGAAGTGGCCATGGGGGCCATGCCAGGAGCCTGTGGGCACCAGGGCTGCCTTGACCAGCCTGGGATTTCCTCCTCTGGGACACCTGCAGCTGTCAGGACACCACAAGAGCAGGATGGTGAGGATTGTGTAAATATTCTGCTTAAGCTCCCTTGAATGCAGATGAAGAGCAGATTTTTATCTCAGTTACTGACAAAACAGATTTTTCCCCCCCCCCCTTTCCTTTTTCTTCCTGGAGGGAGGGAGGAGGAGGCTGAGTAACTGCTGGAGGAGGATTCCTGGAGTGATTTCATACCAGATGAAAGCAGCCAGAGATAGGAGCTGCTGCTCCCCAGGAGCAAGTGGACAGCCCCCACTAGCAAGTGTGTGGGACACGGAGAAGCTTCTGGTTCCTGTGGATTGAGACATATTTGTTCAACCTGCCTGGCTGCTTGGAGCTGCCCCAGGAGCAATGAGGGGCAGCAGAAGGTGTGGCAGACCCTGGCCAGCTCCCCAGGCTGGGCAGTGGGAGCCCAGTGGGCAGGCCTGGCTGCTCCTCCCTCCACAGCACCTGGCACAGTTCACTTGCAGGACTTTGGTGGGCACTGCCTGGCTTTGCAAGGAGCTTTTCCTTTCCTTAGAACCACAGAACTGCCAAGGCTGGCAGAGACCTTTGAGATCACCAAGTCCAACCACTCACCCCAGTGCTGCTGCTGAGCCTCTGCCACCGAAGCTCAGCCCTCAGTACCACATCCCTGTGCCTTTTGAACACCTCCAGCACAGCCTGGCAGTGGCTCTGCCTGCACTGCGACGAGATGGACTTTGCAGCATGGTTCAGAGCAGTCCAATTGCCCCCTGGGGAGCTGGCTGGAGTCTGGACCCATCCCAGCAGAGGCTCTGCACAGCTGCTGTCAGAGCAGAGCACATCCCCTCCCTGCCACAAGTCCCCAGGGCAATTCCAGCTGAGGCTGCAGCCAGCGGCGAGGGAAGGCTGTGACCGATGGGCATGGCATGGGTGGCACTGCCATCAGCCAAGCTTGGCTGGCTGGAAGCCAGCACAGGGCACTCCTGTGGAGGTGCAGCAGGCTGAGAGCAGAGATGTTCACCTGCTTGCAGGGAGCAGGTCCAAAGCTGAGGCATCACCAGGGCCTGGATCTCCCCTGGGGTGTGGGAGGAGACACAACCGCAGCACTTCACACCTCCTCTGCACCTCCGGTGCCTGGGATTGCTAAATACTGCCTGGGGGGGTGCTGCTGACAGCTCCTCACTGCTGAGAGCCACCTCCACAGACTGCAGGAATGTGCTGGGGTAGCAGGGGGCTTGAAGAGTCCCGGGAGGGCATCACCCATGCGTCAGTCCATCCCACCTGCCATCCAGAGTGGAAGATCTGTCCTGTGAGCTGCTGAGAGCCCTGGGACTGCTGAGCCTGCAGAAATGCAGCCCCAGAGGGGATCTGAGCAATGCTCGGCAAGAGCTCAAGGGTGGGGGGCAGGAGGTACCCAGCCAGTCAGTGGTACCCAGAGGCAAGGGGCACAAACTGGAGCCCAGCAGGATTCACCTGAACAGGGTCCCCCCAGCACTCTGCTTTGGGGACCCTCTGCCTGCCCTGTGGTGGAATCTCTTCACTCTGAGATGCAGTGCAGAACTGCAATGTGCCTCCCAGAGGCACTCACCTCTGTGGCACCCGATGGCATGTGCCCAGCCTGCCTGGGCCCCAGCACGGCTGCAGCTCTGCCATCTGAGGGCACAGGAGCTGGCAGACATCTCAGCAGCAGTTTGCAGAGGGCTGTGACAGGCCGATGAGCTCAAGCCCTGCTTTATTACACCAGCCAAGGTTGGCAACAGCCTGGTTACAACAGAGGGCAGCTGAGGAGCTGCTTCAGATGCCACTCAGCCCTGCCTGGCAGCGGAGGGTGGCACAATGGCTGGCAGCAGCTCTGTGTCACAACCTGGGACTGCTTCTCATGCCTCTGAGTCCACAAACCACCCCAAACCCACACAATGCAGAGCTGTGGCAAGGCAACAGAGAGTGTGGTGCTGGGGCAATCTGCAAAGCCACCCTCCGTGGCAGTGCTGGGCATGGTGCCCCCCACCAGCAGCCCTGGCCCGTGGGACACCATGGGAAGAGGGTGCAGATTTCTGAGCAGCCCTGCCCAGAGAGGGACTTGCAGTGGGGCTGGGATGTTTGGGACATCTGCACAGCCTGTGGTGCTGTAGGGAAGCCCTCCCAGGCCAACGCCCCCAGGCTGGGCAGTGCTGATGTGGCTCCTCCATGGGAAGGACTCTGGATTCTTATCCCCTGCCACTGCTCCAAGACCAAGCTCTCTTCCCAGATCACCTCTGGTCAAGGAGTGACTGTTTGCAGCTCCAGCTGGCATGGTGCCCTTCTGCCTGCTTCCCAATTTACCAGCCATGGGGGCTGCTGAGAGGGAGGTGCTGGCAGTGCTGGGGCAGCTGGCAGCTGGTCAGAGGCTCTCTGCTCTGGGTGCCTCCCTCACCCCTTGCTCTGGAGGGTCTCCAGCTCCACCAGATAAGCAATCTCCTCCATGCCCTGCTTGATTGGCAATGCTCCAGGGAACAGGCAGGGGCCTCAAGGGGCTTGGCTGATCCTTCTGGCTGTCCAGGCTCTGCTCTCCTGCCTAGGACATGGTGGGGTTGTCCTCTCTGCACCACGTCCTCAGGGTGGGAAAGGGGCCATGTGGTGTCCTGCCCCTGCCCCGTGGAGTCCTGCCCCTGCCCTGTGGAGTCCTGCCCCTGCCCCGTGGAGTCCTGCCCCTGCCACGTGGAAGAGGCTCCTGCTGCCAGGGGTCCTGAGGTCTTCTGCCATGTGGTGTGTCTCTGGGCACTGAGGGCAGCATGGGTTGGTGTGGAGACCCCAGCATCATGAGCCTGGCAGAAAGTACCCTTGCCAGCAGAGGTGTGGGGAGTGTGCTGTGGGCTCAGCTGGGGGATTTGCTGAGCAGCAAAGCTGGAGGGATGGGGATATGCTGGGGCAGAAGGTGGAGGAGCAGGCAGGGAGGGGGCACATCCCTCTCTGCGCACAGGGGAGCTGTGTAGACCTCAACCTGCCATCCCTGCACCATCCCCTGCTCAATAGGGCTCCTCCCACATCAGGTGAGAAGTCCTTGGGGTGGGGAGACACTGGCACAGGCTGCCCAGGGAGGTTGTGGCTGCCACCCTGGAGGTGTTCGAGGCCAAGTTGGATGAGGTCTTGAGCAGTCTGTGCTGGTGGGAGGTGTGCCCATGGCAGGGGGGTTGGAACTGGATGAGCTTTAAGGTCCCTTCCAAGCCAACCCATTCTGTGGTTCTCTGGCAGAGAGAACCTCTCCAGCCACCTGCCATAACTTCTGGAGCCAGAGAAAGGCCTGCACTGGGATGTGGCTTCCACAGCTGCAGACTGCCCAGGGGCCTCAGGTACCTCCTCATTCACATGAGTAATTCCTAACAGTCCCAGAGGTGTGGGCTGCAGTCCCAGAGGGGCTTTGAGAAGGTTTCCTCCTCCCTGCTTCAGGCCCAGGTCCATTTTCAGAGCTGATCAGCTCTGGCTGCTGCTTCCCCTCTGTCACCTTGCATTTGCCTGCAGCTTGGCAGCCCCTGCAGGAGCAAGGAGCTGGTCAGAGGTGTGCAGGGCAAGGGCACCTGCTGCAGCAACTGCTGCAGCAACTTCTGCAGCAGGGCTGTGAAGGGCAGAGGTGCTGTTAGCAGGATCCCTGCTAAAGCTGGGCTGCTGTGCTGTCCTTCAGGAGATGCTGACTCATGGCCTGGGACTGTCCCCAGCATGGCAGTGACCCCACAGCAGCCCCACCAGAAAGCCTCTGGATCTCCATAGAGTCACAGATCACTTGGGTTGGAAAAGCCCTTTCAGATCATCCTGCCCAACCATCCTCTAACTCCACAGAGGCTGCTGCTAAGCCATGGCCCTCAGCACCACAGCTCTGCAGCTTCTAAACACCTCCATGGATGGGCATTCAACCACCTCCCTGGGCAGCCTGTGCCAGGCTTTGAGAAGCCTTTCAGGGAGGAAGTTTCTTCTGATGTGCAACCTAAACCTCCCCTGGTGCAACTTGAGGCCATTTCCTCTCACTCTATCACTTGTTCCTAGGGAGCAGAGCCCAACCCCCACCTGGCTCCAACCTCCTTTCAAGGGAGCAGCAGAGAGCAATGAGGTCTCCCTCAGCCTCCTCTTCTCCACACTGCACACCCCCAGCTCCCTCAGCTGCTCCTCCCCAGCCCTGTTCTCCAGACCCTTCCCCAGCTTCATTGCCCCTCTCCAGACCTGCCCCAGGAGCTGCTTCATCCCATGTGTCCATTGTCCTGCCACCAGCACACCCCAGAGAATGGTGCCAGTGATGTTTTCATGGGGAAAGGTGCCCCAGGAACCTGGGGAGGGGGTGACACTGACTCTAGTGCTCAGCCATGCTGCAGTCCTCTCCCTGTCCCAGAATCCCAGAATCCCAGAATCCCAGAATCCCAGAATCCCAGTCTGGTGGGGTTGGAAGTGCCCTCTGGAGCTCATCCAGTCCAATCCCCTGCTCAAGCAGGGCACCCACAGCAGCTTGCCCAGGATCACAATGCCCAGCTGGGCTTGGAAGCTCTCCACAGAAGGAGACTCCACAGCCTCTCTGGGCAGGCTGCTGCAGTGCTCTGCCACCCTCAGGTTTTGATGGACTCTCCTATGTCCATCCTCCATTCCCACACTCCACCAAGCCCCAGGTGCTTACTCAGCTCCACTGCCTGACTCCTCAGCTCTTTCCCAGATCTGCTTCCTTCACTTTCCCCCTTCCTCAGCAGCCCAGATCCTGTGGCTGCCTCATCCCCTTGCACCCCCTGAGCAAAGAATGCAGCTTTCCAAGCTGGAGGCAGGACCCAAGGAGCAGTTTTGTGTTGTTTTCTTTTCTGGCCCATTTTGAATTCATTAAGGAATGTGATCCCAGCTATAAATACCCTGCTTCAGGTCTGATTTATGGCCTGTTTGTTCTGGCCTGGTATGTGCTTAATCTCTCATTGTGAGCCCACCATCTGCTTGTATTGATCTGCTTTGCCAGCAGAGTTATTGCTCTCCTTGGCCTTATATGGGAAAATGAGGTCTGTGGGGAGCAAGCCAGGGCCGGGGCTGCCGCGACGTCAGCCTTGGAGCTGCTCAGGAACACACTTCCCAGCCCTGCTCCAGCCTTGTGCTTCTGCCAACCTCCCTTGGCCCTCTGAAACTTGACCTCCTGGGTCCTACAAAGCCCCATTATTTGCAGGAGCATCTGCCCCCATCCCCCCCCAGCCTCTCTCTGCCTTCACCCCCCAGCCCTACCCAACTTCAGCCCCGGGGCACAGCTCTTAAAGCGACCCAAGGGCAGCAGAAGAGGTTGGGGTGGTCTTGGCAGCTTTGGCTGCAAACCAGGCTGCTGCCAGCTCAGCCTGGGTGAGCTCAGTGGTGGGAGTGTCTCCTGGGCTGGGTTTATCNCATTAAACCCTGGGGGGGCTCAGCTGCCCAACCAACTGCACAGACATCCTCCCACAGTGCCCATTAAACCCTGGGGGGGCTCAGCTGCCCAACCAACTGCACAGACATCCTCCCACAGTGCCCATTAAACCCTGGGGGGGGCTCAGCTGCCCAACCAACTGCACAGACACCAGCCCCCAGCCCATGCCTCCTGCTCCCCACCCGGGGCAGGGAGGGAAGGAGGAAGAGCTCCTAGAAGTGTTTGGAGGCTGAAAGGAATCCTGAGGACTTGAATGAAAGAAGAGCAACCCAGTGCAGAGCTGGGGAGCAGGGGGAGGCAGGGAGTGCAGGATTGCTGCTGCCCAAGGCAATGCAGGGCTCCAGCCCTGTCCACCAGCTGATCCCAGTGGGACCAGGGGAGCCCTCAGTGAAGTCATTCTCACTTCAGAGGGAATTTTGTGCTTCAGGATGGGGCCAGATGTCAATGGTGCCCAAGGGGCATGTGGGCACAAACTGGAAGCCAGGAGATTCCACCTGAACAGAGGAGAAACTTCCTTGTGGTGAGGGTGCTGGAGGCCTGGAGCAGGCTGCCCAGAGAGGCTGTGGAGTCTCCTCTGGAGAGCTTCCAAGCCCAGCTGGGCATTGTGACCCTGGGCAAGCTGCTGTGGGTGCCCCTGCAGGGCTGAATGCTCTGCAGAGCTCCCATCCAACCCCTCCCCATGCTGGGATTGTGATCAAAAGGAAAGAGCAGGATGAGGCCCTGGGGAGCATGGCTGCTGGGGAAGGAAGGGTTGGAGCTTGGAGGGGCATTATTGACTGGAAAATAAAAAAGGGCTCAGTTTGGAGAAAGCAGGACCTGGCTCAGGGGCTGGGGAGGCTGTGGCATGGGGCCATGGACTGAGGAGATGTCAGCTACTGCAGTTCCTCACTTCTGGCTTGCTGCTGGTGCTGGCTGCAGGAATTGAGGGGCAGGCATGGGTCAGTCACTCCATCATGACCTGGGGCACTGGTGGCACAATCAGGGAACCTTCACCCTGCCCTGGGCTCTCTGCACCATTCTGAGGAACCATAGAATCACAGAATCAGTCAGGGCTGGAAGGGACCACAAGGATCAGTCAGTTCCAACCCTGCCATGCCCAGGGACACCTCACACTAGATCAAGCTTCCCAGAGCCTCATCCAGCCTGGCCTTAAACACCTCCAGGGATGAGGCTTCCACCACCTCCCTGGGCAACCCCTTCCAGGCTCTCACCACCCTCATGCTGAACAACTTCTTCCTAACCTCCAGTCTGGATCCAGCTTTGTTCCATTCCCCCCAGTCCTGTCATTGGCTGAGAGCCTAAAAAGTCCCTGCCCAGCTCTCTTGTAGCCCCCTTACGATACTGCAAGGCCACAAGAAGGTCACCTTGGAGCGTTCTCCTCTCCAGACTGAGCAGCCCCAACTCCCTCAGTCTCTCCTCACAGCAGAGCTTCACTGCCCAGAGAATTTTCAAGGTTGTATCCCCAAGAACCAAAAGGGCCCTGCTGGGCTGCCAGCTGAGGGCTTGCTTGGCTGTAACCCTGCCAACACCTACTGGCACTGCAGTCTTTTGCAGGCTGAGGCTGTGCCAGGGCAGCTCCACACCTACCTGTGACCACATCCCTTCCCTGGCTGCTCCTGGGCACCTTTGATGCTGCTGTGCTCCATCACCCTGCAGCTGTGCCTATCACCTCACTGGACCACCACCTCCTGCTGCTGAGCTCCTTTCTTCTGCTCCCAGCGCAGCCCCAACTCCCTAAACAGGTGTGATCCTCCTGGCACAGGGGCACAGCACTGCCAGGACCCAGCTTGTAACAGTCACTTTCTGACCTGTAGCCTGAGCCTTGTCTGCTCCTGGCTGAAGCAACTCCTCATGCCCAGGATGCTCTGTGTTGTCCTTCACCACTGGCTCAGTGCCATGGCAGCCCTGTCACAGGCTCCATTTCCAGCCCTCCTCAGAAAACTCACAGTCATAATCCAAGCCCTTCCCCTTCCCC